>JAUPFT010000004.1:54923330-55455830 GCA_036936625.1 Parnassius smintheus behrii | reverse complement strand
TAAAACACGTTGCTGAGTTTATTTTATTGTATTTATTTCATTATATTACTGTAGCTACTCAGGATTTTATTGTGTCGTTGGTCCAGTGGTCGTAAACGCGACATGAGGTCCCGAGTTCAAAACCCGGGTCGAGCCAAAAAATCTGATATTGAGCTTTTGTGCAAAAAATCTGATAGTGACAGCCCGTAGTCAAGAAGTTCGCAGTGTTTCACCCAAAGCACAGAAAGTCGCCGGTCCTTAACCTGTTCTCTCTCTTGTCGTGTCGGTTTCAGCCCCATCGGACTATGGGAGTGAAGAAGTTGAAAGTGCACTTGTGCTTACGCATACATAGTACTTATTACAGGTATTTAGTACATTATTTAGTGAAATAAATGTTTTGAACACATGAATCCTGTGTGATCCGATTTACATTAATTTTATTGTGTTCTTATTTTTCTGCTTAAATTTCCTCGTAAGGACCGATGCTGATACTTTATTCTTTACTTTACTGAATGTCTAAATAATATAGCAATAACAGTTGAAGCAAAGACTTTGTTACATTTAAACCATGTAAAATATTTTAAGAGGATTTACTATGCACTATTATTAAGCGAACTTTATTCTTTCAACAGAATCGAGAAGTAGAGCTTAAAGTATTTTCACAGCAACAACATCCATATTTTTTCGCGAGCACAGCGGAAGGGACAATTTAAAGGTTTTATGTTTTATAGAAAAATAAATTAAAGGAAACTTGTATTGCGACATTAATTATTTTTAAAAAAATCTGTGCCCAGTAGTAAGCGTATAAAGGCTCTTACTTTTCTTACTATATTCTTATAAAAGGCACAACTATACAAACACAATAATGTATACGACCTTGCACTGTATAAAGCCGGACATTATATGCGATGTCAATCACCGTGACTAATTTATATGACAAATGTGATAGACATTTGTCAACTCTCTATCTAACTCAACTCTAATGTCAACGCAGTTGTTATTATAATATCTCACCGGTTCATCGGTCCCTTGAGATGTTTGGATAAAAAATCTAAACTGTTCGATAATATGATTTAATTTAATTTAGCAGGGTAATATGTAAACTTTGTATTTTTCGGACATTTCGGTATTTTAGAAACATACTTTAAATATCTTGACATGTGATCGCGGCATAAGGATTTCATTACCTCATTTCACCCGTGGGTGTCATAAAAGACGTCGACGTGATGACTGTATTATTCATACTATTTAAGTCGATATGATGACTGTATTAACCGTACTATTTAAGTCGATATGATGGCTATATTGATCGTACTATTTAACGTGAAGAATCTTGTTCAGTGAAAGTTGATAGCGTGAAAATCGTGAGACTTTATGTAGTGCGGTCAGTAATCCACCTACCAGGTAAGACTATAATGGCAAGGATATAGTTAGCTTCGAAGAAGAGGAAAATATTTTAAAAAACTTTGATCATTTTATGAAGTACGGGACATTTTAGCATAAATTGTAGTAGTAGTAGTAATATATACTTTATTGTACACCACACATATACAACGAATAAATACATTACAGAGAAAACTTTATATATACGTATGTACAATAAGGCGGTCTTATCGCTAAAGAGCGATCTCTTTCAGACAACCTTTGGGCTACGGAGAAACTGGAATTAAGAACAGTAGGAGGTCGTGCGTTTTATGTTACACTTACATTCTAATATCTAAATAAACTAAACTATATTTTGTTAGAATACCACAATAATACATAAAAAATAATAATAAAATAAACATACATATTAATAAATAGGTATATATATATATATATAAAAATTATATATATATATATATATATAATTTTTATATATATATATATATATATATATATATATATATATATATATATATATATATATATATATATATATATATATATATATAAAAATTATATATATATATATATATATATATATATATATATATATATATATATATATATATATATATATATATATATATATATATATATATATATATATATATATATATATATATATATAGATAAAAATAAATAAATATAAAACAAAAAAGAAAAACACAGAATAACTATCTGTTGCTAGAATTGGTTATCAATAACCACAAAGTGTTAGGTAATGCTTCTTGACGTCACTTTTGAAACTTTCCAAACTTTGTGCACGTTGAATTTGGAGTGGAAGTTCATTTCATAACCTTATGGCTTGGCTCGTAAAAGAATATTTCATAAATTTTGTTCGAAATGAACATGGTTCTAGAATTAGTTCGCCGGCTGACCGAAGAACTCTATCAGGTCGATCATGACCAAGAAACTTAAAGTTTTCCTTCAAGTAGCTTGGAGTCAAAGGATTGAACAACACAGTACAAAAGAGATACAGTTTGCAAATTCCGGCGTAAGCGAACTTGAACTTGAGCTGTAAACGATATTCGGATACACGATCATATTTGCGCAAACCAAATATGAACCTAATTGCAATATTTTGAATTCTCACAAGTTTGTTCAGTTGGCCTTCAGTTAAATCGAGATAACTTGCGTCCGCATAATCGAGAATAGAGATAAGTAAGGATTGTGTTAACATAATCTTAGTGGGAATGGGGAGAAAAGAACGTAAACGACGAAGTGAACCCATAGTAGCAAACACCTTTTTTCTCACTTGTTTTAACTGCTGCGACCACGACAAGGTAGAATCTAGATATATCCCCAGACTTTTTACAGATTTACTGTAGGGTATGACAACGTCATTTAATGTCACCGGGGGTAGGTGGTTCCAGTCAACTCTGGAGACCATCCCTTCACCACCAATAACTATAGCCTGGAACTTGAACGGATTAATTTTTAGACCATAACGCTGACTCCACTGTTTTATCGCCGCTAAGTCATTGTTGATGGTGGCAACAGCAGAAGGCAGATTTAACAGAGTTGACTGAGTGTAGATTTGGTGATCGTCTGCATACATGTGATAGAGAGAAGTAATATTTTGAGAGATAGAATTAATGAATATAGCAAAAAGTAAAGGAGACAGCACACCACCTTGAGGCACGCCGGCCCGTAATTCGCACCAAGATGAGAACTCATCTTCGATGCGAATACGCTGCCGTCGGCCGTAGAGATAACTATGAAACCAGCCAATCACCGGAGGAGATATGTTAATAGAACGTAATACACTCAATAATTGATCATGAATTTATACTTTTATAATTTGCAAAAGAGGAATTATACTTAATTACTGTAATTAAATCATAATTATAAAATTTAATCACTGTAATTACATAAATTTGTTAAACGACAAATGTAAGTTACGGCAATTAACAAATGCCACGGTTCGCGTAGCTATACAAATGACTGTTTTCTGTTAAGCGACGCTTCCTCATAAAGTTTGACTGTCGGTGGTAAACTCTCACATTAAAATTTATGAAATAATGTATGCAATTAAGGTGTAAAATTGTGCAACCACGTGCTATAGTGTTCCTGTGTGTTAAGGTAACGTAGCTAAATAAATAACTGATTTTTAAACAGAGTACCAACGAAATTTGTAACATTTAATTTTTCTACGTAAACAAACCACGCTGCAGCTATATTATGATTATAATACGAAGGTCAGCTTGATTAAGGAAGAACCATACTCTCACAGAATACCAGCCTTAAATAGTAGCTTAATGCTCCTGTTTCGTATGGTAATTATAGAGAAACGAAAATAAATGTTAAGTATAGAGAAACGGAGACCCCTTGGAAACAAAGCATTCCATTTTAGTCTCAGGGCCGACAATGCATCTGTATTTAGATTCTTAATCGAGGATAGATATGGATGTTATGGATCACGGCATCTACTTACCATCATGTGGAGTGTGTTCAATAGTCACCCTTCTCCTATAAATAAAATGTGCTATAATAAGTCGCTTTTAACCTATAAATCACGTGGTTAGCTCATGAGTTTCCACCACCCCATTTGTTCCTTGGGTGGTTCGTAAATGCAAATATGAGAAATGCCAGCAAATTTATAAAGATTGGAATTTGGGTGGTGGTATAAACATTTGGTTTACATCAGACGTGTGGCGGCGCCGTCGTCGCGCCCTAAGCAAAACGCACCGAATCCTAAAACGCAAATTCAAAGTTCTGAATTAAACGCGCTATATAAAAAAACAACTCCGAAATAATACGTGCAGCATTGGCCACTCCCTGGACTGAATACATAATACAATAATGATCTTTCCTTTTTCTTTCATAGCCGAACTGGTGACCAACCAACCTAATGTGAACACACGAACACATGCAAACAATAACCTTCGGAACTACAACTTCAAGCCTTCGTCATTATCCTTAAGAACCCCCTACTATTCACTCCCAAGAATCATCCTCTACAGTCTTCAGCTCCTGCACGCCAGTCCAACTGGTCTTAATCTCGACTCACCACAGATTAATAAGACTTATGGCACTTGCTTCAGCCCATCTTTCTCACCAGCATCACTTGCAAGTGCGTAGTACGGCATGCATTACACACCGCCATATCGTTCGCACCACCGTCGTTATCGTATTGTTGAATTATTTCTATATATAAGTTTGTTTTTATTTATTTCAAATAGTGAAAATTATTTTTTTTATTTAAGAACGAACAAACATGTTCTTTCTTTTTTCTTTCCTTTTCTTTGTACACATGCTCCGGACTTTCTCATTTGTTTCTCTTGGAAAAGCCTAATTTCAATTTAGTAATAATATAATTGTTTAAATACAGACTTTACTAATAGGTTTGTCTGAGTACGTGCTACTCTCTTTCCTATTTGTATCACCAAATAGCAGTGCTGTGTTCTATTCAGGACGGTTAGAGAGCCGTAATAATTACAGGCTGTGAAACATTATATCTTATTCCTCAGAGGTCAAACAATACGTCTGTAGCCTTTTTTGCTTGATGTTAGCTGCATTTATCCATGGACTAAAGTGGCCACTAACCATTGGTTAGATTGTAAGTTTGTTTGTCCCAGTTATACAATGAACGTCGGTTTTGCTAGAATTAAATTTAAGATAAAGGGTAAGGTATTTTTTCGTATATGTTTTTTCTATTTGTTTCTGATTAGCTTATTATATTATCTAAGAAATAGAACTAGAAAATTCCAAGAACCATAATATAATGTTGCTTTGTCAAAAGCTACAATGTCGATTACATTTAATTAAACGTTAATAAAAATTTAATAAGAATAAAACAAGGTCGTGATTTATGTCAGTAATAATGTGGAGTTGAAACTTTCGTAGTATCAATCAGTTTACATTTTCTTAACGGTTGTAAAATTTATACGTGGTAGAGCATAGATATCTACATCTATCATCGATTGAGAATAAAAATGCAGAAACAGAGCGTGCCCCTTATACGGTCAAGCCTAACCATTTGTGAAACTACCATATAGCTGCAGCATGACTCTCGTTATTTATTATTTAACGAAATAATAAATTGAACAGTTATTGTCTGTATTAATTTAGCCTGACTTAATGATTTCTTATATTTACGTGAATACTACACATTGAATTAATACTAGTTTTTACGGAATTTTTATCATATATAGCATCGATCGGAACAAAAGTTAAATTTTAATCTATGGTAACCACGGTAAAAATCTATGACATATGGACGTTGAACATCTCAGTCCCGCCCGTAACCATGAGTGCTGTAAAGCGTTCGAAACGTCGGGTATTTAAAAAGTTAAATATACGCGAAAAACTCCGTAAAAACTAGTATTAATTCAATTAGTCTGACTTTTCAGAATTGTTAGAGCATTGTAGTTGATTTAGAGTTAGAGATAACGCAGCTGCTCGCTCGACTCTGGTTAATGCAAAATTAAAGTTCAAACTAAGTTTGACAGTGATTTATGGCCTGAAAACGTTCACACGGCGGGATCAGTCGGGGATTTGGGAAAATACGAAATTATTATTACCCAATGGACATATTGCGTGTTTCGAGTCTGACAGTTGTAAAGCTTCTGACACGAGAATGATACTTTTCATTTTTATATTTTGTGATAGGTAGAATAAAATTCGTTTCTAGACACAGCGTTTCAAAAGCGAATATAAAATTGTATCTTCTAACACCTCATTTCAAGGAAGCTGATATGATATTCTGTATCTTGCGTTATTTTTTATTTAACCGAATAAATACAGAGAAAATCTGACAAATAACAACTTAATTCCTGAATGATAATGGTGACCAGCCGTGTCATAAGCCTTTAATTCCGGAGGATCATTCCTAACAATTTAATTTTAGTCACGTTTGAAGAAGGAAATGAATTAAATGATATTTTTATTCAATAAAGAATATTAAACATAAGGTTAACGCAATTCAAAGTCACAGTTTTACTATATTTTTTAATTAACAATGTATCAATCTCCAAACACAACACAAATAGCATTTTAATTAAACAATATTTTTCAGTGTTTTAATTTAATATATACAGATCAAGAAAAACAAAAGTTGTTTCAGTGAAAATCAGCAAATTAATTGAAATTAATTGTTAAAATTTTATTTATTATTCAAATCAGTCTTGGTTGCGTATTGTGGAATTTTTGAGTCCTTTTATACTTTACTTTTTACTTATACAAATCAGTCTTGATTGCGTATTGTGGAATTTTTGAGTCCTTTTATACTTTACTTTTTACTTATACTATATGTATACTTTATACTTAAAAACGTATACTATTCAGACATAAGCAATCATCAAACAATTATTAAATATATAGTAATTGTCAATTGCATATCATCGTTTGATGCATTAAATTCCACCGTCAAATATTAGTGTTTGTTAAAATTTTTTTTAAATTTGCGCTGGATAAAGCCGGACATTACTTGCGATGACAATCACCGTGACTAATTGATATGACAATTGCGAATTATATAATTTTATTACGCTTTAATTTAAATTAATGAATAATGTTTAATGGAATTAATTCGCTTGAGTTAGATGAAAATATGAAACATGGTGATCATTGATTACATTTCTTTCTATTTTTTTACGTAACAAGACGTAAGCCTCAATTTCGTACTACCTAAAAATATATAAACTTGTCTGTCTATGCACTCTACTCCAATCTATACGTCCACTCTCACAGTTGTGCGCAAGGTGTGACAGGTCACTTCTACTTCAGTATACACACACAAGAAACGATGTTAGCGACCTTGTTTTGCAGCAGATAAATCGTTATCTATAAAAAACCTAAATATAATAAATTTCACAATGGCGAAGCAAAACAATCTCCGCTGATCTTATTTGCACTTTCACTGATAATCACGTAACGTTTATTAAATATGAAATAAGAATTAAAACACTTGAGAGCATATACTATTTCCGTATACAAAATTAGAAACCCTAACTCTTTCGACATGGAGGGTCGCACTTTTTTTTTAGGATAGGGTGACAAACGAGCACACAGTCCACCTGATGGTAAGTGGTTGCTGTGGTACATAGACATCTTCATCTATCCTCGATTATAAATCAAAATGCAGATGCGTTGTCATCCGTGAGGACTAAGATGGAATGCCTTATTTTTTTATAGAAGAGGGGGCAAACGTGCATGCGGCTCACCTGATGTTAAGTGACTACCGCCGCCCATGATCAACCGCAACACCAGGGGAATTGTAGGTGCGTTGCCGGCCCTTTAGAAAGGAGTACGCTTTTTCTTGAAGGTCCCCAGATCGTGTCGCTCCGGAAAAATCGCTGGTGGTAAACTATTCCACAGTGAGGTTGTACGCGGAAGAAAACTCCTCTTGAAACGTGCAGTGGTGGACCGCCAAGCATCCAGATGGTGTGGACGGTATCGGAACGTTTGCCGCGTAGTGCGTTTACGAAATTTGGCGGCTGGGGTTAATCCGAACAATTCCTTAGAGCACTCTCCATGGTATATGCGAAAGAAAATGCAAAGAGATGCAACATCTCTTCGCAGTGCCAGTGAATCGAGCCGATCGGAAATCACTCGGTCGTCGACGATTCGAGCCGCTCTGCGCTGGATGCAGTCAAGTGGAAGGGGCTAGTACAGGGGAGCCCCAGCCCAGAGATGGGAACAGTATTCCATGTGCGACCGAACCTGCGCCTTGTAAAGTTGCAGGCGGTGTGCCGGCATGAAATACTGTCCCGCTGTGGTGAGCACGCAAAGCTTTTTAGAGGCCAATTTGGCCCTCTCTTCCAAGTGAGCACGAAACTGCACGTCACTCGATATGTCGACGCCGAGGATTCCGATACTGGCTGAGGCAACAAGGGGAGTGCCTTGAAACTGAGGAGATACGACAAAGGGGTACTTTTTAGCGGTTAACGCGCAAACTTGTGTCTTCTGAGGGTTAAACTGGACTAGATTTAGTCGCCCCCAATCCGAGACTGCTCAGCAAAGACTCGACTTCAGACACAAGTTTGTCCCGGCACTTGGAGACGTTTTCCCGAGAAATATTGGCTCGGCCGGTGTAAAGAGCATCACCAGTGCTGTCATCTGTATAGCAATGAATGTTACGGGTTTGCAACATATCATTGATATGCAGAAGAAACAGCGTTGGCGATAGCACGCAGCCTTATGGAACACCAGCGTTAATATGCTTGCAATCGGAGCTTGC
This sequence comes from Parnassius smintheus behrii, assembly GCA_036936625.1. Taxonomy (NCBI): domain Eukaryota; kingdom Metazoa; phylum Arthropoda; class Insecta; order Lepidoptera; family Papilionidae; genus Parnassius; species Parnassius smintheus. The sequence goes on along the minus strand of JAUPFT010000004.1, from coordinate 55,447,246 downwards.
ACCGTCTACAACGACCTTGGTGCCCCGATCTGCAAGAAAGCTGGTGATCCAATCGCACAATTTCTCGGGAAGCCCATAGGAAGGGAGCTTCGAAAGAAGCACTTTGTGCCAAACCCGATCGAAGGCCTTCGCAATGTCCAAACTAACGGCCAATGCCTCCCCCTTGGACTCTACTGCCTCCGCCCATCTGTGAGTTAGGTATACCAGAAGATCACCAGCTGGCCGACCACGGCGAAAACCGTATTGGCGGTGACTAATCAGCTGGTGATCCTCAAGGTACCTCATGAGCTGGCAGTTTACAATGGACTCCATTGTTTCGGAGAACAAGGAGGTGATAGCGATGGGCCGGTAGTTGGACGGGTCTGAGCGGTCGCCTTTTTTAGGGATCTGTTGGACGAAAGCCGTCTTCCATGATTTTGGGACTACGCCTAGGGAAAAAGAGTACCGGAAAAGACGCGTTAAAACCGGTGCCAACTCTGGAGCATACGTCCTCAGCACAATTGGGGGGATTCCGTCAGACCCACTCGACTTGTGGATGTCCAGGAAGAGGAGTGCTTTGCGAATCGAGCGCTGTGTGAACTGCACTTCACGGCATGGAGCACTCACACCGCGGGATGGTCGGCGGCGTACTCCCCCCGTCATCGAGAGTCGAGTTGGACGCAAAGAAAGAGCCTAGAAGATCGGCTTTCTCCTTTGCGGTATGGGCCAGTGAGTTGTCCTCCCTGTGCAGAGACGGAAGAGATGGCTGACAGAAATTCCCCTGGATAGCCTTGGCAAGAGACCAGAATGCACGGGTTCTAGAAGGAAGGCGAACTAGTTTTTCACCAACTCATCCTATGTGCTCTGACTTTGCCTTGGCAATGACTCTTTTGAAGGACCTAGAGGCGGAATTATAGTTCCTTTTTAGAGCGCTGGTGTTTACATCCCGGGACGCTGATGCGTCAGCCCAGGCTTGGCGGCACTCCTGCTTATAGCATGATGCTATTTTACAAAAGCGATCAAACCATGGCTGAGATTTGCCTCCAATGGGCACCACAGAGGAAGGAATAAAAAGTTCTATACCCTGAAGTACCACATCAGCGACGGAATCCGCAACAGCGTTGGGATCGTCAGGCGAGAAGCAAACCCGCCCCAAAGGGTAGGAGGCAAAGAAAGACCGCATCCCATCCCAATCGGCTGACCTATAGTGCCAAACACGGCGGCAGCCTGCAGAATGCAACTGCGATTTCAGCGTGAGTGCACCACACTCCGAACAAGACAATGGTCCGAGGAGCCTAAAGGGGGAAATTTGATATCCGTCCGGGTGAGAGGTCAGCAGAAGATCCAACAGGGAAGGTGCATGATTTTCCACATCTACAATCCGCGTAGGCGAAGTAACCAGTTGTGTCAGACCATATTCCAAGGCAAAATCGTGAACAGATCTCCCCGCATGTTCGGTTAAACGTGAACCAAGCCATTCGGCGTGATGGGCGTTAAAGTCGCCGAGGATCACGATCTCTGCGGAGGGAATCTGCTGTAGCAACGAATCTGTAGCCATTTGGACATGGTCGAAGAGTCGTTCTGTTTCGGCATTACCGCTAAGGGACCTGTAGAGGCACCCGTAGACGCGCGGATGGTCGTCGCTGTCTACGCATAGCCAAAGGATGGACAGGTCCAAACCTTCAAGTCTGCCGAGGCGTCGAGAACAGATGTACTCTCTGACGTAAACGCAAACTCCAGCCCGAGGCACAAAGGAGTGTTCCAGTTTGTACTCCGGGTAGGAGAGATACGAGACATCAGCCGGAGATGATACCTGCGTCTCGGTCAGAAAGAGCAGAGCTGGCCTCGCCGTCTCGAGATGATAGTGGATGGCGTTTAGGTTAGAGTGAAATCCCCTGATATTGCAGAAATTCACGGACAGCGTTGCAGGGGTCGCCTTAGTCTTGTTGCTCTGTTTGCCCCGAGCAGTTGTAGTCTTGAGCGGAATATTGCCCCCCCCCCCAGAATACGCGGGGCAGCCTAATCACCTACGCTAAGAAGTGGAGAAACATGGACGTGGATGCTCAGCGAGGGATTCTCCAGGGGTGCTGGTACCCTCCTGGGATAGTATATCATCATTTAATTCCGCTACCATGTTAATGTGGGGGGGGGATTTGGTCCTCCAGCCGCCTGCACTCACCAGACGAAATGCAGAAGCAGAGCTTCCACTTGACGCCGGTATTCTGTGAGGTCGTGGTACCACCCCGGTTTGAGCCGGCCCATACGTGCAACAGCAAAGCTGCCGCGTGGCTCTACCACTGTTATGTTTCCAGTAAAAGGGGTCTCCGGTTCTCTACACTCACTTACGCCTTCCCCACAGATTACCTCACTTCGCTTTTGATTTAATAATATATCATGTATGTCCTTTAGAACGAATTTCGGTCACGGCAGCCAGTCTCAATGGAGACTAGCCATCTGCGCAGGACAGGTTTATTATTATTTATTCTCTATACCCTCACTCTCATAGTCCCGATACGACAATGCGACACCATTGTGTTTTTTCGAGGAACGGGTTGAAACACCTCCAACTTCTCGACCCAATTTGCTACTGAGAGTTTCTCTACAGAAAAACTAAATCAGTTATTCGGTTTTTATGCTCAGAACTCTAGACCAACGGCATAATCAACCAAGTCAACTTTTATAATTTATATCCTCCATCAGCACCCGAAGATATTTTATTATTTTGAGTTGTTATTAGGAAGGTACAGCTGCAGCTGTCCATTACCTGTTTTGTTTCCCTCGGTCACCACCTACAACTATTGTGTGGTACGGTACGCCATTATGCCTCGTAGAGCCACGTTGCAGCTGTATTATGGTTCCACATTCTCACAAAATACCAGCAAAAATGGCAGCTTGATGCTGCTGTGTTCTGTATGGCAAATGTAAAGTACCGATGACCCTTTTTATCGGAAACGATGTTTTCCATCTTAGTTCTCAAGGGTGACAACGGGTCTGCATTTTGATTCTTAATTTAGGGTAAAAGTTGACGTCTATGGACTAAAGCATACACTTTCTATTAAAGCTGTGTGGTCCTTTATCACACTCATTCTATTTTAAAAAAACACCGATTTCTTTTACAATTTCGGATTTTTATCCCGGATACTCTTTATATTTAAGCTACGAATTTAAAGTGAGATAGTCGCGCATCTTATCACAAGACTTTTACGTTAATTCAACACTGACGTTGAAGTATAAACATCATATGTGCCATTTTAAAAAGCGAGTGACTGAAGTATTGAATCCCATTTCCCATTTAAATTAAATATTTGATATCACTTGCATTTTATAGAGTAAGTTGTTATGATATTAATTTGTATACAGTAAGGACATCACACATATGCAATAAATGATACCACAAGTAATACCAGTCCATAGTATTGTAGTAAAATTACATATTAATTTAGAAACAGTAAATTAAATAATTTAAATTTTTTAAACACTCTGTTTAGACAACGTATCTTGACCCCTTGGAAGAGTGGCAACATGGCATGGCATGGCATGACAATGGGCGGTATAGCAATTGCAGCATTATTATCGGCACCACAGAGTACCTTTGTATAAACCGAAAATCGACATGTGATTCGTTTGACAATATGCGACGAAATAAAAACTTACTAAACTTTTCACTAAACTGTTTATTTTTACCACTTTTTACTTCGCAATAGTGGAACTGAACGAAATAAATATTATTGCACAAAATTAAATGGTGCCTTAAATGTTTAAAATTTCAAAATGTCCGCCACGTTCTTGAATACACAAGATACATGGCCTGCTCATCAAATTTCGTTCAGGATCCAGAGCCAGAGCCATTAAATTAAATTAAATACAATCAAAATAAAATAAAATATCAAAATTATATCAAATGATGTAAATTTAGATTTAAATTAAATAACAGTGTTTCAAAATAACCCTCCTCACAAAGCAGGCCCAAAGGAGAGACGTGTATCTATCTGCTAGGGTTTGCAGAATGCTATTGGGACTGTCACGCGTCCTAAATATCAGCGGTGTGGTTTTTTTTGCGAATAATCGCTAGAAAGCCGTCAACTTGGTAATATTCAAAAATTGCTGATGCCCTACAGAAACGAAATAATCCCAACAACATCCTGAATACGTCATTATATTGGACTCATAGGCCCAGAGATTTCCCGTGTACATGTTTTGGCAATACGCTCATACATACACGTTGAATGTTCACGCCGATCAGGGTAACTTTTTTGACTTTTTGGGAGATTTACCAGCGACCTTAAACACCATGCATTCTGTTTTTTTTTTTGGCATTGTATATGAGCCCGTGCTCAGCAGCATATTTTTCACAAACCCTCAGCATCTCGTTAAGACCCTCTGCAGTTGGACAGAGCAGTACACTGTCATCAGCGTAATTTATATTATTGATGCTTACTCCATCAATACGGCATCCGACACACATACTGCTCAACCTGACAATAAGATCATTAATATGTATATATATATATATATATATATATATATATATATATATATATATATATATATATATATATATATATATATATATGTGTGTATATATATATTAAAGAGTATGGGAGACGGCATGTCTCCCTGTCTTACCCACTCTCTAACAGATATTCTTCTGAGAGAGAGACTTAGACTTACAATTGCACTCAGTAGATAGACCGAAACCCAAACTGTGCGTCATATAGGTTAGCTATTTTTTCAAGGTAAGAATTAAACTTACCGTCCAGCACCTTAGCAATCTTCATTGTCAATAAGATGATACTTTTTCTTGTCCGAGACGTCACCAATTCTAATTTTCACATTGGACACCACAATTGTTTTTAAAATTTCTTGTGGTAAATAAGAATGTTTAAGTTACCGCAATTAGTGTGAAGTTCGACTACGTGTAACTTACGTTCGTTGTTAAAATTTGTGGAAGCCAACCTGAGACGTCGCTTTGACGAAGTTTAGCAAAACTTAGAACCGGAAACTTTTTAAGTGTTCTCTTAAAGTCTTCCGCAGGTCTGATTCATTATAGTAATGAGAGATTTGATTAAGATTTTGACTACTAATTTTGACATGACAACGTCTCCCGCTGCGGAACAGTGTTCAAAGAGTTATCGCTATTAATATTAACTTGCCGGTTATTCGTTGTTTGTGAATAATTAGCGATACACGCATATTCTACTGCTAGATGCTTACATATACTAAAACCTTGCTGTTGATTGCATTATGGCTGTCATATGTGTGCGTGTTCTTACAATAATTTAACAAAATTTTGGCACACAGAATTTTCAACCAATTACACAAAAATATAAAAGTATTAGAGATCTGTCCCAGTTTCGCACGGTTGATTTCCGGATCTCAACAAAAGCGCTAATGAAATTTTCGTATGTGTTTCGGGGACCTAATTAAACACAAATAAATATTTTATTAGATTTGGTCTAGCAATTTAGGAGGTGTTCAATAGCAAACACACGTAAAGAAAAATTATACATTTAAAGATACAAGTAGAGAATGGAATGGAATATGTATAATTCAATATAGATATTGAAAGAAATTTTCAATATTACGGAGCCTAAAGCTAAATACAGAAACAGAGCTATAAAAAACTTAACAAACTTTTTATTTTAATCATTTGCCCATATGATATCTGTAATTATTATCTAGTCAACTAAATCCACTTAAGTGGAACCACTACATACTCTATCACATACTGACTACTAGGTTTCATTTTTGCTTAGAAGTCTATCTGGTAGGTATCTCTTCCCCATTTGTGCCAACAGTGCGTACACAATTGTGTGGCGGTCTGAGGGGTACAGATCGCTAGGTGTAACAGGCTGTGAGCTGTGACGCATTCCATATATCAGCCTATTGGCACACGGCGTCGTATCGTAAGCGTATCGTGATCCGCGCGTAGGACGAGAGCAATACGAGTCTACATGTTCAAACACTCCGCACACGAAGCGGTGTTGCAGCGAATCGTGGTAGATGTTTATTATAATTACTATAGTCTTAGTGTACTGCCGTAAAAAGGCAAGCGTAAAAAAATAACTGTTCATTGATTTCTTTAAAAATTTAACAGAATTTTAATTTTTTTAATTCTTACGACTTCTCCTTTGTGTCAGTGCTTGCAGTACAATTGACACCCTCAGTCCTTTATGAGCTCCGCATGGGTTTATGAGTTGCGTGTCAAGATGGTGACTTGCGTGACTGGCCTGTTGGTCTAGTGGTTAGTGACCCTGACTGCTATGCCGGAGGTCGTGGGTTCGATTCCCACCCAGGACAAATGTTTGTGTGATGAGCACGGTCATTTGTTCTGTGTCTGGGTGTAATTTATCTATAATATTTATGTATTTAGAAATATATAAGTATGTTTATCAGTTGTCTAGTACCCATAACACAAGCTCTGCTTAGCTTGGGACTAGATGGCGTTGTGTGAAAAAAAAAAGAAAAAGAAAAAAAAAGATATTTAACAACATTGAATCATCAAAATACATCGGCAACGGTCGTTCATTTGAGCCATATCTATAAATCTGGCAAGAAACAAACGAGTGTTCGATCCAGGTAATCATATAAACATCGAAGTGCGAGCGAAAAAGTCTAGAATGGGACATTAACTACATCGGGCGTAGTTCGAGCGGCATTGATATATTGTTATACGAAACGTAATTTTGATACAAATAAGGACAATGTGTGTCATTAAACAAAACTTCGTTTACAAATTTGCTTTTCTAATTAATGAGATATACAGCTATTAGTAGAAAACTCTATAATAACGTATAAGTTTAATTTTAGTTAAAGTTCTTGTTTTGCCTAATAGATGGCGTTAAAATATTGGTGCTTTGGGCTCGCCCTTTTTTTTGCACTTTAATATTTTTATTTTATATACAACCACTAATTACATTGCGCAAGTGCTGCAATGTAATTAATAGTTGTTTATGTTTCTCGTGGCAATTGTAAGTTCCTATACCAAAAAATAAAAAACAGGTTATTTTTAAAACGTTTATTGTTTAAAAATTCTTTGCTTAGTTATTGAATAACATTAGATGTGTTAAATTTAACAGTATTTGCACAATATCAATTGATTTCTTTATACAATGTCCCTACTAGTTAGTAAATATCTTATATTACAGAGAATAGAACATTTTTTTAAATTAAATATAGATTATTACATAATACTTATTGGAAATCGTGTTTTATTTACCACCGATACCAATGTCCTGGGAAGAACCAACAAGAAACCCAGCGTGACTTTTTTTAAACATATTTCACTTTACAATATCATTTTTTAAATAAATTTTAATAGTACATACAAGCATGATTGCGATCACCTCATACCCAGGAGTTATTTTATGTATTCTTTGATATTATAATAACACTTTTGTACATTTTTCCTTTAATAAAACATTTCAAATTGTTAATTGACAAATTTTGAACACTTTCTGACATTTTGTTGTGAAAGCGTATAATACATTGCCCCATAAAGCACTACTGACTCAGTGGATTCTAGTAACTGGTATTACAAGCTTATGTTTGTTCCTAGTGTTTAAAGTTTGAACATCTTTATTCTTATAAAAGCTATTTATAACACTTTTTGTACATTTTTCCTTTCATAAAACATTTCAAGTTGTTAATTGACAAATTTTGTACATTTTCTGCAATTTTGTTGTAAAAGCGTATAACACATTGCCCCCATAAAAGCACTACTGACTCAGTGGATTCTAGTAACTGGTATTACAAGCCTATTTTTGTTCCTAGTGTTTAAAGTTTGAACATCTTTATTCTTATGAAAGCTATTTATAACAGTTTTGTACATTTTTCCTTTAATAAAACATTTTTGTTAATTGACAAATTTTGTACTTTTTCTGAAATTTTGTTGTAAAAGCGTATAATACATTGTCCCATAACAGAACTACTGACTCAGTGGATTCTAGTAATTGGTATTACAAGTTTATGTTTGTTCCTGGTGTTTTCTTTATTCTTATGAAAGCTATTTATGTTTTTATGTACGTACATATTATATTACATTTTCATAAATATATTGCTATGCCAAAGTTAATGTGTTTATTTCTTTAAATTTTTTAAAAGGCTCCTTAAAATTTAAGATAAAAATTGACCGTGCGGCTCTCTTTTATAATCAAAATATAGCTTCAATATCAGTCACATGACCCCAATATTAATACAGGGAAACAGTGGTATCATCCACAAGACTCAACTCCTTCCCATTTAAGAGCACATTGGTAATTGAATCCTCTCCAAAGGTTTGCTCCTCTTCCATAATTTTATGAATTAGTATTTAAAATTAATTAATTTAATAAAAAAGATACATTTTGGAGCAGCATTATTAATCTTTAAAATGTGAACTTGATAATGTTATCATACTTTAGTAACATAACAAATCTTTTTAAATGTGTGTAATAACCACAATTTTAAAAAATACAAATAATTTACAAAAGTGACTTTCTTATGCCCACTTTACCATTGTTTTACATGTGTAATCATTATATTTTTTTATTACAAAACGAGCATTTTATATATTATAACATACTCATACATTATACGACTTTATAAACTATTTGCGAAATTATAATCAATCTAATAAATTGGGGAATTCTGATAGTCAAAAATAGCCAAAGTTTTATTCTACACCCACGAATTCCTGAATATGCAGTTAGTACAAGTAAAACATGAATGTCGTGGAAGATGATAAAACTTTGAAGACAAATTGTTTAGGAATTTCAATAAAAAGAAAAAAGCCTTACAAGATATATATTTTTAAGGAAATTGTTCACTTTATCCTCAAGACGGACATTAAAAATGTCCTTAAATAAATACTAATTAAACCAGGTATAAACTTAATTATATTTAGGCAAATGAAAGAACAAAGCTTGAACATGGCAGATTGCTTGTGTTTCTTAATGTTTGATGAGATGCTAGTGTAAACTACATTACAATACAACTGTCATAGGTTCCGAAGACTGAGGATGTTAAGAGTGATAATATAACCATAAACATGTTTTGGTTTGATGATAAAGGAGATAAAGCTCATATTAAGCTATCAATTTGTTATAGATTTTTGCAAAAATGCTACGATGGCAGTAATTAAAAAAATATATATAATAAAAGATTTACAACAAATATGATTAAATGTTGTCTATGATTACATATACATAACATACATAAACACACACGCCTGTCACCCAGAGGGGTAGGCAGAGACTACAGACTTCCATTTGGCACGATCCTGACACACCTCTCTTGCCTCCTTCACATCCATACACCTACGCATACATGCTCGTCGGTTAAGGGTACTCCTAATTTGGCCCGTTTTCAATAAATCGCCAATTTGGTCGATAAATTTTCGCCTAGGACGTCCCTTTCCGACTCTGCCATTCACTTCTGCACCATAAATTTTCTTTGTCACTCTTTCCTCATTCATTCTTTCCACATGACCAAACCACCGAAGCATTCCTTTCTTAATCCTGGTCACCACATCATCTTGCAAACCACACTCTTCTCTTATTACACAATTCCTTACCCTGTCATTCAGATTCAGCCCTAACATACTCCTTAACGACCGCATTTCTACTGCGTTTATTCTACTCTTCGTCTAACCTTCGTCTTACTTGCGTTCACTTTCATACCCCTTTCTTTTAATGATCCGTTTATTAATGTAACCATCATTTGCAACTCTGCCGCCGACGACGCAAGAATAACTTGATCATCGGCGTACAAAAGGCATTTGACGGTTAACTCACCCATTCTTAATCCGCATTCTTCAACTTTCAAATTTTGCAAACAACTGTCCATAAATAGATTGAACAGCCACGGGGAAGCCACACAGCCCTGTCTGACACCCTTATGGATATCAAACCAGTCCGAGTAGACCCCGTTGATCCTAACACAAGCACTAGAGTCCCTATAAAGAGACTCCAATGCCCGTATCAAGCCAGCGCTCAACCCAAATGAGTTCAGTGTTTGCCATAGCAAATCCCTATCCACTCTGTCATAGGCCTTTTCCAAGTCCATGAACGCACAAAAAACCTTCTGGTTTTTGGCCAGAAACTTCTCCGCGATCATGCGCATGGAAAAGACTTGATCTGTACATCCCATTCCCTTTCTAAATCCCTCTATGATTAATTTACAATTAATACCAAAGTAAGCAATAATTAAGTTAATAGGACAAAAAACAGCAAGAATGCTTTTGAAATTTAAAATTAGAAATAATTCTCTTTGTTTGATCCTACACTTATCGAAAGGGGAAATTTTATTTGAAAATAATTAAGATTTATACGCATGACATAGTAGACTGCTAAATGGGAGCATTTAAAATTAATTACTACTTTTAGATATTGATGCGGGAGAAAATGAACTACTGGATGATGGATAAGTAAGCTGACAGATACATCAGTGTAACCTGATAAAACACCTAAAATTAAGAGTAAAGTACGAAATTTAACCAACGTGTATTAGTAATAGTGTAATAGTAGGTGGTATTAGACTTTGCGCAAATAAGTTTTTACAACTAAAACATATTACTAACCCCAAGAGAGCAAAGATACTGCAGATATGACTAACTGCCTGAAGTTAGTCACTTTTGTTTGATTTTGTTTAATTCCTTTAATCAAAGATTTTATAAAAAGTGTCTAAAACATAATTCGGAACATATATGCCGTGAAACAAAGTTTTACCTATTACAATGAGATTTCAGGAAGTTAAAAAAGAGATGGAAGTGTGTGTCATCATTTTAAACAGTTTCCATACATAAAAATTGAACAATATCTTATGTTAATACGACAAAAGATTTGTTTCAATATCTATATGATAACAACATATTAAGTTAGTTAATGTGTTAATTTAACTAAAACTCTGCTGAATACTTTCTCCTTAGTAAAAAAACCACGAAGCAGAAAACACGAATCCTACTTGCCAACAATTTAAAGTGTATTCAATAAACTGTTGTTCAATAATTTAAATTTAAATTATTCCTTGGTGAAAAGTTGTTAGCAAGATGCTAATAATATATTATAAAATCTGGAATATTTACTGGTAAAAATTTCCTCCACGCCAAAGAAAGAGGTACTAATTAAAAGAAATTTTACTGCTCACAATTTGGCAGTTAGCGAATTTGCAGAAACTAAAACTAAAATATTTGTATTTTAAAAGTTATAAAAAGATGAAAATTAATGTAGGTATGTAAATAACGTAATAATGACCTTTGTAATACAACTCCACACCAAGCAAATTCATTAAATTTGTAATGTTTCAAGAAAAACGCTTTTGTGACTTTCACAAAACTTTACGATGTATTGAAGATTATAACAAAAATAATTAAAAACATTTGACCAATGATTCCCCGGAAATGGGATATTTTAAATCATTAAATTGTTAATAAATATCAAATTTGAATTTCTAACATGACATAAACAAAAAAGTAAGGACCCTTATCATTAATTTGATGATCAAAATAATTATACATAGTTCAGACCCTCAAAGATGGCCTAAGAGCTTGTCTAATAATTATAAATAAAATATTAAAAGGCAGACATATTAAAATCAATAATGATAAAATAAAACTTCAAACATTAAAATATTTTTAAACTCTTAGAAATACCAAAAATAGAAGTGGTTATAATTAGGTTTTTTCTCTCCAAAATATCAAAATTAAGGTGTCATCAAACAGCTTATGTGATTATTTATCTACTTTACTTAAGGCCCCGATCAAAACCTTGCGAAAGTGTGTTTTTCAGAGACTATTATCTCTTTAGTTATGAGAAATAAACTACATCCAAAAGCACATTATTAAAGTGTTCGATATCCCATCATCACATTCCACGTTTTAATTAGTTTTATGTGTTATCTATACATTTAAAACTTATTTTTAAAAATGAACAAAATTATTGATAACATGCATCTGTTGTTAAAGGCAATGCTCTAATCATTTGAGGATTACACATTACATACTATTGGATAGATAATTTAAAAATCTATATTATTTCTTAAGTTCGTCTTTCTTTCTTAATTTAAATAATTCCAAAAATTTGAGCGTATTTATTACGCGATATATTGTAGCGAGATCGCGTGGATTGTATAGAACCGACCGCTCAAGGTCGTTCGCAAGGAGTAGCGCCATAAGCATCTCAATTAGTAAGTTTAGAAAGTTAAAAGTACATCATAATGTGATATAGAGATAAATATCTATGAGTCAGATAGTATTTTTTAGCTTGAATTTTTATTTTGTCATTTTCATCAATTTTAACATGTCTACACTGCAATATTTTCATGACATTCATGCACCAGCTGTGAATAATTAAACTGATTATATAATTAATTATAAAGGTTTTTAAGCTTTCTTTTTTTTTTATAGAATAGGCTGACAAACGAGCACACAGTCCACCTGATGGTAAGTGATTGCTGCGGCCCATAGACATCTATCTTCCATTACAAATCAAAATGCAGATGCGTTGTCACCCGTGAGGACTGAGATGGAATGCCTCATTTCCAGTAAAAAGGGTCTCCGGTTCTCTACACTCACCATACGAAATACAGCAGCATTAAGCTACTATTTCACGCTGGTATTCTGTGAGAGCGTGGTCCTTCCCCGGTCGAGCCGACCCATTCGTGCTACAACTATACTACTAATATAACTGCAGCATGGCTCTACCACGTAAAAAATTATGCTTTTTACATGACAAAAATTCGAATTCCACACCAAGATCTATTAATAATTTAATTCTATCACATATACCACTGTAGGGGCCGTTTTGTAAAGCATTTTTTATTATTTTAATCACATTTTCAACACACTAAAAAGTTTTGGGAAGGTCTCATAAGTGATCTTCGCGTGACATCCACAGATAAAATGTAATTGTCTACTTGTGGCGGAGTTGTATCACACAATTCATTATTACATGTAAAACATGATTTGCAAACTTTAATTTTTGACTTTTTAATAACTTGCCCTTTTTGTCTCCGTGACAATTTTATTTGCAAATTCTTGCGAATCATTACCTGCCAATTTTTGAACTATAGTCTATATTAATTCTATTTTCCTTTCGGGGCAGGTGTAATTCATTTTTTGCCAGCAGGCAATCCAAATTATTTAAAACTTTATTAAAGTCTTCCTCACAATTTGCCCCCAAGGAATGTTAAAAAATAAAAATATCAATTTCTTTGCAACTTTCCGCTAAACATATAAAATGATGTGTCTTACCTGGATTGAAGCGCACCTCTTAGCGGTCAGCCACCGTAGAGTCTATATTACCTGAGGATGCCTCGTGTAGAGGCGAAACACGTATCGTATTATCGTCGATGGTGTGTCTTGCCTGGAATAGTGGTGTTGAGAGTAGTGGTGCTTGGTCTAGTGGTGACGGAGTTAGTGTATGCAATTGAGGGAGGGCGGGAGGTGCGCTTCAATCCAGGTAAGACACATCATTTTATATGTTTAGCGGAAAGTTGCAAAGAAATTGATATTTTTATTTTTTATTATAATGGATTTCCGCAAAGTAACGCCTGATTTTATCAATTATCCCAAGGAATGTGTTGAACTCAAATTAATTTTGAACTTAAATTAAACTAAATGGGAGCATAAATAATAATTACAGTTAGATATTAATGCGGGAGAAAATGAACTACTGAATGATGGACATGTAAGCTGACAGATAACTCAGTGTAACCTGACAAAATACCTAAATTTAAGAGTAAAGCACGAATTTTAACCAACGTGTATCAGATGGTCTAATATTTTGTGCAAGTAAGTCTTTACAATTGAAAAGTTAATAACTAATGTGAAATAAATATTTGTCTGTAACAACTTTGTTTTGATTTTATTTTCAAAACATTATTAATTACCCCAAGAGAGCAAAGATACTGCAGATATTACTGACTGACTGAAGTTAGTCACTTTTGTTTGATTTTATTTAATTCCTTTAATCAAAGATTTTATAAAAAGTGTCTAAAACATTATTCAGAACATATATGCTGTGAAACAAAGTTTTACCTATTACAATGAGATTTAAGGAAGTTAAAAAAGATATGGAAACAATTTTTGTCTTCGCCATTTTCATTGCTGCTTTTATTTGACATTTTTGTTTTCTAATTTTGCTTTTTAAAATCATGATTTTGTTAATTATTTTTTTTTCATTTTCACATCTGTACACCTTTCTTGTAATCAATGTACCTGAAAAAAGTACGACAATCAGGTATGCATATAGAGATCAAATGAAACAATGACGGCATAGATCAAATTGTATTGGATTCTCCTTTTTTAATAAATGATTTTGAATTGCAAGTTGTGCCTTAGGATAAAATAATAAATAAATGATATAATATATACTATGCAATATGCTATTAGAATGCTTTTGGAGCTGGCGCAGTGCTGCAGTGTACACAGTGCAAAAATTTAGCATTTCCACTGCATGGCTTGCGGCTCAGTGATAACAAAAGGAGGATGGCCAAATCGTACCAGACAACAAAATTACAGCGTCCCAATATGAAATATTTATGTAAAATACCTTATTGTTAAGGTATAACTCTCTAAGTAGCCACAAAAAAAAGTTATTAATTTATTTCTATTGTTGTAACTGTTCAAAATTATTTCAAATAATAGTTTCAGAACGCGCCTAATGACGATTCATTTCATGTGTGAAAGGACTTGGTATTCAAAGACTATAATTATTCACGTTTTTATGAATAGTTGTTAATTTTAATTCAATTCAATTAGTATGTAGACATCAAATCAACTACTATGCTGATTTATTATGTACTGGATAATATCAATCATTATTGATCAGTTCCACGTCATTGGCCATCTTATGTACCATGTTTTTAAGCAAATACATTTTCTATTCTAAGAATATGTATTTTTATAGAATAAGGGTGACAAAGGAGCACACATTCCAATAGCAAAGTGCAATCGGCAAGTGCATGCTGAAGCTCATAGACACCTAAATTAATAATATAATATATAAAGAATCAAAATGCAGACACCGCTTGTCACCCCTACCCCATGAAATTCCTTGTTTTCAGTAAAAAGGGTCTGATTCTCTACGCTCACTGTAAGAAACAGAGCATCATTAAGCTGGTATTTTGCGCTGTTAGTCTGTGAGAGCTTCCTTCCCCATTCGAGCTGACTCATTCGTGCTACAACCATAACATAGTTGAAGCTTGGCACGTAATAAGGTATAATAGAATATAAGATATAATGAGTTCATATCTATACCTTTTCCGAAAAATTGGGTTAGTTTTACAGGAACATTACAGTGATGTATTTGATATTTAAGTCTAATTAAATAGTTTAATTAACTTAGACAGTTTCATGTATTTTTGTACTTAAGCTGTGCATAACTGCTTAAGTGCAACTGAATGTCTGTGGAAATTGTTTTCGCTAATTTAAAACTCACATTTAATTGTACACACATCATGTATTTTTCTAAAAAGCTGTATGTTTTCCTTATATAAATAACTGAGTAATAATGTCCTCCAGACCGAATTTCGGCCACGGCAGCCTGCCTCAACGGAGGCTAGCCATCGGCGCAGGACAGGATTATAGTGCCCAAGTGTATGCGCAAGCACAGGTGCACTCTCTACTCCCTCACTTTCATAATCCGATGGGATGGTAAACTGACAAGACCGGAGAGAGATCAGGCGCAGGACCAACGGCTTTACGTGCTTTCCGAGGCATGGGGTGAGGCACCGCCAACATCCTGGCTCCGGGCAATTACTGAGAATTTCTCGACGGAAAACTCAATAATTAATTTTTTGGTCTGACCCGGGATTCGAACCCAGGATCTCATGATCAGCAGTCGCACTACTACAACCACTAGACCAACGAGGCAGTCTGAACTGAGTAATTAATTAATTAGTTAAATAATTAATCGACCATAATTTTAATATCAAAAATTTTAAATTAACAAGTAATCATCAGGTTACGTTATTTATAGGATTATTGAAAATACCAGGATTCAATTAATTTGAGAAACATCCACTTTAATTTAATTTAACATTCAACATGTTGAGCAGGAGTGCCAGTGTCACACAAACACTGACGTGAACCGAGGACGTTGTCATGAGGTGCAATTGCCACTTAAGGATGTGATTATGTTAATATTATTATCCCTCATGATAATGTATCCATATATGGGTAAATAACAATATATAATAATATAAATTGTCATCATTTTTTTAAAACCACTGCTAAACACTGATTAATAACGCTAATTACCCCCCTCACTTATCGCTTACACTTTTAGGCTACATCGCAGTCGGATAAAGCGGCCAAGCAAGGTTTTTCGTTATTAATTAAAATGTGCAATAAATTGCCTTTAGAAATAAAGACTTCCATTAAACGCGTTTCGACAATTGACAAAAACATAATTTTTGAATCACGCTTTCTACAATATGGAAGAATATACGAAATGTTCATTTTTTGACTTGCTTGACATGTAAATGTAGATGAATTTTAATTTGTAATTTTAATAATCTAATGTAATGTAATATCATTTGCATTGATTGTAATTTTGACAAACCAATGTTATATTTTAACAAAATGGTCAATAAATAAAAAAGTAAGAGGTATTTGTTGATTTAGCCTTAAAAATATTTTTGACGTTATTATAAAAAATCGTGGCTATTTAGATATTATTTTTAAACGTGATTGTGTTTACAACATAAAAACAAACCAATCTAACTATAGTTTGTTTTGGGACATGAAAAAAAAGTCCAGCTCCTATAGAAATTTGGCCATCCTCCTTTCGAAGTTATAAATACAAGAGTTGTAACCGCTTTCTACATTTGAACCATTATTAGTCGTAGTTGTTACTATTATAGTAATCTTTAACTTATCACACGGAAAACTTACTGGTATAGTAATAGAATATAGTTACAGTAATTACTAATTATTAATGTAACGAAAAGAACCTACTCTTTTGTAAATGCCCCCGGGTGTTGTGGTTCTTCATGGGCGGTGATAGTTACTTACCATCAGGTGAGCTGCATGATCGTCCCCCCCTCTCCTTTAAAAAATAAATTAAATACCTCTTATAGGGTTATCATGTGAACTTGGCAGAATCTTGTGAAGTACATTCAGTATATGTGGTGTGGGTTCCATTTCTAATCCTTCAGCATGTAATCCTGTAATAGTGGTGAAAGTATATGAGTAACACAAAACTTTCTTTATTGGGCTTGCTTTATTCACTGCTACATACCACATATATAATGATAATAATAATAATGTCCTCCAGACCAAATTTTACAGTGCCCAAAGTGTATGCGCAAGCACTGGTCATTATTACTATTTCCAATTTCTTAACTCTAACTTAAAAATTTAAAACTGCTGAGAATTTCTTGATAGAAATACCCAAAAACAGATTTTGGACCGAACTGGGATTCAAACCCGGGATCTCATGATCAAATTGCATTTATGACACTAGACCAACGAGGCAGTCAAGTGTTATTATAGTATTAAGGAATAAATTAATGTATTTTCATTATAATCATTAAACCTAAAAGTAAAAAATGGTGCTCCTTGAAAAATGCCGATATGTGTGCATAAAGCAGTCAAATACTTAAAATTTGCAAAAACATTAAGTTACACTCCACATGTATTTTTATTATGATATATGCTTTTTTTTCTATTAAAAATTGTTTAAAGTTATGTCATAAGTAATAATCGAAAACTATACCGATTAGGTAATCTACTACAACTGCCCTGATTTATCCTGAGGGTCGCCCGCATAAACCAAGAGAATTACAAATGAAACTGTATCAGACTTTTTGATTGTATGAATACTTTGATTGAGACAACAATATCTACCAACTAAAAAATAAACGAAAATAGTAAGATTTCTTCATAAAGTGTTTATTTCTTACAGTTCACAATAACAATACAAAGTTATAATGCAGCTAGTTTTATGTCATTTTCTATGGAGTTGTAACGAAATTTTTACCAATCCAAGTTCAATTAATAAATTGGTATTTATTTTATTTCTTTTTTTTATTTTATAGTATAGGGTGACAAACGAGCACACAGTCCACCTGATGGTAAGTGGTTGCTGTGGCCCTTAGACATCTACATCTGTCCTGGATTACAAATCAAGGTGCAGATGCGTTGTCACCCATGAGGACTAAGATGGAATGCCTCGTTTCTAGTAAAAAGGGTCTCCGGATCTCTACACTCACCATACAAAACACAACAGCATTAAACTACCATTTGACGCTGGTATTCTGTGAGAACGTGGTCCCTCCCCGGTCGAGCCGACCCATTCGTGCTATAACTATACTACTAATATAACAGCAGCATGGCTCTACCACGTAAAAAATGGTAGACTGTTACTCGTTAAAAATCCGTTAACTTGTTAATTCTAATTTGATGCGACAGTTTTCCTTTCAACTTCATTATATATGCTACTATTGAGTATACTTTCCACATTTCCAAAAATAGCAGTTTTGTTGGCAGAGGAGACACATGACTCTAATGAAAAATACAACTTTAAAGCTTAATATTTCGGTAACAAACCCCTGAATCGTAAAGGTGTTGTTCCATACTTGCAATGTTTTTGAAATACCTATCCAACAATACCTTACAGGATGGAATATATGGGTAAAAATAATCATTCATTTACCTGCATAGGAGGTGTACCCAAAATAAAAATGTTTGTAAGATTTTATTTCACAGTTTTGTAGACATGATTAATGCCTATAAACTATGCAAAATTACAAATTTGTAACACTTAGTGTCTCTGAGTAAAACTGCGTTGGGATGAACATGGAGAAACTATAAGGTTTCCTTGTTGTGTGTAAATATGGAACCCTAAAAATGTAAAATATTATTAATTTACTATCTAGGGCTTTATAACCACTTACTACCAGGTGGAGTTGTAGTAGTTGTTGTCAAGTTATACACTGACATACCATTGTCTTTAATTTAAAAGTGAGTAAGCTTTTTTTTCTTATTTTATTTAGGGATTTTTGTTAGTTAACATGTCAATCCTATTAAAATCTATATGTTGCTATTAATCTGCACATACTCAATGCAATATCCAAGGTGGGGGCATGTAGGATGCCCTGTGTAATACCTATATTGTCCACATTTATCTTATATGTCCTTCCAAATAATTCCCTTGCCCCCAGTTGCCGTTCACATTCCATCAAAAAGTGATGTAAGTTTTCTATTACTCCACAAGTTTCACATTAGATGGAATCAGTTCTTTTCATCAAATAAGAAATCTTTTTCATGGAATGTGACCTGTTCTTATTCTAGATATTAATTTAATAGAATTTTTTTTTAATTTTGTATCTACAAACCAAGGTATTCGAGGTGGTTCACTCTGTATTGTTTAGTACCAAACACCTTTCGTTTTAGAGCGTTCAATGAAAAATTCTTTCAATTTGTTATGACATTAATTTTTGAATTTTGGTAGTACTTCTGAGTAGCAAGGGCAATATTATATTCTACACCATTTATACAAGCTGAGTTCACTAATCTATCTGCCTTGTCATTACCCAATATTTGGTCTATGTGCTGGAATCCACTGCACTCTTGCACATGTGTCGCGTAGATTGAACTGATATATTATTTGGGAAAGTATGCAATAGGCTTTCGAAACACCTACGATTCCAGAGGCAGATCGAGCCAAATATTGGATAGCAGTTTTCCTGTCCGAGTATATAATAATTTAGTTACAGTTATAGCTTGCAGCATACTTTAGGGCTTCGGATATTGCAATGAGTTCAAGGGTCATAATACAAATGTCATTAGTAACTTTATAAGATTTAGAAACTGCTTGATATGGGTCGAAAAAAGCTGCCCCTTGCAACTTTAGCACTCTTTGATCCGTCTGTGTAGATTTTGTGCCAATCGTGATATTTATTTTCAAGTTCTTCAATAACATTTACTTTAACGGAATTTATTCTTACCCCTATCCTATCCAATCCTATCCTTTAGTTATTGATAAGACAGTGCTTTACTATCTATGGCTTTATAACCACTGACCATCAGGTGGGGTTGTAGTAGTTGTCGCAGTCAAGCTATACACTGACATACCTATAATAAGTAAAAACATAAAGTTTGCTTGCCCACCTTTACTAATATTACAATGATGAAAGTGAGTTTCTTTAGTCTGCACTGCTAAAACAATTGCTAATTAACATGACAATGAGAAAGTTTTTAATAAACTTACCAAGGTCTTTTAGTTCGAGGATATAGAAAACGGTCCTCAAAGTGCCGATCGCAAATGCGGTAGTTATAGTAAAATTCACGATCGGTTTTATATTATAGATGTTCCAGCTATACTTTTCAACTGCTGAAACCTTTCTAGTGAGGTATTCTGGTTTCGGAACATAGTGTAAAACATCTGGAATAATAAAATATAATCATTAATTCCGAGGCGAGAGTGGGAAACTGAAACAGGAGATGGGCAATAACCCGTCTGCCAAGCGTGGCAGCTATGGCAAATAGTACCTATGAGGCAATCCGTGGAGGTGCCTTGAACCTTCAATTTCTTAGATATTAGCTGTTAGCTGTTGTTAAAAAAGTCCTTACTTGGTCACATTTAAAAACACATTGCCATTTTTCTTCTTCGTCACATTTTTGCACACATTAAAAAAACACTGGGTCGCAAATATTTATTTTAATACAAGAAAGCATATAAACAAACGAGGAATCAGAATAATTTGAAATTAATCAAATTAACCTCAACTATCAGTGACCGCCATTAACCATCCATTAACTGCGTAGTTAGTGGCGTGGTGCGTCTAATTTAGTCTAGTGCTTAGGAATGTAGATGGCAGCACAAAAAATATCATTTTGTTCTCAAAATAATGTTCTAAGTTGCACGCCCATGAGTTGAACTGTGACGGGTCAGTGACGCAGTGGTTTCATTAAGTTTGAATCTCGCAAGGAACTAGTATTTAAATGACCTACAAATAACTGTTCAGGGTCTGGTTATTTATCCTTGTAAAATAAATGAATGGAAACTGCCTCTACAATGCGGGAAAAACCTTAGTTAAAGTAACGTTAAAAAATCTGGCATTATTCATAGTCGCCTATTACGACGCTTACACTCTTACGAAATGCGTTTATTTATAACCTTACGCTGCATCCACACAACAATACAATGTTACAGATTATTCATTTGTAAACTCAAAACTCCCCGTGCAGTGGCGGTGTAAGTATATCCACTAGCCCATATCGTCCCGTTGGTGTCGCGAGATGCAACAAAGAGAAACAAAGAAGGAGATAGTCAGCAGCCTCTCTCTTATAACAACTAAAAACTGCGCTTGCCAACCGGCCTGCCAAGCGTGGGTAACAATTGCAAATGTTATAATCCTATTAAGTAATCCATGGGGAAAAGTTTTTTAGCAGCGGAGTTTTGATAGATAGTAACGATAAATAAGTAACGCTGTGTCGCCTATAAGGGTAAGCACATCAGTCCCTAGATTAAGCCTATTTTTAATAAAAATGTAATTATGTGTGCACTTTTGGTATCCTATGAATAAATAAATAAATAATTATAAAACTATTTGAAAAAAATCTAAGTCATTTGCAAGTTGTTAACTCTGGAACAGATGGCAAAAGAAAACGAAACGCTGATTATAAAATTAAACCAATAAAAATATCATTCAATTGTTAATACCGATCGAAGTGGGCTACCCATTTTCTCATGCCAAGTTGTTGCAATAGAATTTAACCGATGAGAAAACTTAATGCACAAGGTGCGAATTTCGACACGATTAAACATTACGTGCCTTGTTTTAATTTAAGATTTCTTTTCAACGATTTTCTATAAAACTCGAAAGTTATAATTCATAATTGCTTAGTTTAGTTTCCGACACAGTAAAATGTCTCTCCGCAACAAGCGAACCCTATATAAGGTATACGACCAGTTATGACATACGCGGCCCCCATTTTTGCTCATGCTAAACCTAGCATCCTAAACAAACTTCAAACAGTTCAAAACCTTTGTTGTCGTCCGTTTATGAATGCAATCTGGTTCTTCCGCTACGCCAACTTTCACCGAGACTTAGAGCTCCTTAAAATCCACAATTTCTAAAATCACTCTCTGAGAACTTCTTCAAAGCCTCAGAGTCCCACTCAAATCATCTCATTCGTGAGGCAGCTTCCTATGTAGCCCCACTTCCATCTCGCTATCGTGTTCGCAGGCCGAGAAACTCGCTCTCGGACCCCCCCAACAAGCTTTCACCCGACCTGGACTGCCTCCTGGTGGCTCAGGCCGAGTCTCAGTGGCTACACACCGCCTGCGCCTCCTTTTCACTGAGGGACACCCCCTTTCCCCAAGGGGAGTCGCTTCCGATACGGCAGAAAGGCTCTTCTGGCCAAAGCCAGTACCAGGTGGTGTTTAGTGGGTAGGCACTTAGGTATTCTCAGTGAGTCCCACATAACCAAGCAGCACCACCACTCTGCCCCGCTTCCCGGAGAGTAGTCCTTTACTTTGCTTCTGGGCGCATAAAAGGAGGCAGTTGCTATCTCTTTCTAATATTATCTCTATCCTTGTCTTATACTCTTTCTTTCTGCATCTAATTGTCACTTTCTGTATCATGACACTTAAAGTTACTTGAAAATATCTTTATCTTTCAGAAATTAGCATCTCATAAAATTTATATAAAGGGGGATGCCCATATTAGGCCATAGAACGCCCAATAATGTGCATTTGTTAAAAAAATATATCTTTATTTATGGTTATTAATCGCGGTATTCATTTATCCTAAAACAATGGGAATATTTTTGCACAAATTAAAAGTACCGAAAAGATAAAAATAAAATTAGGTAAATACGTAATTCATTAGTCTGTGAATAAAATAAAAAATGTTGCCAATCACAAAAATCATTAAAAAATCGATTCCCCTTTTCGATCGATTACTTATGGTGTCATTATTACAATGCTTATATGATCTTTCGATAATTATTACGATGTTATGATATAGGTTTAAAATAACCGTTGACAATGGATATTTATCCAAAGCAGTCGATACGCAACCGTTATTAACCAAATGTTTACCGACTACAGACGAAAAAGGATGGTTATGTTTTTACTGTGAGTGCGGATTAGGCTATGTTGAATCGTTTTTTGCTATGGTGCTTAAAACGTAGGATGCATTTTATTATTGAGGGAGCTACTATCAAAGAATATTTTATTCGCTTAACTCGTAAAGTACTTGACCAACTTTAAGAATTCTTTCACCACTAGATTGTTATGTATAATTTTAGATATCTAATATAGGGTTAATTTTATTATAGAGGGCGCCACTTTCAATGAATAAGTTTTTTGGCTAATCTCAAAAATTACTAGACCGATTTTGAAAATTCTTTCACCATTAGATTGCTAATGAGGGCGTTAGCTGTGTGATATATTATATTATTACAATAAATAATTGTGAGATTAATATTTTCTAAATAAATAAAACTAAATACCTACCTAAGATGTTCAAATCCAATTATTATTTTTACAATTGAAGAATCGTATTTACACACTTTACTTACTCAGATTGATTATTATAGATAAAGAGGTAATAAACCTAAAGTAAAAGAGCTCCGCTTAAACGAAAAAACTATTTATTAGAATAAAACTAAATGTTGAAAAAAAGTGGTTCAGTGCGAGTCGGACTCGCAGGCCCATGAAGAGTTCAGTAGTAACAAGCATATATTTTAAATCGAGTCAAAATACCACTATCATTATCGCCAGCAACAAATTATTTTGTTTTTCATAGTGTTTGTATAAATAACAAAGTTGTTTTGTTTTTACTTGTATCAAAAAAAGGACTATTATACATTAAAGGGGTTTCTGTGGTTTATTCATTACCAAAGAGAAAAAACTTATTGCGCAAAATAGGTTTTTATTAATTTCAAGTCATCAAAAGCGGCAGTCAACCGTTAAAAACTAAAACAACCGTTGTTATAGGCTCGGTTGAATTCATTGACAACCTTCACATTTATAGTTATGATAATTAAACAAGCGAATTACTAGCTGATTTACCAAGAATTCTTTAGAGTATAACAAAACGCCACTGCGCAAGTTAACTGTTATTCTTATCTGTTTTTAACATAACATTTAAAATGGAATCATGTTATGATAATTCAAGAAGTTGATTTCCAGCTGATTTACCACGAATTCTCTAAAGCATAACAAAACAATACAGCACAAGCTAACTGTTCTTAAAATTACATTTGAAATAGAGTTTCAATAAATAAAGGAAATTATATTTTAAAAAGCGTGCAGAACTTAAAACGCGTCAAAGATTATTCTTTTTATGATATTATTAATCGAATAAAAATCGATATCATTCCATAGATTTTATGACAGTTAAGTGGCAACATCGTATCCGACAGGTAGGCCGCTGTCACTGTTATGTCACAAGAATTAAATTACGTGTTCGTGTTATTGTTTTGTTGTAAAAGTAAAATGCAATTGTTGATCTCTCAACAATTGGTTCGAACACAGCAGGTAAATAGTTGGTACATATCACGATGTGGTATGTCTTCCTCTAAGAAATGCTTTATAACTGAGTTTACTTGAATAATATCAATATAATAATTGTAGCTTCTTTATTAGGTACAAGTTTCGAGTACAGTGAACGTGTAGTGTGGCACTCGCAAAATGCACCAATAGTTCGTCTTGAACATCTATACATCAGCTGTGGCACTGACACTTATGAGAATAAGATCACACACATTGTTTGTCTTCGATTTTCCACGTGAGGAATTATTTGCGCTACGTGAGGTAAGTGTTTAACATGTTTAACATTTCAATTTATTAAATGTGATCCATATATCTGATAATTATACATGTTTTTACACTGATTGTATATCAACTCAAGAACTTGTTTTATTTTTTCACATCTGCCCTAGCTATATCTGACAAACATACTAGCTTATTTATGAGATTAACCAATTTTATCAACTACCAAGAAAGGAGACAGTTGATTTTTCATTGTTTTTGGACTGCTGGTAGTCTGTCAGTCCTTAATTATTAAATAATATAGGGCATTAAATCCGTCCTTGTGCAGTAACATTTAACTTGATAAATATTTTATTTATATTTGAGTTTGAAATAAATCTATTTTATTTTTATTTTTTCACTTTGACTTCATTTTTTGTATTTTACATTATTTCAGTTGTCATGCCGTGTATATCATAATTGCTGGCAATGAACTGATAGAACAGCATCATGTTCAACTGCAGAACGGGAACCATCTGAATCATCTAGTCCGTCCTCGTTGCAATCTGAAGTGAGTAATGTATTGCACCCAGAACAACAAAGCTTAGATCATACATCACACAGTGTACTGCTAACTAATTATATAAAAGCACAATGTTTTTACCAGGTTGTAACAGTTCCATCAGCATTGCAAGTATGTCTCTTTTGTGATTAACTACATTTTGCGATAACAAACATACATAGTGACAAGTACTATGTATGTGTGTTATACTTGGTAGAGCCATGCTGCAGTTATATTAGAAGTATAATTGTAGCATGAATGGGTCGGCTCGACCGGGGAAGGAGCACCCTCTCACAGAATACCAGCGTGAAATAGTAGCTTAATGCTGCTGTGTTTTGTATGGTGAGTGTAGAGAACCGGAGACCCTTTTTACTGGAAACGAGAAAATGATCTTAGTCCTCACGGGTGACAACGCATCTGCATTTTGATTTGTAATCGAGGATAGATGTGGATGTCTAAGGGTCGCAGAAATGTCTCCAGCAGATGGTGAATCTCAGTTAATGACAAGATATGCTAATAAATCCAGAGCCGTGACTATGTGTCGATATGGGTAGTAGAGGTGGTGAATGACATTTTTAAAACTGAATTTAAAATATTTCATCAAAATTACTTTAACAGGGCTTCTACACATTTGATGATAGACTGCTGTGGCTTCTGCTATAGTTAATAAATTCCACACAAAAATAAGGGACAGGGATGATGCGGCTCAAATACTTGAAATAGTTCATCAAAATATGGAGACAAATAATGATTTTTCTGAGTATGCTAGGGAAAACAATCTAAATAGAGCTAGGGCAGGCAGACTTTAGAAATATAAATGTAGACTTTAAAATGTTAGGGAATTTCCTGTTTTAACTTACAGCGACTTAATATTAATTGCTTGTGTCACATACCAATTAAAGCAAGCTTGCTACTATTATGGTGAGCATATAAGATTTAATGGTTGCTACCGGATAGAACTCTGTAATAACCAGAGGAGCAGCATTATGGAAGGAATAAAGTTAAGCCCTAGCTGATCTTTACTTAGGGCTAGAATTGCAAGTCATCACTATTAGTCGTAAAGTGTATTTTATTATATAAATTCTATATAATATCTAATATATAAATTCTTTTTTAGGAAGGATGCTTGGTACTACCACCTGCTTAGGACCCTGTAATTAATGAAATTAAAAACCCAAGCATACCACTGCAAGACTTCTAGACACAGTAAGTTCATTCTGTAGATCGGACAATAAACAAAAATTAAAAATCTGAAGGTACTCCGGGTTAACACTGACATTGGGACGTCGGTCACCTCAGTCTGCCATAACCATGGGTGCTGGAAAGCACCCGAAATGTCTGGAATTAAAAATCAAAGAAATAAAACGCGATAAAATCGATAAAAATAGTTGTTAAAAAAACTGCATTTGTGAAAATAAAAACTTCAAATATTTTCAAAACCCCGACTTTTTTTAAAGCAATTCCTTTACCATTTCATTGTTTTAATTGCATATTATCATATCTATATGCTTTTATATGTGGGCACTCATGGCCGAAGTGTCTATGAAGACTGGGCATTCCCCTTTGTCATTTATTTCAAGAAACAATGAATTTTTTAAAGTTAAGTTTATCTCGCGTCGCTAACAATACTTTTATTTTTCTTTAGTAATGGTTCTTTTGTAGGTATCAAATAATAAGAAATTATTCTTTATTTAATTTGTTTCAAAATATCTTCACAATATGTAAGTGCGTGACATTGTGAAGTATTTGGGAGATTTTGACAGTTACTTGAGGCAGAAGATAGTCGATGATGCTAGTATCTCAATGCGCCAAAGCGGAAACTATAACCTCAAGCCATCGGAGCACTTTTTTGATAGAATAAGGTTAACAAACGAGCAGACAGTCCACCTGATGTAACTGGATGCTGTGGCTCACAGATATCTACATTTATCCTCGATTAAGATTCAAAATACGGATGCGTTGTCATCCCTGAGGGCTGAAGAATTCCTCGTTTCCAGTAAAACGCGGCTTTGGATCTTTACACTCACCATAATACAGCATTAACTGCTATTTAATGGTGGTATTCTGTGGGAGTGTGGTTCTACCCCGGTCGAGCCGACCCATCCGTGCTAAAATTATAATATAGCTGTAGCGTGGCTCTACTGCGTTTGCTTGATTTATGATACTTAATGATGATGACAAATATAGTTTTACTGTGTGACGGGGACTTAATAAATTGAAAAACTTTTTAAATTTTTTTCTGTAATGTGACGCTGTAGATTAATTTCAAATGTAATATATGATGTAGCCGATAATTGCATGATTTTTACGGCCATGATTTTGACGTACACGTATGTATAAATCTTGTGACTTTATAATAATAAATTTTAATAAATATATTATTGTAATAAATATAATAATTACATAGTAGAGCCACGCTGTAGCTAAATTATGGTTGTAACACGAATGGGTCGGTTAGACAAGGGAAGAATCACGCTCACGCGCCATTTTTCTGGAAAAATCTTAGGGATGACAACGCATCTGTATTTGGATTGTTAATCTAGGATAGATGTAAATGTTGCATATTTTTAATAAAATATATGTGACAAACGAGCACACAGTTCGCCTGATGTTTAGTGGATGCTGTAACCGTAACATATCCAAGAGGGGTTTAGCGCAATAAAGTGCCACCGCGCTGCCTTAATGTGTGTTGGTTGTCCTCCTTTTTTATATCTCAGATGTTAATTTTTTCTCACAAAATTTTGCTTCAGCGTCAAATACGTGACAAATCAACACTTAAAATTGCAATTAACAATTTCAGAATTCTTCATAATGTTACCGTCACTAACTGAGAGTCCACTGCCGAATATGAACCTCCTCCATAGATTGTCTTATACGGGGATATTTGCCATAGTTGCTTCGCTTGGCAATAAGTTTGGCAACCGCAGTTTTTTAAGTTATTAAAAAAACGCTGCTGCCATTCTCGTAGTTTTGTTTTGCTCTGTCGACTCTTATGACATCCACGTGACGATTTAGGTGGTGCATATTCTTATAGCTATATGTATTTTTAATTTTGAAATTATAACTTCATACACACACTATTTTGATTTTACTCGTAAGTGAGCTATGCAGTTAAAAAGCCAAAAATATAAAGTTACAAAATAAAACGCAATATTTTATTGAATACAATTTTATTTTTAGTATATTGCTAGACTAGATACTTCAAACAGCCTGTATTTTATTCTTAGATATTTACAATTCTTCATAAGTTCTATTCTAATATATCTTAAGAAATAATCGCACAGTGGTGCGTAGCATGCTCCGAGGCATGTCACTGTCTTGTATCACTGCCGAGAGTTTAGGTCTCACTTTCCATCAGAAGTTAGTTCATAAGGTTAGCAGCAAACTGAAACCCGAACTTGGGTCTGTTGCTTTAACTCGGTAGCTTAATAATCTTCATTTAGTTAGTTGATGCTTCTCCATTTATACGTACCTACGTATATAGTAACAAATTTACGCTGTCACATTCAGCTGATATAAATCTGCTAATATACATAGGAATAAAATTATATTGTTTGTCTGCAATATCGAGATAGCTGCCTTTTATTGACCTGCGAGGTTAATTTGCATGTTGTCAAGACATGGATAACCATTTTGAAATTTTTGACTGACTGTCTGTCCGGGCTTACCTTCGGAATATCTAAACTGATTGTAATTTGACTAACAGATTGACAGCAATGGCGAGAGCTATCTAGGATATATTTTGACGTAGAATTTAGGGTATCATTAAACAAAGTAGATTTTTTTAAATAAATTAAATTAATAATTTTGAGTAGCAGGTTTTTGTATTTTTATTAAAATTTGTTTTCATTTTATTATTCCAAACCGAATTTGGGTGCTTCTCATTCTACATTTTGGTAATTCAATGGAGCATAGGTTTAACTCATCCTGTAGATACCATCTCGTGGGACTAAAATTATTGTTTTTTATTTACCACTAGATCACGCTCTCGCAGAATACAATCTTAATACTGCTGTGTTTCGTACGATGACTGTAGAGAACCAGAGACCATTTTTACTGGAAACGAGGTATTCTATCCCATTCCTATGGGGTGACAACGCATCTTCACCTGCATTTTGACTCTTACTTGAAGATAAATGTAGATGTCTATGCGCCACATTATTCACTTACCATCAGGTGACCTGTGTGCTAGTTTGTTGCAACGTTGAATTTCATCTTAGTCCTTAGGCGTGACAACGCATCTGCATTTACATTATTAATTGAGAATAGATAAATGTCTATAGGCCACAGTATCCACTAACCATCGGGTGGACTATGTGCTCGTTTGTCACCTTTATTCTGTAAAAAATGGAGTTTGGAAAATTTTAAATTAGGATGTTATCAGAAACAAAATACATCCGCAAGATTATTTTAGCTTAGACGTTTCTATAAGTCAGGCATGAAACAAACAACTAGCCTATCCAGATAAACGAATAAATATCGAAGTGCTGGTAAAAAAGTCTAAAGTGGAAGGTTTATCTCCGCGAGCGCGGTGCGTGTGACATATTATATGCATTGTTACTAGAAAATACGCCGTGTAATGTTGATCCGAAATAATCAAAATTGATTCTTTTTTCAGTGATATTTTTTTATAGAATAAAGGTTATAAGCACGCACACAGCCTCGGTCAAGGATTTCATACTTTTATACTGATCGCCGACGCCTACGACAACTATGTGTGAATCTTTTGAGATTCTTGACGTTGACTTTTACGTTTTACTAAAAGTCTAATTTAAGATAAAACAGACGCGAATGAAAAGTTATTAGGTTTCGAGATATATATCGCCAAAAGAGAATACAAAATGAACCGATGATCTAATTATATTACAAAAGAAATTTATATTGTTTTTTCATTTACTATTTATCGTATAATAAACTATTATGTATACTGGGAGTTCCTCTTAAAAATCTTTTAATTTCCGAGAGGTTAATAAACTAAAATAGAGTCCCTTATGTTGCTCTATCTAGACCTAGATGCTAAGAAAATAAAATTTCTTGAAACACCGCCTACTCCCTGACTTCGGGCTGCTAAAAAACACCAAAAAATTTTGGCTTAACCCGATCTCACCGACCGATTATGATCAACAATAGTGTTTACGATCACTAGACGAATTAGGCAGTCAAATTCCTAATAAATGATGGTATAACTGTCCACGAAGGGAGACAGCGTCAAAATTGCCTCTAGTACTCCGATCGTCAGCGAGAGGATTACGTACAATGGTGGACTATTATGAATTGATAAGAATGAAATGAAGAATTAAATATGATTGTAATAATATTACTTACATTTCTAGAATTAGTACGAAAGTATTTACATTAATATATATCATTGTTTATATTGGTTTTCTTTAGTCTTCAGACCGAAACTACGTAAGTTTGTCATGTAATATATTAGTTTCTGAAAGTAAACAACAGATTTTGATCAAAGATTTTCATTAGTTTTATCATCCTCTCGTTTCTATATTATTTATGTAGATGCAATACTCGTATTATTTGAACAAATTGGGAAGAGGGTCAAAGGAAACTATTTCATTAGGTAGGTACATAGCCGATTGGCTGACATAAGCTAGGAATACCGCTGGCCGGATATAAAACGTGTTCCAATTATATTAAAACAAAGAAAAGTTTTAAAATAAACAAATCAAGTTGAAAAATTATTAGGAAAGATAATAAAATTTTGTATGTAGTTTTTGGATTAAGGTATGTGACGATGAGCAACATTTTTATTTTTGTAGAATAAGGTTGCAAACGAACACAGACTCCACCTGATGGTAAGGGGGTGCAGTGACCTGTAGGAACCGAGTTCTGTCCTTGATTAAAAATCAAAATTAAGATGTGTAATTACCTCTGAGGACTAAGATAGAATACGTCGTTAGCAGTTAAAAGGGTCTGTGGTTACTCAGAACTCTACAGCTACACTCACTGTAAGAAGCACAATAATATAAACTTACGCTGGTGGTCTCAAATAATAGTTTCGTGCGGGATTCAAAACCGCGGCTTGATAGAGTTTGGCATGCTAGACTTTTGGGTATGCTTCCAGCATGTACGGCTTATCCCCTGGCCTGATTGACTAAGTAAAGGACTTTCTGAGTGAACCCAAGTTATTGTCGATGGCTGCACAGCCAATTCTGTGAGGACTAATGCCGGTGTTTTCCAGTGTCTCACCGCATACCTCTTCCTGCTGCATATTATTGATCTGTTTATGTCCGGTATCTATGGGTAAGCAGACGACATCTCAGTTGCGAAGAGTGCCCGGGCCAGTTGGGACCTAACCCTGTCCGAAAGAGAAACTATGGGTAGGTATGTGAATCTCATATTCCAGACAGTCTCCGAATGGGGCGATGCCAATCTTGTGAAATTCAACACCTCCAAAACACAACCTCGTCTTTTCACTACAAAGGGGTGATAAACCAGGATATCCGTCAAAAAATAAAGTAAAATATTAAGTAATGTTTTTTTAAAACTAATAAGCATTTTAAAAACATCGAGTATATCTACATTTCTGATAATCTTTTAACTCCCGTTACTACAAATCTTTATTTTTTTTATATATAAATTATCTTAAGTAATGGCTTTAATTAATTTCCCTGTTCAAAGCTATACATAATAATAGCTTTTAGAGTTAGGTGAGGATTCCCAACGGCAACCGAGGTTTACGGACTCAGCGTTGTGGAGTTAAACAGTTATTTTTAAGGGAAGCCACCCCGAGGTGCCTAGTTAACTGCAGTCGCTTTATCACCGTTGGGAAAATTTTAGATTCTGTGTTACGTACTTGCATTGATGATATGATTTTTTGATTTGGTATTCGTCAATTTGACAAGTATAGACGAATATATTGTTTTTGATTTTGATTTTTTTATTAGCTGACATCAAAACAGGAGGAGACTTACACTTCGACTGTTTTTTTTTTTTCAATACGTTATAGCAGACCTATCCAGAAAATTATTATTTTTTCAAATTCTTGTTTTTATTTCCATTTTAATTCTTATTTCTTTTTTCCCTAATAACTTGGCGATTTATATAATTTTCTATGTTTAATTCTAGCTTTGATCAATATAATTCAATTCAACAAATCATAGAATTTGCTTCGATAAAATGACTAAAACTATTGAATGATGTAGATGGCGCTATTTATTATAAAACAATTTTACTGAAAAGAAAATATTTAAGGATTGTAACATTTATTTGCTATAAAATTAAATCTTATATTTTATGCAAGTGCGGCATAAAATAGAAGATGGTTAAAAATTATTACTAATATTATAGACATATTAAATCTGCTAAGGGACAAAATGTGCCGTTCGTACATTATAGTAAAGTAATGGTGGCCCTGGACACGATAATTCCCAGAATGTTACCGTCACCTAATGCGACCTCCATAATCTATTGAAACCTTTCAATAGTTTCAAATATATACGTGGTAGAGCCATGCTGCAGTTATATTAGTAGTATAGTTGTAGCACGAATGGGTCGGCTCGACCGGGGAAGGACCACGCTCTCACAGAATACCAGCGTGAAATAGTAGCTTAATGCTGCTGTATTTCGTATGGTGAGTGTAGAGAACCGGAGACCCTTTTTACTGGAGACGAGGCATTCCATCTTAGTCCTCACTGGTGACAACGCATCTGCATTTTGATTCGTAATCGAGGATAGATGTAGATGTCTATGGGCCACAGCAACCACTTACCATCAGGTGGACTGTGTGCTCGTTTGTCAGCCTATCCTATAAAAAAAAATTCCCGCTATACACTAATTATTATAGATAAATAAATGACGTGCCTCACATTTTGTTGCGATAGTTCGAAATTAGTTTTAATTTGACCTCCAAAAAAGAAGAAGTAAAATGTAACTGCACGTTTATATGTTTTGTATATATGACACGCGATATATTTGCCAATTGTAAACCGATTTTCATGGTTCTTTTTAATAATAATAATAAATATTTATTTATTGACCAAAAGTATCGGAGCGCTTAAAACTTAAACTAATACAAACATAATAATGCAAGAGGGACAATTGAGGGCTCAGACTCAGAATTGTTGTAAAGAACCTACAACGCTGGTTTTTCTGTCAGCACATGTAGTACGCGCACATTAATGGTTATATTACAAAAAAGAATTGATTTGTTTAATTAGCCAGTAAAAGTTTTCATGGTGTTACTATTAATTATTAAATAATAATTATTACTCATGCTCAAAATATAAACAATACAGATGAAAATAGTATATATTTGAACTATGAGGTCCATTTAGAGTTAGGTACTTATATTCAGAATCACTCTTGTGCCAAATGTAAAAAATTTAAATAGGTTGTGCTTCAGGCGTGGTCCTATATGTTTATTTTGTTGGATACAGAGTTATTTTGCAATAACCGGCCAAATTTGCAGAGAAGATTCAGAATAAGAAATACAGGCAAATGATGGAAAAAAATATCTCAAACATTCTGTTCTTTTTTATTGAATTCGAAATGCGTTTATTATTATAACATATTTTATGGTGCACGCACATAAGGGTCGATCGCGGTCGAAGGGAGAAAATGTTGTTGTCCGTAAATCACATTCCATTAGGGATAATTCGAAATAAAAGTAGATTATTATTTACACGTATTTTCAAAAACTGCAACAACAGTATATCAAACTTAAGTTTAAATATATATTTATATATTTAAACTTGAGTTTAAATTTTGGCTACTCTTTAAAAAATAACCCTGTATAAATTTAGAGATTTTTTTTACATATTGGGGTTGGCAAAATAATAAATGATATTTTAATGTAACTATTTAGACAATATTCAGATTGTGACATATGGTTGTCAACTTAAAAGGTCTTCTTTCACATTTTGTAAAAGTTTATTTTGTTTTTTATAAAACATGAGTGTTTTTATAAGCTAGAGCTCGACTACTATCGAGCCTGATGGTAAGGGATGAGGCAGTCGAAGATAGCAAAGCGCAATGACATTTCTTAACAAAAATGTACTACCATTGTCTTGAAGACACCCACACAAATACTATTACAAAAAATTAGTTTTTCATCTTTACTAGCCAAAAAGTCAACAGCTGGACATGCGCCTCCCCCACTAAAGGGGGGATTTTGTTTTATTTTGTTTAAACGTAACTAATAATATTATACCAAAAAAAATTACAGTATTAGAAATATACTTCGTCAGACAAAACTATTATCCATTTTACCTAATGCATGAGCTTGGAACATACCGCGCGAGTCGCATGTGAAGCAGCCCCAGCAAGGCGTCGTAGGTACTTGAATTATCGGAGCGCGTCCCCGCGATCCTGTTCACGCTCCACTGCATCTTGGCATAATGTAATGCGCTGGCAGATAAAGGATTTCATGCAAGTATTTCACGTGCATTTTGTAATTCCTAAAGACCTTATGACCATCGAAGGAAAAGGGATCTCCCCTTAAACTTCTCTCCCTCCCTCTGTAAAATAAACGAATAATATTACTACTAAACGTGTTTAATTAAAAAAAAGTAAATTAAATCCGACAAAATCCGTAAAAATATTTTTATT
Organism: Parnassius smintheus behrii; assembly: GCA_036936625.1. NCBI lineage: Eukaryota > Metazoa > Arthropoda > Insecta > Lepidoptera > Papilionidae > Parnassius > Parnassius smintheus. Next base: position 55,412,455 of record JAUPFT010000004.1, on the reverse strand, counting down.
GAATAGCAATTTTAATTTTAATAATATTTTCAGTAGATAACAATATCAATTATAAGTTGTCTGGAAGAAATTACAATCAGCAATAAGACTGCCTAATACATATTTCTTTTGTATATATAATCTGTAATTTTTGTATGCTAAGCAATAAAGAATATTAAATAAATAAATGAAATCAAAATTAACAAAGCATCGTTTCATTTGACTTACATTTATCCTCGATCGTTACATGTTCACGTACACTAATGAACACTTTGCCTATCATTAGTAGTACAAGTTTCCTCAACGATTCGTTTCAGTAACAATAACAAAGCAGCTTGCAACATTACCTTGACATCTCAAACCGCTCCCTCTAACAGAGCTTTGTTAGTAAGCTAAAGAAGTAACTATAAACTACGTAGTTGCTTCCAAGTCACGGAATTAGCAAATTCCAGTGTATCTGAGCTTTACAATTAAGTTTTCTTAAGTTATACCAAAACCGAAATCACCAGATATATAGAGAGGTCTCAGGGTAAACTGAGACCCTTTTTACCGGAAACGAGGCATTCCATCCCAGTCCTCAAGGGTGACAATGCATCTGGATGTTGACTCTGAATCGAGGATATATGTAGATATCTATGGGCCAAGTCATCCACTCATCTTCAGGTGAATTTTGGGCTCGTTTATCACCCATATTCTTCAAAAAAATCTATGGCAAGCCAAAATCTTTCCGGCATATCCCTAACTTGCCTCTTATGGCACGAGCTGGGTTTGTAGATTTCTTACCACCATCATGACGTAGTATATTTTATATCTTATCAGTTATAAAATATTCCAAACTTTTCAAATTAATTAATTCTTACATTTAGATTTAGATTACATCTTACGATTAGATTTTATTGTTTTTACCCTTGTGTCATTACATACATCATCAGAGTAAAAGATTAGAGTGCCGAGTGCGAAGTTCTTCGCAGGCCCTGTGTCTGTTATTATATTATGAAAAAAAAAAGATTATTCTGTACTTGTATGAATTAAAAAGCAATTTAACATTAATTTAAATTTATTATTTATAAATCATAAGATTTATTAAAATTTTTATTATTACTTAAATAGTAGTTAAGTAGTTCAATAGGTAGGTAGATAGGTAGATGAACATAACATAACCACTTCTAGGCAGTCAGGTAAAAAGGAGAACTTTTAATGCTAAGCATTATTTTTTCGGATTCTGAAATATGCGACACTTTCCTCTTCTTTCGTGGTGACATAAAATCTTTATAAGACTTTGATGTCGAAGAACTCGATTCCATACCGGTGATAATATACAATACGTCACAAAATAATAACAAAAACTTTAATACAAAACGTAACAATGTAACAAACAAAACAAACCTTCAAATTCAATTTAAAAAAAAAAACAAAAGAAATTTTCAAATCTCAAGCTATCTACATCTTGCAGGCTATGCTCGGAGTTTCTCTGCGTGATAGACTCAGAAATGAGGATATCCGCAGTAAAGCCAGAGTGACCGACATAGCCCAACGGATTAGAAAGCTGAAGTGGCAGTGAGCCGGCCATATAGCTCGAAGAACCGATAACCTATAGGAAAGAAAGGTTCTCGAGTGGCAGCCTCGTACCGGTAGGCGTAGTGTAGGGCGACCCCCCACTAGATGGAGTGACGACCTTGTAAGACATGCAAAAAGTCGATGGATGCCGGTGGCTCAGGACCGTGCTTTGTGTCATTACTTGGCCTATGTTCAGCAGTGGACTTGTGAAGAGCTGTAATGATGAATGATGATGAATAATTAGCAGCATACGCATATTCCACTGCTAGATGCATATGCCTCTAAAATCTTGCTGTTGGTTGCATTGTAGCTTGCATATGTGTGCGTGTGCTTACAATCATTGAGCATGATTTTGGCTTAGTTTTATCGTTGCTTAAAATGTATGCAACGCTCCTTATATAATTTTGTATAATTTCTTGATAACACAGAGTTTTCTACAAATTATACTAAAATATAAAAGAACTAGCGATCTGCCCGGTTTCGCACAGGTGATTTCTGGATCTCGACAAGTCCACCCTATGTACCCCTTTAGCTTAAGGTGTTACGTTTAAGTTTTTAAATAAATAAATAAATAAATATTATAAAAATTTCATTAGAATCAGTCCATCCTAAATTAATTTTAAATAATAATTAATTAAGGCTAAAGAAGAATTATACATATAAAGATAAGAAGAATAGAGTGGAACGGAATATATTTAATTCAATACAAATATTGAAAGTATTTTTAAATATTTTGGATCCCAAAGCTAAATAATAAACCGAACTGTAAAAAATTTAACAAAAATATAATTTCAATCATTTTTAAATCTAATACCTTTTATTATTATCTAAAATTAGCTAAATCTAGATTAGCGGGCACCACTACGTACTTTTATAAACACTGAACTCACTTCCTCTCTCCTAAAAGTAAAGTAAAGTTACAGCCTATATACGTCCCAATACTGGGTACAGGCCTCCCCTCATTTCTGAGAGGGTTTTAGGGCAAGGACGTGTCCGCCGCGCTGCCCCAATGCGTGTTGGCGAACTTCACATGTCTTCGAAATATTTTTTTTCTTATTCCTCAGACATGCAGGATTCCTCACGATGTTTAACTTCACCGCCAAGCACGTGGTAAAATCAGCACTAAAAAGTTGCAATTAACAATTTCATTGGTGCCGGCGGGGATCGAACCCGGGTTACTCGCATTCTGTTATATTTACAGCGAGCGATAATCGCTCATCTTCTCTCTCCTCCTCGGCTCTCTCCTCCAATCTCGCCATTTTTTTCTTTTACGTACTTCTTGCTGCTTACAATATGAAACACAGCAGCTACTATAAATAATTATATATAGCGTTAAGCTATTATTTTATGCCGGTATTTTGTAAGATAGTTGTACTGCCACGGCTATGCCAATCTATTCGTGCTACAACCATAATACAGTTGCAACATGGCCCTATCACGTACCAACTACTAGGAGATAAGTGTACTTTTTTGCCTAGAAGTCTATCTGGGTAGGTATCTCGTACCTAATTTGTGCCATTATATAGTAGTGCGTGCACAGTTGTGTACCGGTCTGAAGTGTGTAGAGAGCCAGGTGTAATTACAAGCTAAGCTTTGAGCTTTCCATATTAGTCTTCAAAAGTGACAACGCATCTGTAGCTTTCTTTGTTTAAAGTTGGTTACAGGTGTCCATGCTCTACTGCAATAACGGATGCCACCACGACTGGAAGCTTAATAAATAATCGGGTGTTTTTCCTTTGTATCAGTGCTCTCAGTCCAAACGAGCTCCGCGTGGTTTTAGGAGCTTTCAGTTAAGAGATTTAACAACATTGAGGCATCAAAATGTATCAACAAGGGGCGTTAACTTGAGCCATATCTATAAATCAGGCAAGAAACAAACGAGTATTCGATCCAGGTAAACAAATAAATATCGAAGTGCGAGCGAAAAAGTCTAGAGTGGAACATTAATCTTACCGGGCGCGATGCGTGCGACATTGATACATTGTTATTTGAAACGTATTTTGATACAAATGGGGACGCTGTGTGTCAGTAAATAAAACTTCGTTTTCGGATTTGTATCTTTAGCTAATAAGCTATACAATTATAAGTAGAGTCTGTGATAACTTTTGAAATAAGTTCTACATAACAACTGAACGGTGACGGCCCTGTGGCGCAGTGACCTAGCAATGAGTAGCGGAGCTGAGGGCTGCGGTTTTGAATCCCGCATAGAACAAGTATTTGTGTGGCAAATACTTATATATTATATATCATCTTTAAAAAAATTATACGAGTCTGAATATTTGTCCGAGTGAAATATTAGGTATAATATATGTTAACATGTTAAATGTTCAACTTAGCTTCTACGATACAGTAAAAATCTTAATATTTGATTATTTTAAAACTAAATAACGCCTCATTAGGAGCCCCTATCTAGGCGATAATTTGATTTGATTTGATTGTGAAGACCCCAAGTTACAGATTGCTTTGTATCCTTTGCTTTTGCAGAATGAATATTGCTTCCAATCCAGCTACAGATCTCCACAGTAATATACTGTAAGACCTCATCAAATATAGCCGTTGCATCAATAGTCAGTTTCTAATCGTTCATAATACCAATATGTAGACTGCACTGGAGCTCGAAATCGATAGAAATTTTGAGAAATACAGTCGAATTTTCGAAATCGAAATGATTATCTTATACCGATATCGATACCAACCCTCTTGCCAAGCATGGCAACTATGGAAGTATCCCTCCCATAAGGCAATCAATATGGGAGTCACGTGTTCTGCAGTGGACTTTAATAGACTGTAACGGTAACGGTAAACGTGGTGTAGCCATGCTGTAGATTTATTGTAGCTGTAGCATGAATGGGTTGACGTGACTAAGGGCCATGCTCTCACAGAATACCAGCGTAAAATAGCAGCTTAATACCGCTGTTTCGTATGGTGAGTGTAGAGAACTGGAAAGTTCTTTTACTAACCTCTTTTACTAATTACTTTACTAATCTATCTTAGTTCTCAGGGGTGACAACGCATTTACATTTTGATTTTTGATCGAGGAAAGATGTAGATGTGCCACATGGGCCACAGTATCCACTTAACATCAGGTGGACTGTCTGCTCGGTTGTCGTCCTTAGTCTGTTCGAAAAAAAAACGAAAAATCTCTTACGACAGTAAACTCTACTCCAATGTACGAGATATGAGTACCACTGTTATATTCAGTAACAGTTCGTTTCATGTGGCTGTAATAAAAGCAAACTTTGGCAACTTATATTCATAGGTAGATAAAGGTTAATTAATATTTTAGTAGCCAGAGTTGAATTAAGCTATTTTGGCAGTCAGCACTAATGTCAGTTTCAAAGTGGTTTGAAAATTTGGCATCGGTAGGCTTTCACTGCGCGTGTTTGAGACATTTTGAAGTTATGTGTTTTAAAGTCATGTGCATTATTTTTATTGAAAATTTTATGTATATTATTTCGGATTAAGGTATGTAACAATAAGCTACGTTTTTATTTTTGTAGAATAAGGTTACAAACGAACACAGAGTTCACCTGATGTTAAGTGGACGCAGTGGCCTGTAGACACCGACTTCTGTCCGAGATTAAGGATTAAAAATTAAGATGTGTCGTTACCTCTGAGGAATAAGATAGAATGCCTCATTAGCGGTAAAAAAGGTCTCTGGTTAGTCAGAACTCTACAACTACACTCACGGTAAGAAGCACAATTGTATAAACTTACGCTGGTACTCTCAAATGTTCCATGCGGGATTCAAAACCGCGGCTTGACAGGGTTTGGCATGCTAGCCTTTTTAGTAATACCAGCATGTACGGCTGAACGATTAGGTAAAGGACTTCCTGATTGAACGGTCTCTCCAAGTCGACGTCGATGGCTGCTCATCCGATCGTGTGGCGAATAACGCCGGTGTTCCTGCTGCATATTAATGATCTACTTATGCCTAGTATCTATGGGTAAGCAGATGACAGCTTAGTTGCGAAGAGTGCTTGGGGTAGTCGGGATCAAAACCAGTTCGAAAGAAAAGCTGTGGTTAAGTATGTGAATCTCATATTCCAGGCAGTCTCCGAATGACGTGATGCCAATCTTGTGAAATTCAACGCATCCAAAACACAAGCGTGTCTATTTTGAAATGTATCACCGGAATACACCTACCGCCTCCAGTTGTTGGGGGGTTGAGATATCCCCAAACTTAAACTTCTGGCATTGAGTACTAGACCAAAGCAGCTGCAAGGAAGCTAGGAGTCCTTACATACTCTATACAGGTGTCCCTGAAATCGACTTGACTTGAGATCGAGATAGACCATGTCATGATATCTATCAGAAAAATAAAATAAAAAAATAAGTTATGCATTTTAAAAATAATAAATAGAAAAAAAAATCGAGAAAATCTATATCCTAAAAATCTTTTAACTTCCGTTACTACAAATCTTTATTTTTTAAGGAGGTAATTTTAAATAATTCATTTAATTAATTTCCCTGTTTAAAGCTATACTACTTGTGCGGTTAAAGAATGGGACTAAAATGGTGTCGCCTCTTAGACATGTGTCAATCATTCATTTCCAGTGACCGAATCATTCTAGCACATTCCGTCACGCGTACCGGTACATTCGGATCGATTATTCGAATGGGTCATTTTGGCTTCCAGTACTCTGTGAGTCTGTGAGATCTATTGGGAACCAAAAATTTTCTATTTGAAATTTGTAATAGTAATATAATTTTTAATAAATACTACTTAAATATATAATTATATTAATAATATATTCATATATTTACGGAAATGTCTACCACACTTTTAATAAAACTATTTTATTAAATGTGTAATATTTCTACCAAACGTGGAGAATTAAAAATAAGGAAATTAAACGCGATATAATCCGTAAAAATAATCATACAATCATTATTTGAATTTCAATAACTCTTTTGTAACAATTTCATTTTAAATGAAGTATCGTTTCAGTGACGAACTTTGATTACAAGTAAACACATATACTATGAACACTTTGCTTATCCTTCTTAGTACTTGTTTCCTCAACGATTCATTTCAATAACAAGAGCCAAGCCGCGTGCAACATCACCTTGACATCTCGAGGTGCTCTCTGCAACAACACTATGTTGGTAAGCTAAAGAGGTAACTTTAAACTACGTAGTTGTTTGCAAGCCACGGTAATTAACAAACGCCAATGTAGCTGAGCTTTGTAACTAAGTTATCTAAAGCTAGACTAAAACCTAAATCACCAGAGGAATGCAAAGGTCTTTGACAAATGTAAAGTTATTCTCCTGGGTTTGGCCCCTATCAAAGCATTGGCCAATTAACCCAATGAAGTCCAATTTATACAATAACAGTAATTTCAACTTGAAATGTTGCATCATATTTTGGTCATTGATTCGAGAAATTGCAGAAATTGAAAAAGGCATATTATTCATAATACATGTTTCTTTTCATAACAACTTACTAATTAACGATTTATTATATTTACGCAAATAATACAAATAAATTAAAACAAATTTTGAAATTAACTCTACAAAACAACTGAACTGTAACGGCTCTGTGGTGCAGTGGCTTAGCAATGAGTTGCGGAGCTGAGGGCGGCGGGTTTGAATCCTGCACAGAACAAGTATTTGTATGGCCTACAAATACTGTAAAAATCTTAGTACGGGGGTAACGGTTCAAAAAAATTTGCTATTTTTCACCTCTTACGACATCCACACACACTTACGAAATGTGGTGAATGATGATGATGATAATGTTACGATACCCTAAACGACAAAAAATTACAAATTATTTATTTGTGAACCAATAAAAAACCGAATCAAAGAAGTTCCCAGCCGCCAAATTTCGTGAACGCACGACACGGCAAACGTCCCGATACCATCCACACCATCTGGATGCTTGGCGGTCCACCACTATACGTTTCACAAGGAGTTTTCTTCCACGTACAACCTCTCTGTGGAATAGTTTATCACCGGCGATTTTTCCGGACCGATACGACCTGGGGACCTTCAAGAAAAGAGCTTACTCCTTTCTAAAGGGCCGGCAACGCACCCGCAATTCTCCTGGTGTTGCGGTTGATCATGGGCGGCGGTAGTCACTTAACATCAGGTGAGCCGCATGCTCGTTTGCCCCCTCTTCTATAAAAAAAAAAAAAAATTAGAACGTATTTTGTTCTCTGTAGATCGTAAAAGATAATGAAACGTTTTGAATATCAAAACCGGGCTTAAAAAATAGTTTGATTTGAATTACATACTCCTCCACATCGGACAACCAAGCGGTCAACGGGTCTTCACCCATTTTTATTCGCGCATTAGATCGCGTACAGCAAAGGAGTAGAATTGGTGAAAAAGGTATGTTAGTCCAAATACAACCCGGGCGTCTTTAAGGCAAGAGGGCATAGGCTTTTGTTACGCCAAGACAGTGCATCTACCACCTAGGGCTTCATCACCACGTACCAGCACGTGGAGTTGTGGTCGAGCACTGGCTTATTATAAGTAGAAATAGAAATAGAAATAGAAACTTTTTTATTCAATGTAGATTATAAAAATACTTATTGAAAGTCATTTTTTTAATTTACCACTGGTTCGCAAAAAAACCTCTGTCCTGGGAAGAACCAGCAAGAAACCCAGCGGGACTATTTTTTTAATAATAGCTTACAATCACGTTTACAATCAACAACACAAGACAAATTAGAAATAGCTTGGTAGCGATCACCCTTCCCAGGGGTTATTATCATCTATAAATTCCTTAATATTATAATAACCCTTTTTATACAAACTTAGTTTAATAACATTTTTGAACTTTGTGTATGACAAATTTTGTATATTTTCTGGGATTTTGTTGTAAAAGCGTAAACATCGCCCCAAGAATGAATCACTGACTCGGTGGAGTCGAGTAACTGGTACTACCAGCTTGTGTCTGTTCCTAGTATTTACAGAATGAATATCACTTATTTTCGCAAAACTACTTTTATTTTTGTGTACGTACATTACATTTTCATAAATGTATTGAGAAGCCAGAGTTAATATATTAATTTCTTTAAATTTTTGTCTCAGTGACTCTTTTGGTTTTAAATTATATATTGCTCTAATGGCCCTCTTCTGTAAAATAAATATAATTTCAGTGTCAGTCGCGTGTCCCCATAGCAAAATACCATACGACATAATGCTATGGAAATAACTAAAGTAAACTATTCTAGCTGTTTCAACACTGGTAAGAGTTCTAATCTTTTTTACAGCATATGCTGCAGAACTAAGTCTGCTAGCTAGTTTTGATATATGGGGGAGCCATTGAAGCTTTGCGTCCAGTGTGATTCCAAGAAAGATGGTGGTATCAACAAGACTCAGTTCCTCCCCATTTAAAATTAGATTAGTATTGACATGTTTAACATTAGGAGTTACGAATTTCATACATTTAGTTTTAGTTCCATTCAAATGCAAATTATTAACATTAAACCAATTGACTAACTTAGCTATAGCATTATTTACTTCGTCGTAATTTAATAACTGTCGTTTTAATTTGAAAATTAATGAAGTATCATCAGCAAATAATACTATATCATGGTTATCCCCTACTATGTAAGGTAAGTCATTAATATATACAAGAAACAGAAAGGGGCCAAGAATTGAGCCCTGAGGCACGCCCATTTGTACAATCGACCCGGAAGAACTCATACTATTAATAACAACTTTTTGTGTTCTGTCACTTAAATATGAAATAATTAATTTAAGAGCATCATTTCTTACACCGTAGTGTTGAAGTTTCCTGATTAATGTTTCATGGTGAACACAATCAAAGGCCTTGGATAGGTCACAGAACAAACCCAAAGCATCCTGTGAATTCTCCCATGCATTAAATATATATTTAATCAGCTCAACACCAGCATCAGTTGTCGAGCGACCAAAGTAAAAAAAATATTACGTCATTAACCCGTTATAAATATCATTAGTTTAGCCGCCCATTTTCTCACGCCGTTCTCAGATTTTGGCAATAGAATAAACCTCAGGAGAAGATTTATTTAAAGTTTGATTATATAAAACTTTACGTGCCTTGTTTTAAGTTTCTTCTAACAATTTTCTCCAAAAATTGAGAGTCATAATTCATAATTTCTTAGTTTCGTTTACCGCGAAAATTTTATTTACATAGCTAATACTTTTGTTCTTTTGCCAGAGTTAAGTTATAAGAAATAGTGCTTTTTTAATTTATTTCACAATTTCTCCACAATATGTTAATGCATATAAGTTTTTGGGAATTTTTCACTGGTATCTGAGCCAGCAGAGACAAGCCAGATAATCGATGACGATAATATCTCAAAATAAAGCAGACTCTTTGAGTTTCATATTACCATCGGAGAACTTCTTTTATGAAACTTCATGATAACGACAAATAGCAAAGTTACTGAGACTGTGGGCAAAATAAATTGAAAAAATACCCAACCTTAAGCGTGACTTTGATTATGTTATATATCGGATGTCCCCAAAGAATTGATAATCCTGGAGCGCCTAATAGTACAGGTATCAGGAGCTCAAATAAAGGTACAAAAAAGATTCCAAGAAGTGCCAAAAATATTAAGGTTTAAAAAAATATGTTTTATTGACCTTACTGTACCTTCATGAATACCACTGCCGCAAATTAATTAAATTCGTTGCGTTTTTGGTGTTCTCTTTTTCCTCACAGACTATTCTATTAGAAATGCAATAAAGAGTATGAGTACCTTTTGTACGTCTTTGCAAAAAAAACTTCAATTTTTAACATGCAATTTTATAAAAAAATAATGTTGATAAAAGTTTGAGAGCCATGCGTGAAACAAAAGTATGAAGACCTAAGTGGCTAACTGCTTCAAAAATATGCGCAGTTAATACCATTTTGTAAACTGTATTGACTGCGCATATTTTTGAAATAGTTATCCAAAAAAGGAAAATTAAAAAAATATCTTATCTTTTCTTTGACGGTTTCTTTAATGATAAGGGCGTTCTTGAAAGAAATATCGTGTAATGTCGGTATTATACTATAATACTACTACCGGATGTACTACCGGAGTGTGGCCCACGCTATCCATCTTTTGTTTATTACGATTTACGAGACAGGGATAGGTAGAGTGTGAGTAAGTGAGAGAAGAGTATAATGTTAATACATTGTAACTTTTCTCGTGCGACTGTGCACGTAATTTTAATAAAAAGTATCACAACAAAGGTAAGTATTTAGTGCGTCTCTAACTTGTTGGGTATTTAATATATGTTTCCCCAAGGGTGGTCGCTTCCGATACGGCAAAAAGGCCTTACCAGATCAAAGTCAGTCTCTGGTGGTGTTTAGTGGGTAGGCACTTAGGTCTATCAGTGAGTCCCACATAACCACGCTGCTGGCTGCGTAGTAGAGTCCAAGCGGTAGGCTAAACGTTGGCCGTTAGTTTGGATATAGCGAAGGCCTTCGATCGGGTCTGGTACAAAGTGCTTCTTTCGAAGCTCTCTTCTTCGAAGTCGATTCTTTGCTGAACAAAGTCTCGGATTGTAGGTGACAAAATTTAGTCCAATTCAATCCCTAATCCCCAAGTTAAAATGAACCCTTAAATGAACCGCTAAAAAGAACCCCTTCGTCGTATCTCCTCAGTTTCTAGGCACTCCCCTTTACATCGTGGTCACTTGAAGGGGAAGGCCAAATCGGCCTCTAAAAAGTTTAACGCGCTCAGCAAAGCTAGACAGTATTCCATGCCGGCACATCGCTTGCAACTTTACAAAGCGCAAGTTCGGCCTCACATGAAATAATGTTCTCGTCTCTGGGCCGGGGCACTCCAGTGCTAGCTCCTTCCACTTGACCGCATCCAATGCAGAGCGATTCGAATTGTCGACGACCAAGTTCTTACTGATCGGTACTTACTGGCTGTTTTACGTAGATCTACCGTGGGGAGTGCCCTGAGGAATTGTTCGGATTAATTTCAGCCACCAAATTTCATGAACGCACATCGTGTCAAAATTCAAGATACCATCCTCACCATCTCAATGTTTGGCAGTTCACTACTGTGCGTTTTACTAGGAGTTTTCGTCCTCGTACAAATTTTCTGTGAATTGTTTTCCACCGGAGATTATTCCGGACTGATACAACTTAACGACCTTCAAGAAAAGAGCTTACTCCTTTTTAAAAGGCCGGCAACGCACCTGCAATTCCCCTGGTAGTTGTTCATGGGCGGCGGTAGTCACTTACCATCAGATTAGCCACATGTTAGTCTCTCTTCTATAAAAAAGAATGGTACAAATTATAAGGAATACACCAAATTATATTTATAATAACACGTGAGCTGTATGTGAGCTATTTATTTTATCTTGCAGGGCGATTGTGTAAATCAGACAGAAATCGTTTGCTGACGGGGATCACTCTGCAACTGCTTTATATTTTTTGGTTATGATAATGTTTTTAAATTTAAATTACGATATCAATTTATAAAAATAACAATAGATTCTAATATATTTAGACCAACACAACGAAACTAACTAACCCTGATCTACTACGGCTCACACAGAAAATTGTAAAACTGAAAACTATCGTGGCATTACTGAGCGCCGAATATCCAGAAATAAATCCTTCAATAGAAGAATAGTGAATTTAAAAGATCCAATTAAAGTTCTTCATTTCAGATTTTCACAAGTCAACCGCTGAACATCATCACAACAGGAACAAAGGAATGCCACTAAACATTACCTGAGCTAACAACATTAACTTCTAACAAAACCTTACCTTCTTTTCTAATCGAGTTTCCCTTAATTTAGTTAATGTGGCTCATTTCCACTTCAGCTTACTGATCCGATGGGCTACGCTATTTCTTCTGGTCTACTGGCTCTACTTTCATTGTTACGGATTTTATCACGCAGAGAAACTCTGAGTTTTGTATGTTAAACCATCAAGCTTCCACATGCATTCCACATGCAACTAGTGAAGTTGCCAAACTAATTTAAAACTATGTTTTTTATTATTGATTATGATATATAATAGAAATTTTCAGATGGTTCCGTATATGAATGTATTAATTACACTATTAACAAAAATTCACTACAGTGAGCGCAACAGATTTGACAAAATATTTTTATTATTTTCATCGTTCTTCGTCTCTATATTATATAATATGTAGATGTAATATTATTTGAACAACGTTCCGTTGGGGAGAGGGTCAAAGGAAACTATTTCATTAGGTACATAGCGGGCTAACTGACACAAACTAGAAATACCGCTGGCCGAAAATAAAACATGTTCCAACCAATATGGAAGCAAAGATTTAAAAAAAAAAACAAATAAAGTTATAACATTCTTGGACGGAAAATGAAAGTAAAAAAATAACCGAATAAGCACACAAAGGATTTCGATTTACAAAATTACTTTCTTTCATATTTTCTTCTATCTTTAATGTTATGTATATGTTTAATATTATTTTCTGTTAGATTCGTTTTTCAAGCTAGGTAAAAGACATCCTTCTGCTGTATTACGTGTACCTTAGCTTATTAATTTTTAATATCGTTCTAAAGTTATTGACGTAAAAAATAATAAAATAAAAAGAAAGAAAGATATTGCGGTTTAGCTCAAGAAAAAAACAAGCAAATAATTTATATGATTCCAGTTTTTTATTTCAGGGAGTATAGCAGATTAATGCTGCTGTATTTCATATGGTAAGTATAGAAAACCAGATACCCTTTTTACTCGAAACGAGGCATTCCATCTTAGTCTTCAAGGGTGAAAACGCATCTGCGTTTTGATTCTTAATTGAATATATATGTAGATGTCTATGGACATCCACTTACCAGCCGGAGAACTGCGTGCTGGTTTGTCACCCTTACTCTGTAAAAACTGTATACACATGTACGCACGGTACGGTACGCATGTTAATTGTCGAACACTAAAAACCGTATACTATTTTTATTCAACCTTATACGAGTACCTACTTATTTGTATACTTTATTTGTCTCTAACACTTTCTCCTAAAAAAAATTGGCAGAAAAACAGAACAACGTGAAAAAGCTTTTAGTGGGTCTGAACCCAATCTTATATTGTGATCAAGTGGCTGAAAGCTACAGAGTGGAGTCAGGAACTCTTTTTGAATTTTAACCAGTCATTTTAAGCATGCCTGGATTTTTTGAACACTGTTATTTTACATAGCATAGGGTAAGAGAAGTGGCATGGATTGTTCAAAGAAGAGCCTATAATGATTTCTTACATTTCACTTAGAATAATTTGCTTGAAATTCACAATATGTTTGGGAGATTTTGACTTCAGCTTGAGCGAGCAGACAGTCGAAGACGATAGCATCTCAAGGCGCCGTAGGAGAGACAACTTTAGATTTTCATCACCATCGAAGCACTTGTTTCATCGATTCCATTAGTGAGAGATGCTTTTTTTTTGTATTTATTATTGGCAGATCAGCTCTGCCAACAAATAATACAAAAAATGGCACCGCTTTTAAACTATTATTTAAGCAATAATACAGTCAACTTCCCACCAAAACTTTCTTCTGAAATCAATTCCAGTTATTTGCAGTGTTGCCAAATGAAAATAAAAATTATATTTATATAAAAATTTATTGATGCAGCTTCAAGATGAAGTACACGATGTTATTTATTTTCTGAAATTAGTTTGATACCGCACCGTCCCTACATTAAAAAAACGTTTTTTTAAGGTATGACATGCATTCTCGTGTACGTTTTATTAAATAGAAATAGTAAGGAAAGCTTTTTAATTCAATGTAGATTACAAACAATACTTATTAGAAGTCACTACTTTGTTTAATTTACCACTGGTTCTAAAAATACCTTTTACTGGAAACAACCTGCAAGAAACCCGAACGTTTCTTTTTGAAAAAACAAAACAGTTTAAAATTATTAAAGTTACATAATAACTAACAACACAAAACAAATTAGCAACAGCTTTTAATATCCATAAATTAAACCAGCCCAATATAGTAACGACAAATGAAAAGTTTACGCGGCTTACGTCGCGGCATCTTGTGCGCGAGGGTAGCTAAATGAGAATAAGAAATATGCTACGCAATCTACGTAACTCTGAATAGTCGTCCTTAAAAATATTAAATCTCTCATCACTGTCGTTTTTAACCCCCGACGAAAAAGAGGGGTATTATAAGTTTGACCGCTAAGTGTGTGTGTGTGTTTGTCTGTGCCTGTCTGTGGCACTGCTCTTAAACGGATTTTGGTGCGGTTTTTTTTTATTTAAAAGCAGGTTTTCTAGTGGTTGTTCTTAGCCATGTTTTATTGAAATCAGTCTAGCCATTTGAAGATCATCAGTTTTATATTTGGGGGTTTTTTAAATTTTCAATTTAAGTTATTATCTTAATGTTATCAGAACCAGACTTTAAAGGAGGCAACAAATCTTTCACTTCTCGAGTAAATAAGATTAGGGTTGCCAATTTTTTATATCAAATGTAGTACTTTCCATGCTTCAGGGTCCATCACTGTATTCTATTCTGTATTTATTTACAGAATAAGGGCGAGAAACATGTACACAGTCCACCTGAAGGTAAGTGCATACTGTAGCAAATAGACATCTACATTTATCCTCAATTAAAAACTAAAATGCAAACGGCCGAGCTAGCACAGCGGCTAAACTCTCGCTGTAAATTTCAAAGTATGCTAGCAATCCAGGTTCGATCCCCGCCGAAACCAATAAAACTGTTTATTACAATTTTGAGGGCTAATTTACCACGTGATCGGTGGTGAAGTAAAACATCGTGAGGAAACCTGCATGTATGAGAAATAAGAAAAAAACATTTCAAAGACATGTGAAGTTCGCCAACACGCATTGATACAGCGTGGTTGACATTTCCTTGCCCGAAAACCTTTACAGAAATGAGAGAAGGCCTGTGTCCAGCTGTGGAACGTATAGAGGCTATAACTTTAACTTTAAGAATCAAATTACAGAGATGTTGACATCCCTGAGGACCAAGATGAAATGTCTCGTATCCAGTACAAAGGGTCTGCGATTGTTCTCAATGTACAAAATATAGCAGCACTGAGCTTTGTTTTATTTTACGCTAGTTTTCTGTGACAGTGGGGTTTTTCACGGTTTAATAAAATTAAATAAAATTAAATAATATAGCGGCAGCATTATTCTACCACGTGTTATATACTACGATATTGTAGAAATCGCTATGTTAACTTAAAAAATGTCAAGAAAGGAGATATCTGCGGAGTTTCTTTTGCTCATTTTTTTCCGGAAATAGAAACTTCATTTCGAAACGGTAGTAGATTTGATGAAAGTGACAGTAATTGACAACCGAGAGGTCATTTTCTTACATAAGTATATTTAACTTTCATACTTGTCATATTTTGAATAGAATGATACATACATAATAAAACAGGGCATTGGGCGGTACTTGTGTAGCCACTAACATGTCAATTCACACCAATAAATGTCGACACATCTTTATTTTGACATCACAGTCGTTGCAATTTTTGTGTTAAGCATTGCTGGGTGAAATTTATTTGAAAAACGCCGATTTGTGCGATAATTACGTGTCGAAAAAATAGCCGGATGTAAAATTTAAACAAAAGTGGTATATCCTTTTACCAGTAAGTCGAAAACATTTATATTTAATGAATATTATAATCAAAAATAAAGAAATGTCAATGTATAAAACCAACTAGGGATATAACAAAGTTTTACGATACCGATAAACCGGAAAATATTGTCACTTTTAAAATTCTACTTGATATTATAACAAGAATCGATAAAATACGGTGGAAAATAGTAATTTAATGACGTACTAATAATAATTGTTGTAACATTTTTTTATTAAATTGTAATTTTATTACCTCTATGAGTATACTTTAAAATTTTTAATAAAGTTTTTAGATTAAATTTTCTGGTTACGTGTCATTACTATATACTGTATGTTCACTTCACGCTCAATCACCCAAAAAGGGTAGAGTTAGGGTTAAAATTTTCATAATTTTCATACTTTTTCTTCTGATTTTGCTGTTACCTGCTGTTGGCTTACCAAAACTGTATTATTTACTACTACTATTGGTACTTTTTTAAATATGGTAAAATGTTTTTATAGGATGGAATGACAAACGATCAATCAGTCCACCTGATGGTAAATGGTTGCTGTGGCCCATAGACATCTACATCTATCCTCGTATGCGGTTCAAAATGCAGATGCGTTGTCACCCGCGAGGATTAAGATGGAATGCCTCGTTTCCAGTAAAAAGGGTCTCCGGTTCTCTACACTCACCATACGAAACACAGCAGCATTAAGCTAATATAATAATATATAATATTTTTATTTACATAAATCATTATTGTACTTTTCCTGGAGATCCAAACATAAAAAATATGGATAGAAGCCACGGAAGGCTTGACTTATAATTTTTTTTAGACTGACTTGTTATCCGTATATTGCATTGTCCTTCAAATATCTTTTGAACGAAAATGTAATTCCACGTAGAGAAATTGTATACTAATGTTGTACACCGGTAAGTGTGATCTTGTGAAAAAGTTTGAAGCACAGGATTTGACAGCACTAAAGAAGTTATAAGCTCGAAACTTGGTAATACCAAACGGCAAATGTTAAAAAATACATATTTTTCCATTGTTATTAAAAAAAATTAAAAACTTTCGGCAAACATTAAAGTTTGTAAATGTTACTATAATATAAACATCTTAATAAATTTTATGATTCTCTAAATACTATTTTTATTATTTAATGAAGAAAGTACCGCCCTGTTAATAGATCAATAATATTTTCTTACTTTTGTATTCGTTGCAACGTATTGCAATTTGTGAATGTTAAACAACGTAGGCAAATAGGTCAACTTATTTTTAAGGCAACCAATAATAAAGAAATACTAATTTAAAGAATAATCTGATTATTAGCTTTCGTGCGTGTGGAAGTCAGCCATACAGCATTTTTCATAGTATTTCATTTTGAGGATAATAGGTAGCCTAGCCTTTTTAATGTTTCCGGCTATCTAAATACCACATATCGTCAAACTCGGTTGAGTAGCTTAGCATTTCCTTTCGTAGATTTTCCCCCAAGTTCGCGGTTTAACGGCCAAAAACGACCAAAGTTTGAAAGCCCATTAAACTGTGATAGTTTACCTTTTTAACTTAACCAAACATCAAAATATCTCAATTTTATCAAAATTAATTCAGCAGTTTGGTCATGAAAGATGGACAGATTTTTCAATTAGAATAGAAAAGTATGGATTTTCTTTCTTCAAATCCGATCCAAGTCCAAAGAAATTGATAACATTAAAATAACATGTTTATTGGTCTAATTTTAGATTTTTTAATCGTAAAATTTACAAAGAATCGTGTGTTTAGATCATACAAAACTTTTATTTCATTGCGTTCAAATTACAAAGTGAATACTCTAGTAGTTATCTTCTAATAAAAGATTGTACGAAACGAATTGAAGTGCTGTCAACTCTTAAAACATAAAATAGCAAATTTTATTGAAAAAATATATACTCAAGTTTTACTAGTAATACCAGTTACCGGTAAATCACTAAACAACTACATCCCTAGCTGCGATACCATTATACATATACAGCTACAGTTTGCTTAAACATAAATAATAATAAATTTATTTATTTACCAGAAAACACGTAGCCAAAATACAATAAGTTCTGTGACTCCCACACTAGGCATGGCCTGTCTCGTGGGGATCAAGCAAAATATTTTACAATTGATCAAAGTGGCTATTTGTCGAAATTACGCGCAGCAAAGCAAAAATGACTTAAAAATTTATGAAAAATTACAGACATCATAACAAACAGATTCTAATTAAAAGGGGCGCGCGTGTACTTGTGGGTGAATGTGTATGAATGTGTGTGTGTGTGTGTGTGTGTGAGAGAGAGAGAGAGAGCGTATGCTAGCATGCCTGTTACATAATTCTCTAAAAATTATAAGTAAAAGGGTGAGAGATTGCTATTGGGGATAAGCTGAGTGGTTAGGTAGCCCTACGATTAAATTCTTGGGATCGGACGACAGGGCGTGCGTCAGTGCTGTCCACTACTGATGACGGATAATGTTTTAACACCTATTTAAGGGTCACCAATATTTCTTCTGATTTCTCATAGTCCCAAGTCAATAAATGACTTCTCATTTTTATTTTAGCCTCATAAAGTTAGGATCGTTTTAAGTCGTATAAGTTGACTAATTTGTTGTAGATGCGAGGGAATTGGAACAGTCTGAAATGACGTGCGAAAGATGTTTTAACTAAGGTTGTGGGGATCTTAAACACTCTTTTGTTTATTAATGTATTAAACGTCGGCAGTTTTGAAGCTTCCCTGTGCATAAATGTAAAGGCCCTCAGAAGATACAATCTACGGACACTTAAAACTTGAGCTTCTCTAAAGAGATCTGACGTATGATAGCGCCTTGGTTTACCCATAGCTACCTTCAAAACTGCCCTCTGGGCCCTTTCTAGTACTATCAACATAGAGGAGGATATACCACCCCCCGCCAGTATACAATAGCTAAGTACGGACTGACATAGTGCAAGGTAGACGGACTTTAAAATGCTGCCATCAGTAGAATCTCTCAATAGTCTCATCGTGTGTATCAGCTTACGGACCCTGGCTGATGTCACCGATATATGACTTTTAAAGTTAAGATTTTCATCTATTATAATGCCCAAATATTTAAAAGAGCCGACACTATTTATCTGGTCACAGTTACATTTTGGAGAGCTCACGGAGCGAAAACTACAGTTGTTATTATGTACTTTAAGGCTATTGAAAAGTGAGGGTGGCGGTTCAGACGCTGCATTTTTATGAAAACAAATTAACTGCGTTTTTGAGGTGTTCAGTGTTAAGTTGTTGTTACTTAACCATTTTTGTAATTTATGCAACCCGGAGATGGCTGAAATGTAGGCGTCGTACCAAGATTTACCATAGAACATTATGGCTGTATCGTCAGCATAACATACAACCTCACTATTTTCAAGTTGAATTGACATAATGTCATTAATGTACGAAATAAAAAGAGTCGGCCCCAAGATGCTACCTTGAGGAACACTATAATCTACAGATCTAAGATCGCTTGCCTGATCACCTATTTGGACGCATTGCTTTCTATCCGACAGATAGCTGGAAAACCAGTTTAGAGCTAGACCACGAATCCCAAGAGCACTTAATTTCTTAAGGAGGATGGGGATGGATACCGTGTCGAATGCTTTAGCCAGATCGAGAAAAACACCGACACAGGATCGACCCTGATCGAGATGAGTTACAACCAAATCCGTGAGAAGGGTTACTGCGTCCTCAGTTGATTTTCCCTGGCGAAAACCAAACTGACGGTCCAAGAGTATGCTATTCTTTTCAAGATAGTTAGTCAGCCGCTTATGGACAACACGTTCCAGGAGCTTCGAGTAACTACCCAGGAGTGATATGGGTCGGTAATTACAAGGATCGTCCATAGCTCCACTCTTGTGTATGGGAGTGACTGCCGCAACTTTCCACTGGCTTGGGAAGACCCCCGATGAGATACTTAAGTTAAATATCGCAGCCAGGGGCACCGCGATTGTGTGGGCTCACGGAAGTATAGACAAACTGGAACCCACACTCCTAATATCAACATTAGGAATAACCAAATGACCTCAAATAACCCCTGTTTTCCCTACAGGATAGCCAACGTCACGGCTGATATTACCCCATTGACAGCGATTATGAATTTCAATATAAGTTTCATTGTTTGTATGTCAAGAATTATAAATCAAAAATGATAAAAAAACTTGACTAAACCGATTTTCACGCAAGTGTTTGCTTTTTCTTTTAGATACTAAATAAAGATTTACGATGAACTATTTGCCTAACCTCCCAATATTTCCCCTATTTTATAATTATTCTTAAAAGCCGTTATATGTCAACCCAAAATCTATTTGTCAAATAATTTTTACTGCAAATGACAGATGTTTATATTCATTTCGCAAGTTTGTTTTTGAATTTTGGAATAATCCAGAGGCTAAACTAGTAAAATGGTCATTAAATGTATTGTGCGCGGTTGCAAAAGTTAATGGCATCCAGGTTGCAATATTATATTTCATCCGTAAGTACAAAACACCATGCAAATACTGCGCGTCATGTGAAATTGTTTAGTGATATTTCGACTTTAATTGCTCTTATTTCTGGATAGACAAATTGTTATTTTGGTTTAGATATTAATTATGGTTCGGTATTTCCAATTTCACTTCATTATTTGCTTACTTATTAACGTTTCATTAGTTTCAGTTATTTGTATTATAACTACCACTAGGGTGACCATACATTGTGAATGTATTTTCAGTTTAATTAGAAACGGAAAAGGTTTTCTCGAATGGTACTCTGCTCGATTTGCATGAAATTTCAAAACGTTGTTTACACGAATGACGATACACTAAAACATCACAATTAAAATAAATTTATATTTTTTATAACTTAATTTTTTGCAGGTTTCCTTTCAAGCTAACAGAACGTAATAAATGGTTAAAGAATGTGGAACTAAAAAGACCCTTTTTTGAAAAAGCATAGATTTGTAACCTCCATTTCAAATCAACCGATAACATGATTACGGGGAAACGACTGAGACAAGGAGTTACACCGTTTTTAAATGAAATAGCAGATTGTTCTCTGGTACAGGTATGAACTTTTGTTAGGTGCTTGTTATTTCATATTTCCATGCGATGTTTTATTTCCGAGGGAAGAAATGTAATTTAAAATTTCAAAATTTTTCTCTTGATAATTTTTTTGAGAAAAAAAAAATAAAAATGCATTCTGTTACCTAGAAAATTGGAACAGCTTATGTTATAACACTCGGCTATAATTTTTAAAAATATTCAAAAGCTATTTTTGTACAATATTTTTCTAATTTTTTAATTGTATTAAATTTTTAAATGAAAATTTACACATATTTACTCAAATATATGGTCTCAGGAAATTATTTTTTTGATAATTTTGTTACACCTCTATAATTGCTATCGTTAGAAATAAATGTTCAGATATAATGTTACCTAGTTTTGGTTTTAATGTATTTAAATGTAGTTCTAATTTACTTCCTATGATTTTTGTATTTTTGTTTACCAAATTTATATTGTTAATTTCAGACACAAGTAAACAAAGAAAATCAAAGAGAAGAGGGCTTAAAATTTGGTAACAAATTATCATCTACCCACGTAGAATACGAAAATAAAAAAATGTATGTCAAACTTGCGGCCCAAGTTTTGAGTTCATCGGTGGCTGAGTCCATCGAGTTCTTAAGACTTAGTGGAAATCCGCTTTTTTGGGGAGTGAAGCCACGGTTGAGTTTTTAAAAATGATAGATACGATATTTGATTTTATGAATTCCAAATCGCCTTTTGGACGTGGTTTCAAAAGTCCTATGAAAATTGAAAACAAAAAATATTGGAAACTGATTTTGCCACAGACAAAAGAATATTTAAAATCATTGAGTATCAATGGAAAAAGTATTTTACACCACGGGCGCAAAAAATTTGCTCTAGGTTTTTTAATGAACATTGAAAATTTTCCATTACTTTTTCCCGATTTATTAAACGTCATTCCTCCCATTAAATATCTTTTAACATGTAAATGTTCGCAGGATAATTTAGAAACATATTTTTCTTGTATTAGAGCCCGGGGTCGAACAAATGACAACCCCAGCCCTTTTCAATTCCGACATAGATTAAGAAAATTGTTATATCGAAACTCTGTACAACCCTCAATTAATGGAAATTGCATTTATCATACATACGACGCAACGCATGTATTTGAATTCGGCAATAACCAATCATCCCTAGTAGAACCGATCTCAAATACTGATAATACAGATACTGATAATGAAATCGAAAAGCACTTGCAGGCTTTAGAATCACAAAATACCCATACGGATTATCAAAAAAATATACGTTATTATATTGCCGGATATATAATAAAAAATATTGTCAAACGGCTGAAATGTAATGAATGTAAAAATTTGCTAATTGTTGCAGATCATTCACAAACCGATCATTTATACGTTTTAAATGTAAATAATTATCAATCCTTTACAATATTTGTAAATCGAGGTAAATTGCGTTTTCCATCCGCAGAGGTGTACAAAATTGTCCTTTTTGCGGATAAAATATTTAAGAGGGCATCAAATATGAATAGTCTGGGTAAACCTAATACTAAAAATGTATTAATCAATATCATTATTCAACACTTCACACCACAGTTGCGACAAATGTTTTATCACCCTATGGATGACAGTATAAATTGCTCTGAATTTCATGAATCCAGAATTTTAAAATTAATTTCAAACTCTTTTTTGACCACGCGTCTCAGAACACATCTAAAAATTTTATGGACCAAAAGTTGAGCATAGTTCGTACCAAGCGCCAAAAACTTCACAAAACTATTTTATTCAATCACGTATAAAAAATTGTGTTGTAAAAACCTTGGCTTCTAATTACTATTATTGTATCTGTCAATTTTGTAGACACTATTGCTATTGTAATAATAAATGTAAATAAAAACGATTGTTATTTTATTTTTATTATTTCCTTATGTTATTTTATAAGGTCGTCACTCCATCTAGTGGGGGGTCGCCCTACACTTCGCCTACCGGTACGAGGCTGCCACTCGAAAACCTTTCTTCCCCATAGAATTAATTAACGATGTTTTATAAAATATAATTAATTAAATTATATTACCGGCGGACGAAGTGTACGGCGTCGCCCCACTATATGTAGTGACAACCTGGTAAGACATGCAGGAAGTCGATGGATGCAGGTGGCTCAGGACCGTGCTTTGTGGCATTCCTTGGGGGAGGCGTATGAGTGCAGTGGACTTATGAAAGGCTGTAATGATGATGATGATGATGATGATTTTATAAGGGATGTAAAGACAGCCTCCCGAAAACTTTAACCATAAATTCATCCTGAGCAAGCTACCGAAGGAATATAAAACTTATTAAAAATGATGTCCATTTATAAATTAAAATTTTATAAATGAATATAATTTTTAATAAATTTATATCTATATAAATTTATTTTCTTTAGTTACTTAAGTCACCTGCCACTAATTTCCACCACGCCATGGGTTGAATGGCAAAGAATGCTAACTGGCATTAAGTCCGCCCTTTGTAACCTTTTTTATTGGTTTGAACAATAAAGTTTTTAAATAAAAATAATGAACATAAACTTTTTTCATAATATCCCAAATTCTTGTATTTTGTGTTCACCCTAATTAGAAAGAGACTAAGGGGTAATGAAAAATTTCAAGGTCGTTTTCTTGTATTTTTATGTCATTCGAGAGTGCGGGTTCCAGTTTGTACGAAGTACATGTATTTCCATGTGTGGGCTACTGATTTTAAAAGTTTGTTAGTGAAATAGTGATAAAGAATAATATCATGGTTGCATCTTAAACCTGTTAAAAACTTTTTATTTACAAATAAGAAAAATTATACTTACTGCGATTGTATTTGCAATTAGCACACTATTTACAAATTAATATATATTAAAATTTAAAAAAAAATATTTTATCAACATTGATCAAAAGTCTAAAACGTGCAAATTCACTCCGTCTCTCAATACAGTTATTCCTTCTCTTTCTTTTCAGAAAGCGACGTACTGTAAAGATTAATTGTAAATTCGTTGTAATTGCCTTTAATAAAGTCAGATTCTATGTAATATTAAAATGCGTTTGTAACATTTATTTATTAAAATTTGTATGACCAATGAGCGAATTGGGTTTCTGGTAGTGATAATTCGACGTAGCAGCTAGTATGCGTGCTCCCGACGATACCGGTTCTCGTAATAAATAGGGTTGGCAGCCATTCTATTGTGTATTATAGTATTCTAAGTTTTAAGTTAATTACATTAAATGTTGCTTTGAGCCTTTATTAACAACTTACGCCATTGCCAGCCTTTTTTTAAAATAAATAATTTCCATATTTATAGTAATTGGACTACTTTACGAAAAAACTGCTAGAAAATAAACAGGACCTATCTATCAAAAAGCTTAAAATTCTTCTTAAGGATTATTTTCAATAAGGAATAACATAGAATTCAAGAGTAAATGACTGATGAAAATGAGATTATCTATAAAACTGCTTTTTCAGAATATTTTCATTTTAATTAAATTGCACAACATATTATATTGTAGCTAAATGCTTTTTGAAATTATTTAAAGCCCCACTGGGTTTCTTGCCGGTACTTCTCAGTACAGTGGTTTCATCCGAATCCGTAGTAAAAGCATAATTTACTACGGATTTTATTTTTATTTTTATTTTAAAATATTTTTAGTAATTAGTAATACTAGCATTTATTGCAATATGGCGTTTGTAATGTGGCTTAGTTACCAACAAAAAAATACGAGAATTTAGTGAACATCTAGTGACTACATTTCCACGAAATATGCAATGCTCTCCTACGAATTCAACCACACAGGTGTTGCGGCGACGTCGCATTAGGCTTGGCTCCCTGCCAGTCTCTGCGATGCAAATTTTATACAAGTTTGTGAGCTCGCCTCGCGCAACAAAGCTCGATATGCCCTCCGGTTTATTTAATTTTAAAGTTTCTCAAGCAGAAATACTGCGGCATTCTTCATAGCGCAGTGCTTCAAACTATCATTTTTCAATAAAGTAGAAGCTTTCAATCTATACAAGATGTAACAAAACCCAGTAGTTCCCGTAAAGTGCGTTACCAGAATCAGTACATATTTAAGAATATAGAAATAACTTTCCTTCAGAAAGTTCCAGCATAAAAAATTAAATTTTAAATTGTTATTTGCAAGTTATGTGGTCAATTACCTTTATATTGGCCGAAAATTAAGAATATTGGTTAGGAGTGTTGTGCCACTCACGCTGAAATCGCGGTTGCATTCTGCAGGCTGCCGCCGTGTTTGGCACTATAGGTCAGCCGATTGGGATGGGATGCGGTCTTTCTTTGCATCCTACCCTTGGGGGCGGGTTTGCTTCTCGCCGGATGATCCCAACGTTGTTGCGGATTCTGTTACTGATGTGGTACTTCAGGGTATGGAACTTTTTATTCCTTCCTCTGTGGTGCCCATTGGAGGCAAATCTCAGCCATGGTTTGGTCGCTCCTGTAAAATAGCATCATGCTATAAGCAGGAGTGCTACCAAGCCTGGGTTGATGCATCAGCGTCCCGGGATGTAAACACCAGCGCTCTAAAAAAGAAGTATAATTCCGCCTCTAGGTCCTTCAAAAGAGTCATTGCCAAGGCAAAGTCAGAGCACATAGGCAGAATTGGCGAGAAACTAGTTCGCCTTCCTTCTGGAACCCGTGCATTCTGGTCTCTCGCCAAGGCTGTCCAGGGGAATTTCTGTCAGCCATCTCTTCCATCTCTGCACAGGGAGGACGACTCACTGGCCCATACTGCAAAGGAGAAAGCCGATCTTCTAGGCTCCTTCTTTGCGTCTAACTCGACTCTCGATGACGGGGGGAGTACGCCGCCGACCATCCCGCGGTGTGAGTGCTCCATGCCGGAAGTGCAGTTCACACAGCGCTCGGTTCGCAAAGCACTCCTCTCCCTGGGCATCCACAAGTCGAGTGGGCCTGACGGAATCCCCCCAATTGTGCTGAGGACGTGTGCTCCAGAGTTGGCACCGGTTTTAACGCGTCTTTTCCGGTACTCCTACTCCCTAGGCGTAGTCCCAAAATCGTGGAAGACGGCTTTCGTCCACCCGATCCCTAAAAAAGGCGACCGCTCAGACCCGTCCAACTACCGGCCAATCGCCATCACCTCCTTGTTCTCCAAAACAATGGAGTCCATTGTAAACTGCCAGCTCATGAGGTACCTTGAGGATCACCAGCTGATTAGTGACCGCCAATACGGTTTTCGCCGTTGTCGGTCAGCTGGTGATCTTCTGGTCTACCTCACTCACAGATGGGCGGAGGCAGTAGAGTTCAAGGGGGAGGCATTGGCCGTTAGTTTGGACATGGCGAAGGCCTTCGATCGGGTTTGGCACAAAGCGCTTCTTTCGAAGCTCCCTTCCTATGGGCTTCCCGAGAAATTGTGCAATTGGATCACCAGCTTTCTTGCAGATCGGAGCATCAAGGTCGTTGTAGACGGTGCAAGCTCCGATTGCAAGCCTATTAATGCTGGTGTTCCACAGGGCTGCGTGCTATCGCCAACGCTGTTTCTTCTGCATATCAATGATATGTTGCATACCCGTAACATTCATTGCTATGCAGATGACAGCACTGGTGATGCTCTTTACACCGGCCGAGCCAATATTTCTCGGGAGAACGTCTCCGAGTGCCGGGACAAACTTGTGTCTGAAGTCGAGTCTTTGCTGAACAGAGTCTCGGATTGGGGACGACTAAATCTAGTCCAGTTTAACCCCCAGAAGACACAAGTTTGCGCGTTAACCGCTAAAAAGAACCCCTTTGTCGTATCCCCTCAGTTTCAAGGCACTCCCCTTGTTGCCTCAGCCAGTATCGGAATCCTCGGCGTCGACATATCGAGTGACGTGCAGTTTCGTGGTCACTTGGAAGGGAAGGCCAAATTGGCCTCTAAAAAGCTTGGCGTGCTCAGCAGAGCGGGACAGTATTTCATGCCGGCACACCGCCTGCAACTTTACAAGGCGCAGGTTCGGCCGCACATGGAATACTGTTCCCATCTCTGGGTCGGGGCTCCCCAGTACCAGCTCCTTCCACTTGACCGCATCCAGCGCAGAGCGGCTCGAATCGTCGACGACGGAGTGCTTTCCGATCGGCTCGATTCACTGGCGTTGCGAAGAGATGTTGCATCTCTTTGCGTATTTTATCGCATCTATCACGGGGAGTGCTCTGAGGAATTGTTCGGATTAATCCCAGCCGCCAAATTTCGTGAACGCACGACACGGCAAACGTCCCGATACCATCCACACCATCTGGATGCTTGGCGGTCCACCACTGTACGTTTCACAAGGAGTTTTCTTCCACGTACAACCTCTCTGTGGAATAGTTTATCATCGGCGATTTTTCCGGACCGATACGACCTGGGGACCTTCAAGAAAAGAGCTTACTCCTTTCTAAAGGGCCGGCAACGCACCCGCAATTCTCCTGGTGTTGCGGTTGATCATGGGCGGCGGTAGTCACTTAACATCAGGTGAGCCGCATGCTCGTTTGCCCCCTCTTCTATAAAAAAAAAAAAAAAAAAAAAAAAAATATTGTCAAAGACCCCGCTTAACCGACGCACGTGTTACTTCAAAGTAATAAAACAACATAAAATTTGCAGATAAAAATTAGTTTAAATTTAATGTAATTTTTTGTAGAATTTTCTGAAGTAAAATTAATTCTATACCCAATTATAGTCAACCAAATCCAAGAAATACCTTTGGACGTTTCACATTAATTATTCTGCAATAACTTTGCACAAGCGTACTCACACATTTAAAATAACATACATAAACATAAACATAAACACTCACGCCTGTCACCCAGAGGGGTAGGCAGAGACTACAGACTTCCATTTGGCACGATCCTGACATACCTTTCTCGCCTCTTCCACATTCATATACCTACGCATAAATGCTCGTCGGTTAAGGGTACTCTTAATTTGGCCCATTTTTAGTATATCGCCAATTTGGTCGACAAACTTCCGCCTAAGACGTCCCTTTCCGACTCTTCCATTCACTTCTGCAACGTATATTTGCTTTGTCAGTCTTTCCGCATTCATTCTTTCTACATGACCAAACCACCGAAGCATTCCTTTCTTAATCCTGGTCACCGCATCATCTTGCAAACCACACTCTTCTTTTATCACACAGTTTCTCACCCTGTCACTAGATTCAGCCCTAACATACTCCTTAGCGACCGCATTTCTACTGCATTTATTCTACTCTCGTGCTTCTTCTGCCACACCCAACTTTTACTACCATACGTTAAAGTAGGGACTAATACAGCACTGTGAATTGCCATACGTGCCTTTTTTGACACATTTTGACTTTTCACAATAGAGTGTAGAGCCCCATTTACTTTATTTCCGGCATTCACTCGTCGTTCAATGTCCTTATCATATCTTCCATCCCTTCTGAATACACATCCCAAATATACGAACTCATCCACTTGCTCAATTAACTCTCCTTCTATTCTTATTTCACATACCGTTTTTTAAAATAACCTTTTACTTAAATCCGAAGAATTGTAAAGTTACCTATATTTTATTACAATTTATATATAGTTTTTTAACACTTACTTAAATTCGAATCTTTCAAACAAAGCAAAATATTTAAAAAAAATAGCCAGTATCAATGATATGTCGCTATGTACCTTACCGTAGCGCTTGGATGATTAAAATTCATTGTTATGGGAATAATTGCCAAATATTCAAAAAATCAGTAATAATATTAAAATAATCGAATCATTATTCCATTTAATGTATTATTTATTTAGTTAAATTTTTATTTTTAAAATTCCTTAAATTACATGAACCATGAATAAAACAAGTTTTTTTTTTACTTTGTCAACGTAAATTTGTGTAGGCAAAAAACTCATATACAAGGCTGTCCTGAAGAAACCAAAATTTCAATCTCCCGCCATTTCGGGAGCATACTGTGCGTAATTTTGTGATCTTTGTTTGTTTTCTTATTTTGTAACTCGGCTTTAACTTTTTGGACAATTTCTTCTATATGTTGAAGCATGTGTCCATGTTACAAAGGGTGATAGGGAAAAAGTGGTAGCAAAAACAAAAAAAAATTGATTATGGATGACTTTGAAAGAGACATTAATTTTGACTGCATTACTGAAAATCAAATAATAATTAATATAAACAACGACAACTCAACTCTGTACTGAAAGTGATTGAATAAATATATTTTGAATGTAATTTCAATCTTAAATTTTTACAACTTTGCCCCAAGAAATCAGCAGTAACAACAAATACGAAGAAACTGATAAATCTTGTGTTTTAAATTATCCGTTTCTATTTTATTCCGGTACTATTCAAACCAAACTGTAAATGATTACCCACTCCAAACAATCGTAATATAATAATATTATAATCGATTTTTTTAAGAATCAAATATTGTACGTTCCAATCTTTTGGTTGGCATGCTTGGTACAATAAGTTTGACAGCTGTCAAAATGTATTTCTTAGATTTGGTTGACTATAGTCATACTGATTCTGATAAAGCACTTAATGGGAACTACAGGGCTTTTGTCACGTGTTGTGTACATCCTAGAGCTGAGCACAGGCCCCTCCCCCCTTTCTTTACGGGGTATGAAGCAATTACTCCTCTAACGCTCACGTCTGGGTGGACTTCTGATGCCCTGAAAACATTTAATTCCTCGGAAATATTCAGGTTTTTTCACGATGTTTTCCTACACTGCCGAGCATGTTTCATTCATAAAACTGAATCGACCAACAAAATTATATGCTCTCTGTATCTTGTATTGGATCTATATACCTTCCAGACCGGAATACGCTAGTTCATGAACTGTTATTTGTACCGAAAATGTCTCACAGCCAGTAGTTTATATTGGCTCTCTATACCTTTTAGACCAGAACACGCTAGATCACGAACTGTTATTTGTACCGAGAATGTCTCACAGCCAGTAGTTTATATTGGCTCTCTATACCTTCCAGACCGGAACACGCTAGTTCATAAACTGTTATTTGTACCGAGAATGTCACACAGCCAGTCGTTTATATTGGCTCTCTATACCTTCCAGACCAGAACACGCTAGTTCATGAACTGTTATTTGTACCGAGAATGTAACACAGCCAGTAGTTTATATTGGCTCTCTATACCTTCCAAACCGGAACACGCTAGTTTATGAACTATTATTTGTACCGAGAATGTCACATAGCCAGTAGTTTATATTGGCTCTCTATACCTTCCAGACCGGAACACGCTAGTTCACGAA
This sequence comes from Parnassius smintheus behrii, assembly GCA_036936625.1. Lineage (NCBI taxonomy): Eukaryota > Metazoa > Arthropoda > Insecta > Lepidoptera > Papilionidae > Parnassius > Parnassius smintheus. The sequence goes on along the minus strand of JAUPFT010000004.1, from coordinate 55,382,108 downwards.
CTGTTATATGTACCGAGAATGTCACACAGCCAGTAGTTTATACTGGCTCTCTATACCTTCCAGACCAGGATACGCTAGTTCACGAACTGTTACTTTTACCAAGAATGTCTCACAGCCTGTGGTTTATATTGGCTCTCTATACCTTCCAGACCGGAACACGCTAGTTTACAACCTGTTATTTATAATGATTTCTTATATTTACGCGAACACTACACATTGATTAAAACTACTTTTGCGGATTTTATCGCGTTTATTTTACTATTATTTTTAATTCCCGACGTTTCGGGCACTTTCCAGCACCCATTGTCACGGGGGACTGAAATGACTGACGTCCCGATGTCATTGTTAAACCCGGAGTACCTTCAGCTTTTTTTAATTATTGTTTATGGTCCGATCAATGCAAAATGAACTGACTATGTCCTGAGGTCTTGCAGTGGTATGTTTGGGTTTAGTTTTAATTTTATTGATTATAGGATCCCAAGCAGGTGGTAGTACCCAGCCTCCTTCTCTATTGAAATCAGGATGTTTTTTTTAATTTCAATATCCTCACGTATCATCCTTGGTAGGAATCGGTGTTCTTTCGCGAGGATTTGTGGTCTATCAAATCTGATGTAATGGTTGGGCTCGTCTAGGATTTGATCGCAAACTGCAGACTTCCCGGAACGTTGATGCTTCACATCAGCTATATGTTCTTTTAAGCGGGTTCTAATTGATCTTTTTGTTTGTCCTATATAAGAGAGACCACATTCACAATCAAGCTTGTACACTCCTGCATCTTGTCATCATATTCCTCTACAAGATGCAGGAGTGTAGAGATCAGATGCATATTTTTTTACTTTATTTTCAAAATTATGTGCACCTGCCCTATTTGCAGTTCACTGTAAAAACATTTCTTTGCTGAACAAGAGTTGTCTGGAAGAAATCGCTTACAAAGCGATAAGACCGCCAGTTGGCCTTTCTATATACATTTCATTTTGTTTCTTTCTTATGTGTATTAGTGTACAGTAAAGAATATATTTATTGATTGATTGATAGTTTTAACATATTTATTAATTGACCAAAAGTAACGAAGCATACAAAAGGTAATGTCGTAAGGATCGGTAGGCAAAAATGTTGTTACCCATAAATCGCATTCAATTTGGGATAATTTCAAATAAAAGTAGAAACTTCATTTACTCATATTTTAAAAAACTGCAATAGCGGTATATTATTATTTATATATTTGAACTTAATTTCAAAATATGGTTACTCTTAGAAAAATAACCCTGTATGAAATTGGAGAAATAATTTTACACTAAGGTTGGCAAAATAAGAGATAATATTTTTAATGTAACTATTTTGACAATATTGAAAATGTCGGCTTCGGCTTCGGCATCGGCTATCACATTTTGCTAAAAGTTTATTTTTATTTTTTTTAAACTTGAGTGTTGCTACAGGCTAGTGCTTAGCTACTGTCTAGCCCGACGGTAAGGGATGATGCATCCGAAGATAGTAAAGCGCACTGTTTAACAAAAACCTACTCCCGTTGTCTTCAAGACACCCAACAAAAATATTATTACAAAAAAATAGTTTTTAACTTCCCGCTAAGAATATTGAAAATTTTCAAAAATAGGGAAGTTATTGGTTTCACCCCAATTTTCTAAAATCGAGTTTTCATCAGATCTCGACGTTTTATGGAAGCTATTCTGACTAATTTCACGTGGACGTCCGTACGGATGTAAGTAAACCTTTCATAACTTTTGAACGGTTTGATCGATTGAGATGCGGTTTGCGGCGTTCTAAATATCTCAATGTGGAATAGATTTGGTGATAATATGGACCGATTGAGTCGATTAGATTTTGAGGAATCTCAAAAATAAAAAATTTGAGGAACTGTTTTTTTGGAATAATTTTAAACTGCTTTACCGATTGATTTCAAAAACTAATCAACCCTTAAAAAATGACGTCGAATGCCGTTTGGAAAATAAAAATCGGTTCATTCGTTCGTGAGATATCGAATGAGAACGAATTTGAAAAAAACGTTATTTTGAAATACATTCGAGATTTGGTAACACAATTTGGTGCAATTTAGAGCGCTTTGCATTTGAAATTAGCTTGAAGTTCCAGGGATGGCCTGCAGAGTCAACCAATTTTTTTCTTTATGAGCCAAAAGTCTACATCTGGACCTGTGCCTCTACCACTTAAAGGAGGATTTTTCGAACTGTTTCATTTTTTTTAAGATTTTTTTAAAAAAAATGATACTAGTAGATGTATTTAAAACATATAGTTTATACAAAACATATCACTAATAAAATAATACCTACTTATAAAATAATGCCTACTAATAAAATAATACCTACTAATAAAAATCATAGCATTAGAAATATATTTTTATCTTAACTAATGCATGAGCTTGGCGCATACCACATGAGTCGAATGCAAAGCAGCCACAGCAAAGGCGTACTTGGTCTTCGCGATCCTACTCACGCTCCACTGCATCTTCGCATAATGTAATGCGCTGGCAGATAAAGGATTTCATGTAAGTAAAATATAACTGCATTTGTTACTTGCATTTTGTACTTCTGAAAGAGCTTTTGACCGTGGAAGGAATATTGGAGATCTCCCGTTCTATTTTAAATGTAACTACTTGTAACATTACGGTAATTATAATCTACTTAAATATGTAATTATTTTAATAACAATTTCATATATTTACGCGAATACTACACATTATATAAATAATATCACTTACACTTCTAATTATGTTGGATTAAAAATAAGTAAATGAAACGCGATTTATAATCCGTAAATATAATTTCATTCAACAATTATTTTTATTTTAATATTAACTTCTATAACAATTTTAAATTAAATGAAGAATCGTTCCTGTGACTAACCTTGACTACGAGTGGGCACAAAGACTCCTTACTACTTTGAGTAATGAACACTTTTCCTATCCTTAGTAGTAACAGTTTCCTCAACAATTCGTTTCAGTAACAACATGAAAGCCACGTACAACATTACCTTTACATCTCGAGCTGCTCTCTCTAAGATCACTATGTTTGTAAGCTAAAGAGGTAACTAAAAACTTTAACTACGTAGTTCTTTGCAGGCCACGGTAATTAATAAATGTCAGTATAGCTAAGCTTTACAATTAAAATCTCTTAAGCTGGACCTTAACCAAAATCACCGGAAGTAAAATGAGGCCCATTTTACTGGGAACGAGGCATTCCTGCTTACTCCTCAGGCATGATAACAGATCTGCATATTGACTCTTTATCAAGGATAAATGTAGATATCTATGGGCAACGGCAACCACTTACCATCAGGTGTTATCTATGTTACCGTTATTCTATAAAAAAATACGGCACGATCTGGGTTAGTAAATTTGTTACTTCCGCCATGACGAAGTATTTTATATCGTATCTATTGTAAAATATTTTTAATTTACTATTTTTTTTAATTATAGACTAAATGTCTTCAAATGAAGACTCATTTTATTTCGCATCTTCTTCTCTTAACATCTCCTCATCCATAGACGTTTATATTGTTAACAATTTAAGTAATTATTTGCATACGATAGTAAATTAATAGTTTTCGATAAACATGGCAATAAAGGAATCGGTAAACGATTACCCTTTTCTTAGAACTTTAGGTAAGATTCGACTGACTAATAAATTGTTCCATATATAATTTTTAGTTAATAATAGATTGCCCGGAGCTTCTCAGCAAAATCTTACTAAGAGCCCCTGTTAAAAAACTACGCAAAAATGTATTACTCCACATTCCAACTTGTCATACTAATTTTAAAAGTACAGTGTCATACTAAGTATACCAAGAGCTTTGAGGTTATATAATAAGTATTCTGAAAACAATGATTTAGACCTGTTCTGTCTAAGTACTACGAACATAGGTTTAACATAAGGTTTACATAGTTTAACATAGGTTTCGTAAAGTGTTTCTGAGTAAAGATTTGTTGTGAATGTATTATGCTTATTTGATGTGTTATTATGCAGATTTGATGTGAATGTATTTTAATAGAGTGATCGAGATGGTATCTGTAAGCTCCCCAAATAAAATAAAATAAAATATGAGTTATGAGTGTAATAAATATATCTATAGTCTACTTCATAAATATGAGACATACAGAGCCTACTTCATAAATATGGAAGAAATGCCATGAAACTAGCTGTTGGAATTAAATTTATTTAATTATTTTTTAAAGAAAAACATATTGTTGGCCTTAGTCTGTCTCAAGATAAAATATTTTATTGGATAACTAATACAAGATATAAAAAATTAAGGCTAAAAACAGACGAATATAAACATTACAAGTATTAATTATTATTAACAAAAACAATTTAAAAAAAAAACTAAGTATTATATATAATATTTATTTCTATAAAAACAGGACATGGCAAAGTAATATTTATGCACTTACAAAGGGACGGCTAGGTACAATATTCATCGATAAATCTTTTTTGATCATATCTGCAGCTTTCTCTGCGATCATGACAACTGCTGCTAGAATGTTTCCACCGATGAGACTAGGCATCACACTAGCATCTACAACTCGAAGTCTTCTTACACCACGAACACGTAGCCTTGAATCCACCACTACACCCATCGCACACGTGCCACTGTAGTCATGCATTGTTGAAACCATGCAACCAATATAACAACGCCAGTACTCTCTACTCCAAAGCCTAAATCCAAAACATCGTGATCCCGTCAGGTCCACTAATTCCGCATTCATATCTTTAAAGTGCGTCGTATTCATTACTCCCGTAAAATCCTTCACATAGCTTACTAAATCTTCTAAATCGCTTTCATCAGAAAACAACCCGCTGTATATGAGTGGAGGTTCTCTCGGCGATGCACTTCGTAGCATCACTCGACCTCGAGATTTCGGATGCAAAAGATTTATTAAGCTTATAATGCTTTTTCTATCCTTTACTCCATTTTTAAATGTTTGGCATATATCATTATAAAAACCTATACTTAAAGAACATAATGTATTGAGCATAGGTGAATCATTGGGAACTGCAAAGTTGATGCTTTGATAATCAGGATTAATTTGAACTTTATTTAATGCCACATAACCAGTAAATGTTGGCAGTGGAAAATTATGAGGATCGTTTCGGGGTGGTGGAATACTTGACCTCTCAGTTCGAATTGCTAATAGCACAAGCGGATGATCTTGTAGATTGTAACCAACTGGAAGATTACTCCTTACATTAATATTTAAAACTCTTAAGTGTTCCTCTGGACCTATCCCTGACAACATTAAAAGTTGTGGAGTATTGAACGCGCCCGCAGAGACAATGACCTCTCTACTGGCCTTGAGTATTAACGTTTCATTATTATGTGTAATTGCTTCCACGCCGATTGCATTGTTGTTATTATCAAAAAGTATTTTTGTAGCAATAGCGTTTTTCATGACATGTAAATTTGATCGGCCTCTAACTGGGGTTAAATATGCAAACGCAGTTGTCTGGCGGGCACCACCAGCTATCGTGTACAACTGATTAGTATAACCGAATGTTTCATTCCCATTTATATCGAAAACTTCTGATTTTCCATCCTCATTGAATCCATTAAAATATTTAGAGAAATCATTGCTAGCTTCCCTGGTTACACCTAAATATCCATTGTAGCCATGACTGTCTTTCAATGGTGAATTCGGTATTAAGGAATCTTCCAGCCTTTCGCTTTTGAGGAAATATGGAAAAACACCATCCCAATTCCAAGTACTATCGTTGGCTACGGTGGCCCACATTTGATAATCAAACGGACTACCACGTCCATAAAACATGTAGCCAACGCTGCTACTACCTCCTAAAACTTTTCCGCTAGTATGATGAAGGACTCGACCTTTATGGCATTGGGAGTATTGCGTAGTTTCTGATGTATAGTTCCAATCGAGACGAGATTGCGCCGTCAGGTAGAACATACCAGCAAGCTGCAAAAAATTTCGTTTTAAATTCATTTTTCCGAAAAATAATTTAAACTAATGTTTAAAAGATTGTTTAAGTCAAAGTCTATTTAAATTTTATAAACCTGTTTCTTTTATTGATATTCAAAATGCAATAAATTGTTTATAACATTTTGTACAAGTACTTACTATTGGAATGCAGAAATAGGTAAAGGGTTAATAGACTAAAGGAGAAGAGGTCTCATAAAAAATCATATTAATACAATGGATCATTATTTGGAATACAGAACTCTAGTAACAGAAGCAGTAACTAAGTAACAAGCAGTCAAAGATTTTTATAAAACTGAAGTTACAAACGAGCTTACAGTCTAACTGAGGGTAAGTGGCTACTACAGTCCATGGTCTATCTAAATACGTTTTTTCACTGGTTACTACAAATGCCTCACAGTTTCTAACTTAACTGCTTGTGTTCTCTTAAGTCCGGAACACATCAGTTCAACCTATTGGGCCGCAGAAAGAGCAACAGTGTGGTATCTACCCAGAAAAAGAACAGTATTAATGCAAAAAAGGAATCCTACCACCTAGTGAGCGCTCATGTTTTTTATAAAAACACAACGGTAACAATTGAGCACCCGGTTTTAAATAGGTGCTGTGGCTCATTGACCTCTACATCTATCTTCGAATATGAATCAAAATCTAAATGCGTTGTCACCCTTAAGCACTAAGTTAGAATGTCTCGTTTTCTGTAACAAGGGTCCCCGGTTTACACTCACCATACGAAACACAGCAGCATTAGGCTACTATTTTACACTGCTTTTCTGTTACCGAATGGTCCTTCCCCGGTCAGGCCTACCCATTTGTGGTACAACCAAATGTTCATGTCAACTGCAAAGTCTGTGACCTCTACTTAATATTTCTTGTAGTTGCTCACCTAGCACACGCCTGAAATAAAGTTATTGTTTTTTTTTATATAGAATAAGGAAGACAAATGAGCACACAGTCAACCTGATGGTAAGTGAATACTATGGCTTATATACATCTACATTTATCCTCAATTAAGAATCAAAATGCAGATGCGTTACCACTTCTGAGGACTAAGATGAAATACCTCGTTTACAGTTAAAAGGCTCTCCAGTACTCTACACTCACCATACAAAACACAGCAGCATTGAGCTGATATTTTACGCTGATATTCTGTGAGAGCGTAGTCCTACCCTGGTTGAGCCAAGTCATTCAGGCAACAACCATAATATAGGTGCAGCATGGCTCTACCACGTTAATGCTTTGAGAATAGGTGAAATGAGTTGTTTTCCTCCTCGAGATAATTTATCAGGTAGATTAAGAGTGAGCGAGAGGTTGCGACACTCTAGCGGAACATCATCATATCGATGGTGGCGTGGTAGAATTCAGGGTATATCGAAAAATCTGGTGGCGTTATATGTTGGTTTGTTCGTGCAGTGTAAACTTCACTGTAGGCGTCGTGAGATTCCGCTTGCGTCATTCTATCAGTGCTAAGATAGTATCGTGGTTCTGTCGGTTTTGGTGGTGATTCTGGTGCAGGCAAAGAAGATGATAGTGCTGAGAGGCTGTTCTGTGTTACACTAAGATGTGTAGTGTTGCTATTAGTCTGCATACTTTGGTGTTATCATATCATTATGTCGTTCACGTAACTAATCGTACGTAATCGTGATGGGTATATATTACGTTATGGTTACACTGTAATTTCGTACTGTGAACGTATAGTGCAGTACGCTGTTTTAATAAACAGAGTACATAAGTAAGAGAGCAAATTCAACATACGCTCTCACACTTACAATTTTCAATAATAAACCTTCCTATTTGTTTCCGAGATTCTGACATATAGAATATATTTTTATTCAATAAATATTATCAATAATTCTTATAGAAAATCATTTTAAATTTTATTACTCAAAAAACTCTTAGAATTTGAGAAGAACCGGCTAGAAATCTGTTATACAATTATTGTTTACAAAACTCATTTAAGAAACAGTTATTCTATAATAACCCTTTTTACAAAGGTTATAACTAAAATGACATACATTTTCTGGAACTTTGTTTTAAAAATGTAGACATTGCTCCATGAATAAACTACTGACTCTGTGGAGTCGACTAGCTGGTGCCACTAACGTGTGATTGTATCTAGTGCTTACAGTATGTATCCTTCTTTTAATAAAACTGTTTGTTTTTGTGAAATAAATTTTCCAGTTTCAAAAACTAACCAGTACTTCAAGTGACGGGTCATCGCCTGCTTCAATAAGCAAAACATTAATATTTTTGTCTTCAGTAAGTCTGTTTGCAAGCACACAGCCCGCTGCACCTCCACCAACTATAATGAAGTCATAAGTGCTGTAATCTGAAACAAAAGTAATGTGGATATGTATGTATTGTATTTTAGTACCTCTCTTATTTCCGTGTTTTTATTTTAAGTTCAACATCATCACTGCACATACATATTTTAATACCAAAACAATATTAATTCACAATCAATGCGTGACTAAGTTTTTGAGTATTGTGTAGAAATGTTTTAATCCATAGAAACATAAAGTTATTCAGATTTAAGAGATAATATGTGCATTTTTCTTTTTCAGAAGTCCTATTACATTACGTTATGTCATTTTATTATCGTTTTAAGGAAAACTGAGTATAGATTTTGGGATTACTTGCTATTTTTTTTCAGAAGTATTTCATATTTGGAAATTAACTGAAAAAGCTCCTCTGGATTTTTTGGCCACCTGTGTATTTAATTATTTCTGCACAATACGGTCCAAATAATTGAGATAGTGGTAAAGCATGAACTGCTATATAGCATTGATTAGCTATTTTCACAAATATTGACAAGTGCATCCTTAGATTATCTCTATTTGTAAAACAGTTAATTTTACAGTATTTGTCATATTTTAATCAAAATTATTCAGTAATACGAGTAGGTAAGTTTTAGATTTTCTTTAATTTCTTGATTTTTGAGAATCAGGGAGATTGTTTTCTTCAATTAGTCGAATGACAGTTGCCACATTTTCATCAATATTCGCAGTTGAAGGTCTACCATTACGAGTATCATCAAGAAGAGAAACCCTGCTGCAGTCAAATTCTACGTTACGGTGCTTAGATGAGGTGCTTTTTATTGAGCATCGCAATATTACGGAGAGAGTAAAGCTTTAAAATCATAAAAAAATCCCAATAATTCCATTTTTGCTGCAGGTGACGACTTGTGATAAAAAACCAAACACATCATTTCTTGATCGCCACTGTTTGTGGAATATTAAATGAAGGTCTACATAAAAGCAGCTTAATGCTGATGTTTAATGTATGGTGAGTGTAGAAAACCGAAAACCCTCTTTGCTGGTAACGAGATTTTCTATCTTAGTCGTCAGGGGTGACAACGCATCTGCATTTTGATTTTAAATCAAGAATATGATGTGTCTTTAGGCCACAGGATCTAATTATCAGCAGGTAGACTATCTGCTCTTTTATCATCCTTATTCTATAACTAAATATAAACGATATAAAATTATATCTACATATACCCGGCTTACTTACCGTACACGACCGCTTGCTGCGGGAAAAGATAGGAGAAAAGTTTTAGCGACGCTATCAACTGCAGAGCAATTTGTATTCGTCTGATAGAGAGTACAGTCGCCGGCGGGACCATTTCTTATCCGTAACTGGAATAGAGAGTTGTACAACTGTTTCAAAGTAAATTTATAACTGTTTTATAACAAGTTTGTTTGTATTTCATGTTTATTTGCATGATATGTTTAGTTACTTTTTACAGTTTTTTAGGTTGAGGTGATGGGCAGTAGCATTTTTATTATAACATCCAAAATAATAAAAATTCGCGGCTACCGGTCCGCATACTAAGAGTAATGAGGTTTCATTTTAGGAGGAGGCATTTTAGAAAGGAGTAAGGTCTTTTCTTGAAGGTCCCTAAGTCGTAACGAGAGGTCGCAAGCGCAAGTAAACTCCAAGTGAAACGTACAGTGGTGGACTGCTAAGCATCCAGATGGTGTGGATGGTATAGGGAGTTTTGCTGCGTAGTGCGTTCTGAAATTTTGCGGCTGGGATTAATCCGGACAATTTTTAGAGCACTCCCCTTGGTAGATGCGAAAGACAATGCAAAGAGATGCAACATCTCTTCGCAGCGCTACGTTTTTTTCACTATAGATTACAAAAATACTTATTGAATTGCTTTTACCAATGGTCCGTTAAAACCATCTGTCCTGGGAAGAACTAGCAAAAAAGAGCGGAATTAAGTATTTAACGCGTGTAGGTAGCAGCGTCTTCCTAATAACATTTAAAAATAAAAAAACTGCGTTTGCCAACCCACATGGCAAGCATAGCAACCGCCCATCTCCTGGGTTGTTTCCCTCTGACACCTCTTAAGACACCCACGGAATGATATGGAGTAGTGGATATTCTAACACCACCATTACAAGGTTTGTAATAAGACCGTATGTGTTCAACACTTTATGAAATAAAAAGATTTAAAAAAAACCACTTACAAGACTCTCCTCTCGAACGCGATGAACAGCCAAATATCACTTCAGTAATGTCACACTACAGTAGCAGACCGTGAAAGAGTAAATTCTCCCGGCGTACCAAGTATTTACATGATCCGATGAGACAATATCTGGCGTCATCTATGTAACAACAATTATTTTAACAATCGCGAAGAAACTAAACATAAATATTAGTTCATTGGTTTAGATAGTTACATAATTCACTTTGTTGGTGGCTCAGAAACTAAAGGCTCGCATTAAATTTCATACACATACTTAGTTAATTTTCATAACGTTATAGTGTTTATCTTTTACGTGTATTCTTTCTCTCAGAAATCGTATTGCACCTCCGAAGAAGTGTTCTCTTCATAGTCCACCTTTGTACATTTTTATGCAATGAAGTTAAAATAAATAAATAAATTTTACAGTATGGGAACAACCCGATCCCGATTCTCGCCGGCGACAACTTGGTGATGAAGGAAGACATCGTGAAACCTAACGTATATCTAAAAAAATTAAAAATCGAAGACGTAATTTCCGCCAACATTAGGACAGTGCCGCGAACATTTACTTTTCCTACCAGTCTCTCAAGAAAAATGGGAAACCTGAGCCCAGCTGTGGGACCAAATATATTGTAGATCCTGCCTTCACATTACTTTTGGAGGTGGTTAAACCACTCAGCTATATTATGAATAAAGTCTCACAGAATACCAGCCATATTTAAAATAGTAGTAAGTATAATGTTTTATATCAAAACCGTAAAATGTTGTAGTAACGAGAGGGTTTATTCATAGAAAGTTACGGTCTTTTTCATAAAAGTTCCTAAAATAAGTTTTGTGGTTAATTATATCTCAAGAAGAAGAATGAATTAAAGAATGAGAAAAAGAATTAAAATTCACTTACATGAGAAATGTTTTACAACACTAACATAATATTATATTAACCGGCACGACACAAAAACAAACTGATAACAAAATAAAAATACTCCATTTTTTTATAATCTAAACAAATAATGTTAAAAATGTACGAGTTCATAGTAAAATAACAAAAGAACATTTTTTTATTTTTATAGAATAGGGTGACAAACGAGCACACAGTCCACCTGATGGCAAGTGGTTGCTGTGGCCCAGAGACATCTACATCTGTCCACAATTACGAAACAAAATGCAGATACGTTGTCACCCGTGAGGACTTAGGTGGAATGCCTCGTTTCCATTAAAAAGGGTCTCCGGTTCTCTACACTCACCCGACGAAACACAGCAGCATTAAGCTACTATTTGACGCTGGTATTCTGTGAGAGCGTGGTTCCTCCCCGGTCGAGCCAACCCATTCGTGCTACAACTATACCTACTATTCATAATATAACTGCAGCATGGCTCTATCACGTAAGAAACTATAAAGATTAAAATAAACATTCATGACGGTTACTTTACTTTATTTGGTTCGATTGCCGAGTGCAAAATTATTCATATACCGACTTCACTTAATCGAATTTATGTTGAACAATAGAGACTAGAAGTGATTTATGCATTATTGATTGAGTGCAATTATTAATTGATCATCGGCTTAATGATAATTAATAAATGACCTAATGAAGTTTAATAACTATATCTGTATTTATATTTATACTTGTTAAAATCAATAAGTCCTTATATATATATATATATATATATATATATATATATATATATATATATATATATATATATATATATATATATATATATATATATATACATGTGTGTGTGTGTGTGTGTGTGTGTGTGTGTTATATATTTATTTTATCCCTTTATGTGTCGTCTAATAACAAAGTACGCACCTTATAATCATGTATATACTTATTATTTATCTTTTTAGATAGCATACTGAAAGAAATTTCATTAAAATTATATTTCATACGCTGCCATACCGTTCATCAGGTTGCGGTTAAACTTTGTCAAAATATTGCTTGCACTTCTGCGAAGGTTATAGGCGTACAATTAACAATACAATTAACTTACAATAGGTAACGCCTTGGTAGCTTAGACGATTAGCGCTCGCTGTAAATTTCACAGTACGCGAGCAAACCCGCCGGCACCAATGAAATTGTTAATTGCAATTTTAAGTGCTGATTTACCACGTGCTCGGCGGTGAAGGAAAACATCGTGAGGAAACCTGCATGTCTGAGAAATAAGAAAAAAAATTCGAAGACGTGTGAAGTTCGCCAACACGCATAGGATCAGCGCGGCGGACTATTCTTTGCCCTAAAACTTTCTCAGATCAAATAAATCAAATGAGAGGAGGCCTGTGCCCAACAGTGGGACGTATACAGGCTGTAACTTTACTTTTTACTTTTACTTTTAGGTGGTGCCGAGAAATTTGTTTTAAAGTTATATATCATTGAACTTCAATGAATGTATTATCATTCCCAATTAAACTGTAACTTGTAGCTACTCGAGCGCTGTAGTGGAGAGTTTTTGAACTGTTATTTACTGCTTACAGATGGACATATTTTCAATAATCTTCTATGGGAGATTGTCCTCCTTACCTCTATACTCCATGATTAGCATATTATAAATACGTCATCGTATAGTCACAAGTCAACCAACAGCGTCGACAAAAAGTCATATATTATTTTTTGTTTGCATAACTTTTATTTGTAATATTTTCCCGTACAGAAAAGATAAAGGAATCTTAACTCATTCAGCCATGATCGCGATTAAAATGCTTTCTTTTAATTATTCAAAGAGTTTCGTATGAAAAATCATGTTGTTTTTTTATTTTACCTGCCCAAATGCACGCATGATTTTTTTATTGTGACGAATTTTTATAGCATAGTACCTTTCGAATGATATATACTTACGCATAATTTATTTCCTTTTTTAATAAATACCATAAACTATAAAAGATTCCATATTAGATATATATATATATATATATATATATATATATATATATATATATATATATATATATTAATTATAACATGGAAATTTTATACCTCACATTAAATATAAAATTATATTTGTATCAAAGCACGAAATCGTGTATGTAATTATTATTTTATTAAAACATTATCACGAGCAACGAGAGAGGTAGCAATTTATGAGAGAGATAATTACACTTTTATTTTTATTATTTTTGTTAATGCAGACTTTGTAACAATAAACTTTGACCATTTTGCGACAAAATGTAAATTTTACGACATTTGTTTGCCGGTGCTCGTAATAAAAATGAGAATGAAGACGAGCTAATTTTTAAAGCTTTTATGTGTTTTGTTTGTTATGAAAGACTACACAATCATTCAGGTTTTCTCTCATAAAATTAGAACGACAAATAAACTTGAGTCTACTTGATGTTAAGCGGCTACTGAAGCCCATGGTCACATGCCACCCACTTCAAATAAAGAAGTTTTTTTTAATGAATAGGCGTGCGAGCACACAGGCCACCTGATGGTAAGTAGTTGCTGTGGCCCATAGATGTCTACATCCATCCTCGATTACGAATCAAAATGCAGATGCGTTGCCACCCATGGCGACTAAGATGAAATGCCTTGTTTCCAGTAAAAAGGGTCTCCGGTTCTCTACACTCATACGTAACACAGCAGCATTAAGCTACTATTTTACGCTGGTATTCTGTGAGAGCGTGGTCCTTCCCCGGTCGAACCGAGCCATTCATGCAACAACTATACTACTACTATTACTGCAGCATAGCTCTACCACGTATAAACCTCTAGTTCGGAAAATATATCTGTCCTGGGATGAACCATTAAGAAACCCAGCGGGACGTTTTTGGAAAACAAAAACAGTTTACAATCATATATGTTACACAATTAACAATACAAAACAAATTAGAAATAACTTGGTAGCGATTACCCCCTTCTTAATTTAATTATTTAATTTAATTTCTTGTCCATAAACTTAAACACTTTTTGGCAGTATATTATGATAAGATGCAACTTTGACGTTGCTTTTCGTTTGTCACTCTCATTCTATAAAAGAAAATCCACTGCCACATATTTTGTGGAAATCGCAGAGCCACGTTCAGAAACAAGTTCTGAAGTAATCCCAGAGCTATTAAAAATGTTGCTTATATTTAATAAAGTTGGCCATTTATTTAACAATTTATGTACACACAAGTAAGGAAAAGGAAACATTATGATGAAAAGTTTAAAGGGTTTTAATGAAATTTCTTTCAGTATGCTATCTAAAAAGATAAATAATAAGTATATACATGATTATAAGGTGCGTACTTTGTTATTAGACGACACATAAAGGGATAAAATAAATATATAACACACACACACACACACACACACACACACATGTATATATATATATATATATATATATATATATATATATATATATATATATATATATATATATATATATATATATATATATACATGTGTGTGTGTGTGTGTGTGTGTGTGTGTGTTATATATTTATTTTATCCCTTTATGTGTCGTCTAATAACAAAGTACGCACCTTATAATCATGTATATACTTATTATTTATCTTTTTAGATAGCATACTGAAAGAAATTTCATTAAAACCCTTTAAACTTTTCATCATAATGTTTCCTTTTCCTTACTTGTGTGTACATAAATTGTTAAATAAATGGCCAACTTTATTAAATATAAGCAACATTTTTAATAGCTCTGGGATTACTTCAGAACTTGTTTCTGAACGTGGCTCTGCGATTTCCACAAAATATGTGGCAGTGGATTTTCTTTTATAGAATGAGAGTGACAAACGAAAAGCAACGTCAAAGTTGCATCTTATCATAATATACTGCCAAAAAGTGTTTAAGTTTATGGACAAGAAATTAAATTAAATAATTAAATTAAGAAGGGGGTAATCGCTACCAAGTTATTTCTAATTTGTTTTGTATTGTTAATTGTGTAACATATATGATTGTAAACTGTTTTTGTTTTCCAAAAACGTCCCGCTGGGTTTCTTAATGGTTCATCCCAGGACAGATATATTTTCCGAACTAGAGGTTTATACGTGGTAGAGCTATGCTGCAGTAATAGTAGTAGTATAGTTGTTGCATGAATGGCTCGGTTCGACCGGGGAAGGACCACGCTCTCACAGAATACCAGCGTAAAATAGTAGCTTAATGCTGCTGTGTTACGTATGAGTGTAGAGAACCGGAGACCCTTTTTACTGGAAACAAGGCATTTCATCTTAGTCGCCATGGGTGGCAACGCATCTGCATTTTGATTCGTAATCGAGGATGGATGTAGACATCTATGGGCCACAGCAACTACTTACCATCAGGTGGCCTGTGTGCTCGCACGCCTATTCATTAAAAAAAACTTCTTTATTTGAAGTGGGTGGCATGTGACCATGGGCTTCAGTAGCCGCTTAACATCAAGTAGACTCAAGTTTATTTGTCGTTCTAATTTTATGAGAGAAAACCTGAATGATTGTGTAGTCTTTCATAACAAACAAAACACATAAAAGCTTTAAAAATTAGCTCGTCTTCATTCTCATTTTTATTACGAGCACCGGCAAACAAATGTCGTAAAATTTACATTTTGTCGCAAAATGGTCAAAGTTTATTGTTACAAAGTCTGCATTAACAAAAATAATAAAAATAAAAGTGTAATTATCTCTCTCATAAATTGCTACCTCTCTCGTTGCTCGTGATAATGTTTTAATAAAATAATAATTACATACACGATTTCGTGCTTTGATACAAATATAATTTTATATTTAATGTGAGGTATAAAATTTCCATGTTATAATTAATATATATATATATATATATATATATATATATATATATATATATATATATCTAATATGGAATCTTTTATAGTTTATGGTATTTATTAAAAAAGGAAATAAATTATGCGTAAGTATATATCATTCGAAAGGTACTATGCTATAAAAATTCGTCACAATAAAAAAATCATGCGTGCATTTGGGCAGGTAAAATAAAAAAACAACATGATTTTTCATACGAAACTCTTTGAATAATTAAAAGAAAGCATTTTAATCGCGATCATGGCTGAATGAGTTAAGATTCCTTTATCTTTTCTGTACGGGAAAATATTACAAATAAAAGTTATGCAAACAAAAAATAATATATGACTTTTTGTCGACGCTGTTGGTTGACTTGTGACTATACGATGACGTATTTATAATATGCTAATCATGGAGTATAGAGGTAAGGAGGACAATCTCCCATAGAAGATTATTGAAAATATGTCCATCTGTAAGCAGTAAATAACAGTTCAAAAACTCTCCACTACAGCGCTCGAGTAGCTACAAGTTACAGTTTAATTGGGAATGATAATACATTCATTGAAGTTCAATGATATATAACTTTAAAACAAATTTCTCGGCACCACCTAAAAGTAAAAGTAAAAAGTAAAGTTACAGCCTGTATACGTCCCACTGTTGGGCACAGGCCTCCTCTCATTTGATTTATTTGATCTGAGAAAGTTTTAGGGCAAAGAATAGTCCGCCGCGCTGATCCTATGCGTGTTGGCGAACTTCACACGTCTTCGAATTTTTTTTCTTATTTCTCAGACATGCAGGTTTCCTCACGATGTTTTCCTTCACCGCCGAGCACGTGGTAAATCAGCACTTAAAATTGCAATTAACAATTTCATTGGTGCCGGCGGGTTTGCTCGCGTACTGTGAAATTTACAGCGAGCGCTAATCGTCTAAGCTACCAAGGCGTTACCTATTGTAAGTTAATTGTATTGTTAATTGTACGCCTATAACCTTCGCAGAAGTGCAAGCAATATTTTGACAAAGTTTAACCGCAACCTGATGAACGGTATGGCAGCGTATGAAATATACATTACAACAAACAAACATCAATTTTTAATTTAAGAAGAAAACTATCGTAAGGAATTATGTATTTGTAACAGTTCAAAAACATTTCATATGGAAATAAGGGTGACAAACGAGCCCACCTGATGGTAAATGAATGATGTGGTCCTCGATCAAGAATCAAAATGCAGATGAGTTTAAACCACAGAGGACGGAATTCGTCATTTTCACTAAAAAGGGTCTCCGGTACTCTACACCCACTATACAAAACCTGCTGTGTTTTTCACGCTGGCATTCCGTGAGTGCGTGGTCTTTCCCGGTCGAGCCGACCCACTCATGCTGCAAGCAACTCCAACATTGTAATTTTTTTTTTCGAAAATATGTGACGTTCGTCCTGTGTTGCAGTATTTTAAATAAATTATACAATGTTAAATAATGCCTTTTATTTTGTTAATAATAAATAGGTAATTAGGCATACACGAGAGTCAAGAGTCCTCATAGCCCAGGGGCTTAGCGCTCGCTGTAAATTTACAGTACGTAAACAACCTGCCTTCGAAACATCTTTTTATTACGTTTCCTTCAATGCTGAGCCCATGGTTAACCAGCACTTAAAATTGCAATAAACAATTTCATTGCCCGCCAGCAGAGATTGAACCCGGGTTGCTCGTATTCTACGGGACGCTAAGCTCCAGAGCTACTACGGCATATTGGAGCAGTGCAATGGACTAATTGCCCCGTAAACCTCTAATAAATGAGAGAAGAATTTTGCCCAGCTGTGGGATGTATACAGAATGTAACTTTAAGCCCTTGGGGTGGTAATGCAATTGTGGCCTACTTAGTTTAAATTTGGTTGCAGCTGTTTAAGCCTGCAACATGTTCAATAGCTTGAAAATCTCGTCCAATGTAGCAGTGAATAATTTCGGAGATATAACAACACCCTGCTATAAAACGAGTGAAGTGTAAGCCTCTGCAATTGGATAGGTTTTGTACTCTGGTTCTGAACTTGGATAGCCATCCGTAGCCCTACTGTACAAACACTTCAGTACCTTGATATACCGACAGTTAATCTAGTCCGATTATAAAAGTATCCAATATTTATATATCTCTTCCTTACGACAACGTTAAAATGCTTACCTAAAAGAAGCAACATCATTTAAATATTTTATCGAAATAAAAACTTGAAAGCTTCGAGTTACCCCTAATATAAAATGGAATTCCAGTTTAATCGATGTCTGACATTGATATATTGAGAAAGTAATAATGGGTTTTAAAGGACAAACTGCTCGAAAAAGATTACCATAAATATAATATGATAATATAATATGATATATGGTGATTTCTGGATCTCGACAACAGTGCCACTTACCGGTTCCAATTATGAATCTAAACCATTCACAAATCAAGTTAATCACACACACAAAATTTCATAAAAATCGGTCCTGCCATTTAGAAGGACTTCAGTGACAAACACACGTACAAAATAATTATACATATAGAGATAGTCAGGCCTTGCTGTCAGTAACATAGCAAAGGGAGGGTGCTAGAAGCACCAACACTTAAATTAAAGTCAGCTCCCAGCCCATATGGCCGATAATATAGCTCGAAGAACCGACATACAATGGGGAATAAAGGTCCTCGAATGGCAGCCTCGTAGGCCTCGTACCGGTAGGTGAAGTTTAGTGACCCCACTAGATGGAGTGACGATCTGGTCATGCAGATCTGGAGATGCAGGTGACTCAGGAGCGCGCTTTGTGGTATTCCTCAGGGGAGACCTATTTTGAATACCAGCGTGAAATAGTAGCTTAATGCTGCTGTGTTTCGTGTAGTGAGTGAAGAGAACCGGAGACCCTTTTTACTGGAAACGAGGCATTCCATCTTAGTCCTCTCGGTTGACAACGCATCTGCATTTTAATTTGTAATTGAGGATAGATGTAGATGTGTACGGGCCGCAGCAACCACTTACCATCACATGGACTGTGTGCTCGTTTTTCACCCTATCCTATAAAAAAGACCTATTCACACATACTTGGCTCTAGCAGACCTGGGTGGCAGCAGCTCATGCTCCACTGCATGTTGGCTAGGCTGTCCATTAACTCATTTTAAAATTCTTCGTTAACATGTAACAACTCATCTACACAGTAAGTATATCTTTTAGAGAAAAAAGTAGTTGCCTTTGTTTCCAAACTTGACGGGCGAATTTGTGCGCGGTAGATCCATATTATGCAGCTATATTACGGCTGCTGTACGATTGGGACACTTTAACCCGGGAATTACTACGCTCTCACAAAATACCAGCCTAATGCTGCTGTGTTTCTCATGACTGGAGAAAGAAAACCGGAGAACCTTTTATCGTTCTGTTTTAGGGGTGACTACACATCTACATTTTGATTCTTAATCCAGGACAGATATGGGTTTCTGCGGGCACTCGCGGCCATTTATCATCAGATGAAATGCTTGTTTTTTGCAGACCTTATTCTATAAAAATATAAATGTAGCACATCGCCACGTACCTTAATAGAAAAAACACACACAAATTTTCCAACAAGAATAACTACGCAATACTTAAAAGCACATAACTTTAAAATGTCTTAAACACGCTCAGTGAATGCCTACCGATGCCAAATTTTCAAACCACTTTGAAACTTCTATAGGCTGAGCGCCAAAATAGCTTAATTCAACTCTGACAACTAAAATGTTGACCTTTATCTAGATTTGAATATAAATTGCCAAAGTTTGCCTTTATTGTAGCCACATGAAGTGAACTATTACCAAATATAACTTTTTTTTACATTATAGTGGAATTTACTGTTGTAATCAATGATGTATAAACTTATAGATACGTTGTCGGCAATCTAAAATGGCAAGATGAAATGAAGCCAACATCGCGCTTAGTCACGCACCAACCTGTCACGTGACGCTACGTTTGTTTTTAATTTATTATATCGTGATTCGTGTGTGTTAACCTGTGCAAAACATAAAGAAAACATGCCGTCGTGTGTTTTCAGACGATGTACAAATTATACCCCAAAAGTTAAAGACAAAAATGTGTGATTTCATGCGTAAGTTCACAAAACTACCTATTCTCATTTCATTTTACTCGACGACCTTGTCTAATGGCGGCCGGCGCATGCAGCTAGTAGTCAAGCAACAGGCATCCCGCCGTACCTACGGTGTCATATTTGCTTTCTCTTTCTTCACGCGTATAAGTAGTTCTAGTATTTTCGCCGTTTTTAAGTGCCGCGATGTTCGTTCATGACGTGTCTATATATAATACGTCATTGGTTGTAATGTGATTTTTCGGTGTTTTGTTTTAAGTGCGTCAAACGAGCAAACTGTCCACCCAATAGCAAGTAGAAGCTGTGGCCCATAGACTCGACATCTTTCCTCGATGAAGCATCAAAATGTAGATGCATTGTTACCTCTGAAGACTAAAACGGAATGCCTCGATTTCAATGAACGGGGTCTTCGGGTCTCTACACTCACCATATAAAACACGGCAGTATAAAGCTGCATGTTTACGCTGGTATTCAATGAGAATGTGGTCTCTCCCAAGTCGTGCCAACCCATTCTCGCTGACTTTAATAAATCTGCAGTATATCTGTACAACGTCAGTACAATCACCGAAAAGTAAGATAAAACTGAGTCTCCCTCGGGGATCGATACTTGACCCTATAAATATTCGAAGAGTTCTTTTTGCTGATAATACCCCATTATTATTAAATGTTAAAAGAAACGAATTCGCCCTAAAACTGCCCAACCAAAAAGGAATTGATTGCAGTTTACATTGTCTCATACGTTTCAGAACGCTATAATTAACTTATTTACAATATAATCATTTTTTTAATGTGCGTGCAGCTATGTATGTGTAGGAAAAGAGACCAGTATCACTGCGACCTAAAAGATCTATTGTGATCGCTGCTATGGCTATAGTTCACTGCTAAGTCCTATGTATTCAATGAATAGGTGTTGCTTAGTTGTGAGCAATTTCACTTCATTCTGGGCGGAGTATAGTTTCCCAGATGAGTGTAAAGTTTGCGCATTAAGGGTTTGCAATCAGTTAGGATTTGCAGAGGTGTTTTTCTGTTATGGAACAGAACTGACACATCCTTGAGATGCTTAGTCGCGGGTTGGATATAAGCTTTTTAAGACAATAATGTCCAGTCATGGATCTTGCGAGCGCAATTTATTTTTGCTTAATACCAGGGCTTCTGAAGCAATTTTAGACCCAGATTAAGATTTTATAATGTTTTAAGCCTGGTGTGTCAGACCAGATCTCAAGTGGTTTATTGTGATAAAGAGTGTCAAGAGTCAATCAGGCTAGGCTTCTTGAGATTCCAGGAAATGGCTCAGGTCCAAATTATGTACTCTTTGAGCCCTCCCGTGCGAGCTTGTCGGTAAGTTCATTGCCTGCAATACCCGCGTAACACGGAACCCATCTTAAGACGACCCTGTTGTTTGTTTGTTCTGACATCCCAGGGCGTTTAAATGGTTCACGCATCTCCAAATAGCTAGTATAATATTCATTACTTATAGTGGCGGTGTAAGACAATCCGCTACCCCATATCTTCCCGTGGGTGTCGTAACAGGCGACAGATGGAAACTAATCAGGAGATAGGCAGCAATATCTTCCTAATAACGACTACAAATAAAAACCTGCGGTTGCTAACCTGCTTGCAAAGCGTGGGAATTATGGCAAAGATCCCCCTTATGGGTAAATCTATGGGGGAGGTATATGTTTAACAGTGGAATTTAATTGGCTGTAACGATAACATTATCTGTAAGTTTAGATTTCGAAAATTCGACTGTATTTCTCGAAACTTCGAGATCAATGGATCCCGAGCTCCAGTGCAGTCCACATAGTGGTAAACTAGCTTCAAAAATACAAATTTAATTCGATTCAATCGTCGCTTTTGAAGGGATTAGAAAGCTGACTATAAAAGCAACAGCTAAATACTTTGATGAAGTCTTACGGAATATTACTGTTAAGTTGGATTGAAAGCAATATTCATTTTGCAAAAGCAAATATTACGGGCAATCTGTAACTTGGGGTATTCACAAGGAAACTAATATCTTGAGACTTCTGTCGTTGTTAACTTTTGAAAATATAAAATAATTTAATACCAGCGAGCCGTCCCGGCTGCGCCTGGATAGGATATATTAATGTGGCTTTATTTCACTTTAAGATAATCAAACAACATTTATTTTAATCAACTTTTCGTTTTCCAACAAGAACGTATTTTAGTTTTTCCAGATGAAATATAGCCTAAATGCCTCCTAGAATTGCTCTCTCTTTTCTTAAAGATTCATCACGATATGTTCAATCGTTTCGAAAATTAGCTCGGACAGTGTTTATTTATCTAATATATAAAAATCAAAGTACTGTTCTCACTCTTTCACAGTACTCAAACAGTTTCAGTGTTTAAAAGTTAGCTAGTTGAGGAGTAATATCTTTCTTTGTTGTCGCAATGATCTAATGTATGACCTATATATATATATATATATATATATATATATATGCGTGTGTGTGTGTGTAAATAAATCAATTGCTGTCCGTTAGTCGCACTAAAACTCGAATACGGCTCGAATGGGTTTTTGGATGGTTTTAAAACTCTGTTGGACCCGGTAGTTACCGCTATTGTCGAGAAACAGAAATCACCCATGCGAAGCCGGATCGGATCGCGAGGGTCTTAATAGCTCCCGTCCCTAGTGGACGCGTCTGTCCAGCAGTGGACTTTTATTAGCAAAAGAAGGAAGAGAAAAAATAAATATAGTTCTACATCTACAGAAAGATGTGCCGGGATTGCTCAGGGGCTAAACGCTCAAAATTTATTAAATATTGGTTTTTTAATAGAATAAGAGTTACAAACGAGCACACAGTCCACCTGATGGTAAATGGATGCTGTGGCCCATAGACGTCTACATTTATCCTCGATTAAAGTTGAAAATGCAGATGCATTGTCACCCCTGAGGACTAAGATGGAATGCCTCGTTTCCAGCAAAAATGGGGCTCCGTATTTCTACACTTTCCATACGAAACACACCGGTATTAACCGGTATTACAGTACGGCCGCTGAGTTATTACCGATTTGACAGATTATTGTTAAATTAATCGATATAACCTTGCACGAGCGACACATTTGCCGAATGATTTCGAATACCTCTTTAATATAAAACTTTATGTCAAAATGTCAGAATCAAGTAATTTTCCAATAAACTCTGTTTCAAAATTTAAAATAGTTTGTAAATAATATGAAAACATTTATTTTTTGTTCTTTAGCGCGCTTGTACAAAGTTACATCGTGCGTCTAGTTTTCATAGTGATGTGCTTGATAGTATTCGGTCCGAATTCATTGGAATAGATATGATATTTATTTTATTTGGATATTTTTATTTTACTTATTCCTTCGAGCAACTTAACTATATGCTATAATGACTATAGATATGACGAGACTATAATGCTACCATTTTTTTGCGTCTCCTAATTGCACTGTGTTGCTAGTATCTCTATGATTTTTAAGATTTATGTGTGATCCAAAGACAAAAATACTGTTTTCTATGATTTAAAAATAAATACAATTAAAATGATTATGTATAATTTTTAACATTCATAATATATAAAACAACATTCAGTAAATATAATTTTCTCCCTTAATTAAACAATGTTATAGGTGTATTTTTTAAGTAATTGGCGATACTATTCTGGCAACACCCTTACCACCGCTATTTTAATCTGTTTAGTCGTCTTCCGTACTCTCGTGCGCACAGACTACGTTCTCTTGTGTAACCGTTGTTTTTTGACTCGGCTTTCTCCTGTTTATCGTTGCGCTTTATTGGATTAATTTTGTTTGTGTTTTGTAATTTTGTTGAAAGTGCCGAAACGAGGAAAAACATTGAATAGTCAATGTCGTGAGCTTGTACTAAAGCTACAGGATTACTTTGAGCGTGAGTCACAAAATGGCGGCCTTTTGATTCCTGTCACTCAAGTGAAAGATCGGGTTTCACAAGCTCTTGGAATTGGTGCAAAAACACTATATAATGTAAATAAAGAAAAATTTGGTGCTTCTGGAAGTGAAGATAATGTTTTACGCACTTCTAAGAAAAAACGAAGACAAAAGCCCGTGACAGGTGTTGATGTTTTTGATGCAGATGCAATAACAAACTACATATATGGTTATTATACTAGGAACGAGTTTCCAACTAGACGTTTGCTTTTGGTCTCTTTAAAAGATGCTGGCTTGTTTAAAGGCGGTAAAACGGCGTTGTCAAAACTATTGCACGAAATTGGGTTTGAATATAAAAAAACGAATAAAAGGAAAATATTAATGGAAAGATTTGATTTAATAATTAAAAGGAACGAGTTTTTAAGAGAAGCCAGAAAAATCGAGTCTTGGGACAACGTCGTTTTTGTTGACGAAACATGGTTAAATGCGAACCATACTGTGTCACGCTCTTGGACTGACGAAACAAAAGCATCAACCTCAAAGGTTCCAATTGGAAAAGGATCGCGACTGATAATTTGTCACGCCGGTTCTGCTGGAAGTGATTTCTTTGAAAATGGACTGCTGGCTTTTGCGTCAAAAAGTACTTCCGATTACCACGAGGAGATGGATACAGACACTTTTACGAATTGGTTTGAAAATCAATTATTACCCAGCCTGCCAGAGCCTTCTATCATAATAATGGACAACGCTTCATATCACTCGAAACAAGTGAATAAAGCGCCTACTCAGGCCAACAAGAAAGCTGATCTCGTAGCATGGCTACACCAAAATGGAATTGAAACTACTGCCGAAATGCTAAAGTCTGACTTAGTAAAGTTGGTACGCGAAAATAAAACATCAAGAATCCGTTATGAAGTAGATGAGATAGCTCTAGCACATGGACATCGGGTACTTCGAATTCCGCCTTATCACTGCCACTACAATGCCATTGAGCTAATATGGGTATCAAACAAATCAAAGGTACTGTTTTTTATCGCATAAGTTATGAATATGAATAATTTGTACTATTATAACATCCAATATTCAGCATATAAGTAAAAAGATACATAACTAAGAAATAAATATCTCATGTCCCTTACATGTAGGTAATTGTGTAACATTTCGTTTATTTAATGTAATAAATTAACGTTATTTAATGTTTACATTACAGGTTACGCAGCTTGTAATAATACGACTCCGCCATTCAGTACTAATAAAATGATGGGTCTATTAAAAGATGCTTGCAGCAAAATAACGAAAGAAGATTGGGTCAAGGTCGTCGAAAAGACTCGAAAACTAATAACAGAAGATTATGAACGCGATATAAGAGTGGACACCATTATAGAGAATGAAATTGTCATACAAGTGACTGATAGCGATGACAGCTCTGGCGAATCTGGTTCAGAGTCTGAATAATTGTTTTAATAAATGATAGGTAGTCATTTATTTAAACATCTTGTACCTACTCTATTCATTAAAATGTGTAACAGTGTTTACAAATTTGTTTTATTTTGATATGTCCTCGACCAATTATCTACGCCCATCAAGGATATTCCACCTAATAAAGAACCTGTGTCTTTAACTATTATTGTTTTGATTTTATTTAATTACACACTATACTAGAATATTTAAAAACAAACTGTTCCCAAATGATATTAGGGTTACTGGTTCAGTCACTTCACTAGTATTGTCAATTCGTCATGTGGCAAATCGGTAATAACTCAGCGGCCGGAGTATAACCGGTATTAAAAGGTACACTATTTGCTCGCTTGACACCCTTATTCTTTTTTTAAAAAAACAAGCTGAATTTACATACAATATTTATGTCAACTTCAGATAGACCGCAATTTGGTTAGATTTTTCCGTTTCATAAATTAAATGTGCTCGGCGGTAAAGGAAAACATTGTAAGGAAACCTGCAAGCCCGAGGAAAAAATGCTTCGAGGCTAATAGAATTCCGCCAATAAGGAGTAATTACTCTATGTGTTAGTAATTACTAATATGGAGTAGTTACTCCGCCTGGATTCTTCACATCCAGGCGGAGTAACAACTCCATACCCCGAACAGAAATATGGGCAGGCCTGTGCTCAGCAGTGGGACATATAAAACATGTAATAAAAACTCTGTGGTTTCTGTTTAAAGCCTAGAAGAATCAGTATTCAAACGTATAGATAGGACCATGGTTTTAGTATAAACTATCTTTGAATAGATTAACCATTTTCATGTTATTCATGAACAAAACAAATTCCGCTTGTGTTTGTAAATTCTCAGGTTTCAATGTGAAAATTAATGTTTAATAGACGTAATTAATTATAACTCGGTGCGTTGTACCTAAATATAACTAACCTTACAAAGAAATCCAACATTATTATAGATTTAATCCGTAGGTACGATTGAAATATTTAGCTGTCTAAATGCTGTGTTCTGGAGCAAGAAAAAAAATTATACTTAAATGGATAGGGAAAATTATCTCATTTTGTATATCACACATATCACATTCAATACTCATCTGAATGCAAAGAAATTGAATTTAAAATAATTGAAATTTATCTAATTTTAACCTTACTTTTTAGAGATTGACATTATCGATAATGTGTTATCGAAATGTACTTAACAGGCTAAAGTACACCTAGCATGCAGCCTAATTCATACATACATAAACACTCACGCCTGTCACCCAAATGGGTACAGTACCCAGAGACTACAGACTTTCATTTGGCACGATCACACACCTCTCTCGCTTCCTCCACATCCATATACCTATATTATATATATGCCCGTCAGTTAAGGGTACTCATAATTTGGCTCTTTTTTAATATATCGCCAATTTGGTCGATAAACTTTTTTAGGACATCCCTTTTAGACTCTACCGTTCACTTCTAAAACATAAATTTGCTTTATCACTCTATCCTCATTTATTCTTTCCACATAACCGAGCATTTCTTTTTTAATCCTAGACACATCATCTCTTCTCTTATCAAAAAATTTCTCACCCTGTCCACTCATATTCAGCCCTAACACACTCCTAAATGTCCGCATTTCTACTACGATTATTCTACCCCCAAATTTCTTCCGCCATACCCCACTTTCACTACCATCGTTAAAGTAGTCACACAGCACTGTGAATTGCCATGCGTGTCTTTTTTAACACATTCTGATTTTCCACAATAGAATGTAGAGCGGCAGCCTTATTCAACTAATTTTTTTTTCATACGTAATTTTTATTTAATTTTTAAGGTTCCGTAGTTGAATATTGTTCAAATTGTATGAAACAAATATTTTTTATTATAATTTATGGTAAGTGGATCCTGTACGAGATTTTTACAAAATATTGATGTTCGACAAAAATGATTGAAAATAATAAATAAAGAAAAAGGGTTCCGAAAGGAAATAATTATTCGACTATATGTACATGTAAGTGTATATGTAAGTACTTTGAAGAAAATTGTTTTTCTCATAGAGGTGCCCAGCGTGTAAACGGTGTAAAAATACCCACTATCCCATATCATCCCGTGGGTGATGTAAGCGACAGAGGGAAACAAATTGGGAGATGCAGCGTCAGGTCAGATCAGGTTTACCTGATGGTAACGGAACGCTATGACCCATAAACATCTACATCTTCGGTTATCTACACTCACCATGCGAAACATTACAACATTGAGGTGCTATTTTACGCCTGTAATATCAAAATCCTTCCCAAATCTTCAAAATCCCGGTCAAACCGGCCATTCATGCTGCAACCAGAATTATAAAAAAATGACATTGTAGTCTTCTTTATTACCTTTTTGATAAACGCAGTTTGGTTTTAGTTATCAATATTTATTTTATATACACGTCTTATCACGCACATAGTTTTTTTAAGAACCGCGTTTCTTTCAGCGACCTTATTTTAACAATTTTTGAAGCCTTTGCTATGAACTAAATGGTGAGACCCCATTTCTGTATCGGAGGTTATCTGGTAGGTGTCACCCCTTACCTAGTATTGGTATAAATACAGGCTGTAAGGCATTTCATCTCAGTCCGTAGAGGTGACAATGACCTTCTTGGTTTGAAGTTTCCAATGGTTGCAGTAATCACTTATCATCGTCAGGTGGACTGTAAGTTTTTTGGATATATCAGTTTTATGAAAAAACTTTATTTTATAAATACTAATATAGTTACAATTTTTAAAACATGTATTTTCAGAATATCGATAATGTTTTGAATTAAACTTTTTATTAGATACCCTGACATGATATTTCAATACTTACTAAATTAGTACAGCCTTCAGCGAGGAAACGCAGCCAGCGTTCTCGGCACGATATCACGGATAGTAGAACTAAATGATATTTGAAGTTTTTAGTTTACGTTTTATTTTATTACAATTTTTTTATATTGTATGTTTCAATGTTTCCTGCAAAAGAGTACAATGCTTTCAAAGATATCCAAATTGTTAAAATACGATGAGTAGTTTAAAATAATTAGAGAGAACATATGAGATACATACATACATAGCATTCTAAACTTGTAAACATTCTTTCGGATTCGCCATATTTGGATAAAAATATTCACTTAAATCATCTGTGTCAAATGAGAAGACACGAATATACTACAATCGATGTGGATAATTGAAGTTGAGGCAGGCAATGCATGGTGCAGCATTATTTGTTACTTACTTTAAAATTTCAGAAAACCCTACCATAAAAAGAAAATTAAATTAAAATAAAATTTTATTTGTGAATTGTATGTAGTCTTATAACCTCTCCATTGGCAGGTAGTAAGGGTAAGAGTATTATTAACAACCCTGGTTTATCGACGCACCTATCAGTTGAATTAATAAAACTACATGCAATTTGCAAATAAAAGTGTATTTAAAACTTATTGAATTCTCTTATTGTCAAGTTTTCTAAAGTTATTTCTATACGTTTGAATACTGATTTTGATAACGCTCTTAACGGGAATTACTGGGTTTTGTTACGTATTGTATAGACTGAAAGCTTACTTTATTTCATCGAAAAATTATTGTTTGAAGCACTGCGGTATGAGGAATGCCGTAGTATTTTTGTTTTAGAAACTTTAAAACTAAATAAGCCGGAGGGCATATCGAGCTTTGTTGCGCGAGGCGAGCTCACAAACTTGTATAAAATTTGCATCGCAGAGACTGGCAGGAAGCCAAGCCTAATGCGACGTCGCCGCAACACCTGTGCGGTTAAATTCGTAGGCGAGAATTGCACATTTCGTGGAAATGCAGTCATTAGAAGGTCACTTAAGTTCTCTTATATGTTCGTTAGTGGGTAAGTCGTTACACACGCCACACTGAAATAAATGCTAGTATGACTTACTATACTACTACTATAAAAATAGAAAATTATGCTTTTACTACTGATTCGGATTATACCACTGTTCTAAGAAGAACCAGCAATAAAACCCAGTGGGACTTTTTTAATCGTTAAGCTACAATATAATATGTTGTGCAATTTAATTAATATGAAAACATATTGAAAAAGCAGTATTATACATCACCTGGTTTCCATCAATCATGTACTCTTGAATATTATGTTATCCCTTATTTCAAAAATCCTTAAAAAGAATTTTAACTTTTGTATATATATATATATATACATATATATATATATATATATATATATATATATATATATATATATATATATATATATATATATATATATATATATATATAAGCTATATTTTTTAGCACTCAGTTTTAGAAGTGGTTCAAGTACTGTGACTATGGAAATTATTTATTATAAAAAAGCTCACAATAGCGTATCTAAGGTTATCAAGAAAGGCTCAAAGCAACATTAAATTTCATAAGTTCAAAAATATTACAAGGAAATAAATAAAATACATGTAAGAAAATGAAATTTCGGTTGTCAATTACTGTCACCTTCGTCACATCTACTACCGTTTCGAAATGACGTTTCTCTTCCCAGAAAAAAATAATCAAAAGAAACTCCGCGGATATCCTCTTTTCTGTCATTTTTTAAGGTGATATTATAATTTATATAATATCATAGTACAGGGGTCGGCAACCTTTTGAGTCGGAACAGTCAAAATTACAATTTAAAAAATTTCAAAGTATTTAAAGAGCCACAAATTTTTTTCTTGTCATGCATAAATAAATATTTTTGAAAAAAAAGAAATATATACATTCAATAACTTGAGCTTTCGACGGACTTACGACAGTGACGACGCGTGTCACCGGGGAGGGGTGCGGTGAAAAACGAGTACAAGTGGCTGAGAGGTAGAAATGGTGCCTAATACCTACTCGTTAATCGATTCAGAACGATTTTTTATATTTTTGTTTTATAAAATAAATAATATTTGCGTAAGGAACTAAAGAGCCGCGGCTTCACATCCAAAGAGCTGCATGTGGCTCTCGAGCCGCAGATTGCCGACCCCTGATCTAGTGTAATATATAAATCAATGGAAGGAAAACTCGACCGCATCAAAGGCTACGTTTCACAACTACATTGCACCGAATATTCGACTCTATATCATTATAATAAGAACAGGTAGAGTCAGAGGAAGTGCAAACACACGTGTGTCAAAGTTCGTCCTATTGTTGATAAAAACCTTCATAGCATGCGTGTGACGACACCGAAGATCAAACATGGATCATTACCAGTAACGTTCATGACTGAATTATATCAACTGATCAAGATTTATGGTTTTAGAATGTCCATTGAAGTCTTTATTCATAAATTAAATGAAGGTTTTAGTCAGTCTAGTTGTTTGGAGAAAATATATACTAATTTACTAATCAGTCTCAAAACTCAAAATTATGGTATCTTTATTATATCTGATGGTAAACAAGCTACAGCAAGCTCATGAACAACTATTTCTAATTGATTGTGAAAAATAATTCATATTTTTACACAAATATTTGCAAAGTCCGTAGTTGTTAAGAGCTGAGGCAGCAATTAGAAATTTAATATAAATCGATATATAACATCCTTCAGACAGAATTTTGGTCACGATGCCCAGTTTCAACAGAGTCTATCCATCTGCGCAGGACAAGGTTATAGTGCTCAAGTGTGTGCACAAGCACACATGCACTCACTGTTTCCTAACTCACATGCCAATCCGACACGACCTGACAATGAGAGAGGTCAGGCACAATTTCGTTGACAGAAAAACTCTAACTAAAACTCGACGTGAGATAGTTCAGATTAAAATGCTTAACTTTATATTATTTTATTTTTAATGAGTTTGTAAGTAAAACTTATGGGTCATCACTTAACCAATACCAGTTTTGCCTTTTAAAAAGGCCTTTCTAAGTTCGTAACACATTTGTCTTTAAGAAATTGCATAACCAAAATACAAAAGTATATTGAAATCATAAAATAAAGTTTCGTTCGTTATTTACTACACATCTCTATAAAAAAAGTCTTAACAGAATAAATTTTGATAAAAGGGACAGGGATAAACTGATAAAAATAATAAACTTAAAAAATTGAGTGGGTTTTTTATGGTGGTGGGTTAATTGAGCACGTCTTATTCAATGTAATTTTATAGTATATAAAATGAACACATTTATTGAAGCACTGATTTTATTTATAGTTGTCGCAAAAAAAGTTGATTCGAAGATATCATTAGATATAAATGTTGGAATAAACGATAACGATGTTACAATAACACATTCTGGTTTCGCAGTCGACGTTATTGGTCATCGGGAAATTGAATTATTTAATATTGGAAACGCTAACATAAAAACACTAACAAACGCTAACAAAGAGACACTACCATTGGTCTCCCAGCAATGTCTACTTAAAAAGTCTGATAACCTGGGGAGATTTGTTCCGAAAATATAACTGGGAACACGTATCGCGAGTTTTGACTGTCAAATCATCAAGATTAAAGACAATAACGAAGAAACCTGTAATAGTGTTGTCTCACGACTTCGATAACGTTTCAAATAAGACGATTAAGGTAAACACAGGGATAAGTCAAGCAGTGGAAAATACGATTTCGACAAGTTGGACCAAAAGAGACGACGGTTTCTCAGGAAATTGAGTATGATAAGAACGTGATGTTTGCGAAGATGATGGGTACGACTGGTTTCTCATATACAACTAGTTGAGGCGAAAGTGAAGAGCGATATGAAACTATTGCGATTGGTACCACAAGTGGTGTTGAAACGGAACTGCTGCCTGGGCAGGCGGCGACCGCGGTACTGTCAGAAAATAAGGGTGCTTTAGAGGTAGAAGTCGTGTACTTGGCAAAATTAAGAGGGAACGTAGCTGTGAACTTTAAAATTCCTTATAGGGTCACCATTTCTGGGGTCCATCGATAGATAGTGTGATGAAGAGTGGTGGATTAGAAAATGAAGTGATTATAAAAGAAACTATCAAGTTAGGTTTATACACGGATGCATCTTTAAAGGTATATGATAAAATATCTGGACTGCCATTGTAACAGCAATGACTACGGTGTTTGGAAATCGTTGCTATGGTTCCAATATTTGAAAGACTTTTCAATGTTCTGATTTTTAATATTTTTTAACGTTCTGAGGTCCATAGAGTTCACTTCTACTATTTTTAAAAATATCTCTCTGTGAGTGTCTGTGCTTGTTTGCGCATAAAAGTTAGTGAATTCACTAATTTAAAAAGTAGGTAAATAAAAAAGTTTTTTTAATTAGAAATAGAACATTCATGGGAAGTTGATGGTGTAGCCTGACCGAATCGAACCGACGCCCATATTTATTCAAGATGTTAACGGCTTTTCAGTATAATTTTCTACTAGCAAGCAAATTTTTTATAGAATAAAGGTGATAAACGGCGGCCACGAAGACCAGCCATCAGCGCAGGACAGGATTATAGTGCCCAAGTGTATGCGCAAGCACAGGTGCACTCTCTATTCCCTCACTCTCATAATCCGATGGTATGGTAAACCGATATGACTGGAGAGAGATCAGGCGCAGGACCAACGGCTTTACGTGCTTTCCGAGGCACGGGGATGAGACATCGCCAACTTAATAACTCCGGGCAGATACTGAGAATTTCTTGATAGAAAAACTCAATAACTGATAATTTTTGCCCGACCCGGGATTCGAACCCGGGACCTCGTGATCAGCATTCACACTACTACAATCACTAGACCAACGAGACAGTCAGTGACAGAAATAGGTACTAGGCTCAACCTACGCAGATGGCCTCCTGTGCCGAAATAGAGTCATACCATCTATGAAAGTGTATAGGGCTTATTAAGAGTTATGTCTTAATTGATGTTACGCTTTATACATCATCAATATTGTTACAGCCCTTCACAAGTCCACTGCTGAACAAATGGCCTCCCCAAGGAATGACACAAAGCACAGTTCTGAGCCACCTACATCCATTGATTTCCTGCATGTCTTACCAGGTCGTCACTCAATCTAGTGTGGGGACGTCCTACACTGCGCCTACCGGTACGAAGCTGCCATTCACGAACATTTTTTCCACATCGGTTGTCGGTTCTTCAAGCTATATGGCCGGCCCATTGCCGCTTTAGCTTACTAATCCGTTGGTCTGGTTCTACAGCGGATATCCTCATTTCTAAGTTTATCATAGCAGAGAATCCCCGAGCATAGCTCTCTCCATAGCTAGCTGAGTGACTTTCAGCGTTCTCATACGGCCAGCAGTATTGTACGTATTACATACATAAACTTTGGAACACCCTCCCCAATGATATTAAGAACGCCACAAATAAAAAACTCTTTTATTTTTTATTCTATTTTATTTATTGGATTACTAACGTAAGATACTGCCAACTCAGATAAATACAAATTATTTGTTACATAGTACAATAGGTAACTGTTCTCACATTTATAAGTAACCACATCATGCGTTTTATTTAAGTACATACATACACATGTATATATATACGTATATATATATGCGCGTCGTTTCTCCACACATATATATATATATATATATATATATATATATATATATATATATGTGTATATACATATATATATATATATATATATATATATATATATATATATATATATATATATATGTATGTATATATATATAAATGTATGTATATATATACATGTGTATGTATGTACTTTGTATATATATTTTAATATATGTACATTTTATGTGTTATGTTCGCACCTGGCAACAATTGTCCTTGGCACCCAGGGTTGAATAGCAGAGAATGCCACATGGCATTAGGTCCGCCCTATGTACCCTTTAGCTTAAAGTGTTACATGTAAGTTTTAAGTAAATTAATAAAAATAAAATAAAATCTCACGCCCGTCACCTAGAGACTACGGACTTCCATTTAGTACCATCCTAACACACATCTCTCCTCTCCTTCAGTACTTGGTTAAGTACTTCTAATCTGCCTTGTTTTCGCCACTTTGGTCAATAAAATTTCATCTAGGACGTGCCTTAATGACTCTACCGCTCACATCTGAAATATTTATTTGATTTGTCACTCTTTACTCCTTCATTCTTTCTACATAACCAAACTACTGAAGGATTCCTTTCCTAATCCTGGTCACAACATCATCTTGCAAACAACACATTCTCACCCTGTCATTTAGATTCAGCCCCAGCATACTTTTTATACATATTTTATGTACGCTAAGTATAGTATTCTATTGATACTAAGTGTGTATATGGTTACACGTTGGTCACACGTTTGAGATAATCATCAAAACCCATTCGTTTTATGTTTTACGATTACACAAAATAAATCTTGCATAGTTTTCGAATAAAATAAGGCTTCCGCCGTGTTTGGCACTATAGGTCAGCCGATTGGGATGGGATGCGGTCTTTCTTTGCATCCTACCCTTGATCCCAACGTTGTTGCGGATTCTGTTACTGATGTGGTACTTCAGGGTATGGAACTTTTTATTCCTTCCTCTGTGGTGCCCATTGGAGGCAAATCTCAGCCATGGTTTGGTCGCTCCTGTAAAATAGCATCATACTATAAGCAGGAGTGCTACCAAGCCTGGGTTGATGCATCAGCGTCCCGGGATGTAAACACCAGCGCTCTAAAAAAGAAGTATAATTCCGCCTCTAGGTCCTTCAAAAGAGTCATTGCCAGGGCAAAGTCAGAGCACATAGGCAGAATTGGCGAGAAACTAGTTCGCCTTACTTCTGGAACCCGTGCATTCTGGTCTCTCGCCAAGTCTGTCCAGGGGAATTTCTGTCAGCCATCTCTTCCATCTCTGCACAGGGGGGACGACTCACTGGCCCATACTGCAAAGGAGAAAGCCGATCTTCTAGGCTCTTTCTTTGCGTCTAACTCGACTCTCGATGACGGGGGGAGTACGCCGCCGACCATCACGCGGTGTGAGTGCTCCATGCCGGAAGTGCAGTTCACACAGCGCTCGGTTCGCAAAGCACTCCTCTCCCTGGACATCCACAAGTCGAGTGGGCCTGACGGAATCCCCCAATTGTGCTGAGGACGTGTGCTTCAGAGTTGGCACCGGTTTTAACGCGTCTTTTCCGGTACTCCTACTCCCTAGGCGTAGTCCCAAAATCATGGAAGACGGCTTTCGTCCACCCGATCCCTAAAAAAGGCGACCGCTCAGACCCGTCCAACTACCGGCCAATCGCCATCACCTCCTTGATCTCCAAAACAATGGAGTCCATCGTAAACTGCCAGCTCATGAGGTACCTTGAGGATCACGAGCTGATTAGTGACCGCCAATACGGTTTTCGCCGTGGTCGTTCAGCTGGTGATCTTCTGGTCTACCTCACTCACAGATGGGCGGAGGCAGTAGAGTTCAAGGGGGAGGCATTGACCGTTAGTTTGGACATTGCGAAGGCCTTCGATCGGGTTTGGCACAAAGCGCTTCTTTCGAAGCTCCCTTCCTATGGACTTCCCGAGAAACTGTGCGATTGGATCACCAGCTTTCTTGCAGATCGGAGCATCAAGGTCGTTGTAGACGGTGCAAGCTCCGGTTGCAAGCCTATTAATGCTGGTGTTCCGCAGAGCTGCGTGCTATCACCAACGCTGTTTCTTCTGAATATCAATGATATGTTGCGTACCCGTAACATTCATTGCTATGCAGATGACAGCACTGGTGATGCTCTTTACACCGGCCGAGCCAATATTTCTCGGGAAAACGTCTCCGAGTGCCGGGACAAACTTGTGTCTGAAGTCGAGTCTTTGCTGAGCAGAGTCTCGGATTGGGGACGACTAAATCTAGTCCAGTTTAACCCCCAGAAGACACAAGTTTGCGCGTTAACCGCTAAAAAGAACCCCTTTGTCGTATACCCTCAGTTTCAAGGCACTTCCCTTGTTGCCTCAGCCAGTATCGCAATCCTCGGCGTCGACATATCGAGTGACGTGCAGTTTCGTGGTCACTTGGAAGGGAAGGCCAAATTGGCCTCTAAAAATCTTGGCGTGCTCAGCAGAGCGTTACAGTATTTCATGCCGCCACACCGCCTGCAACTTTACAAGGCGCAGGTTCGGCCGCACATGGAATACTGTTCCCATCTCTGGGCTGGGGCTCCCCAGTACCAGCTCCTTCCACTTGACCGCATCCAGCGCAGAGCGGCTCGAATCGTCGACGACCGAGTGCTTTCCGATCAGCTCGATTCGCTCTGAGAGATGCAACATCTCTTCTCAGCGCCAGCGGCGCTGCTGCATCTCTTTGCGTATTTTATCGCATCTATCACGGGGAGTGCTCTGAGGAATTGTTCGGATTAATCCCAGCCGCCAAATTTCGTGAACGCACTACACGGCAAACGTCCCGATACCATCCACACCATCTGGATGCTTGGCGGTCCACCACTGTACGTTTCACAAGGAGTTTTCTTCCACGTACAACCTCTCTGTGGAATAGTTTACCACCGGCGATTTTTCCGGACCGATACGACCTGGGGACCTTCAAGAAAAGAGCTTACTCCTTTCTAAAGGGCCGGCAACGCACCCGCAATTCTTCTGGTGTTGCGGTTGATCATGGGCGGCGGTAGTCACTTAACATCAGGTGAGCCGCATGCTCGTTTGCCCCCTCTTCTATAAAAAAAAAATACTAAAGTACAGATCTTTGTAAACACGGCCTCAAACAAGGAAGATGTTTTTGTACACTACTATGGTATAGATAGAAAAACAATAACCGATATGGAAGTGAAGTTAGACGAGAGTTACAGACGATAATTTAGAGAGAGGTTTGAAAATAGAACTTGGTAAGGTACCCGATAATATATTTATGAAAGATCCCATGCCCTATAGTAATTTATACCAAAAATACAACTGGAAGGAAATCGAAAGAAGCTTACAAGTAAAAAATGCAGAAGTAGTTGATGTAATAAATGTAAATACTATCATAAAAACGCTTGAACATATAAACAACATAACAAACACAATTCGATCAAAAGTTTCGGTATTTGAAACAATAGAAAACACAATATCTTCATTTTGGTCCGAAGAAGGTTTGTCCGAAGATGAAATTTTCTTTGATATCGATTATAACTTTAACGGACGAGCAGTATCGTACCATAATCGATGGAGAAAGGATTATTTACAAAACGCATCTCAATTATTTGGTGTTTCAAAGGATGGTTTTATAAATATTCATTCAGGGCAACAAGTAACGATGAGATTAAAGGGAACCAAAACAATCCTGCTTATCAAAATCAATTACGTTGCGAGTTTAGTTGGTAACTTGGTAGTAAAATATGCTCATGTCTACGGTAAATACCATTTTTGGGCCCCAAATGTTAATAATATAATGAAAGCAGCCGGCATCATTAATGAAATAACTACAACTGAACTGATAGAAGTGCGATGCTACAACGATCCAGTTCTAGAGATATTCGATAGTTTAACAGAAAAACCAATGCGTATAGTCACACCATCAACGCCATTCCATGTAAGATCTCTTCCAAGAATCGAGATATTCTAATAAAGTAAAAAAGGCTCACCAAATAACCAAAATAAATAAATAATCAAGTGAAAACTATTGTCATAAGTTAACAAAAAAGTTTTGTTAATACAGTGAAACGCACATCATTTTTCCTTTAGACTTGTGTCAATCATTCATTTCTATTGACCGAATCATTCTAGTACATTTTGTCACGCGTATCCATTTGAATGATCAATCATATATTCCGATCGATCATTCAAACGGATCATTTCAGGCTCCAGTACTCTGTGAGTCTGTGAGATCCATTGGGAACCGGAAATTTTCTATTTGAGATTTATAATAGCTCCATCTACTACATGCTATAGATAATAAAGTCATTTTATCGAACTAAAACTTATTGACCTTCAAGGTGGTTAGTATAATCGACGCTAGATGGCATAAACACAAAAACCTTAAGTGATTCAATTGATTTGATTTGACTTTGATTGGTAACTTTATTCAATATATATTATTTTAAATATTTAATAATTTTTTTATTTTTAAATTTCATTCCTAACAATACACAATTTCGTGTTACTTTACATGTCTAAAAATAGGGATTGTAACATTTATTTGCAAGAAAATTAAACTTTTACCTATTTTATACTTATATAAGGTGGTTGGAAATTATCATATTAAATAAATCTTTTGCCATGAAATCTTTTGAAGTTTTATATTTAGTAAACTCTACGAAATGATATTTTTAACTCATTGACTTAACAAATAAATATAATAAAACGTAAAATAATTTTTAATTTAGGTAACAATATTATAATAAAAAATCCTTAAATAATATATACTCCTGATACTCTGCAGTCTACATTGTTTATTCGATTCGCCTCTTTATTCAGATCATTCGGGATTCAGTCGGTTTTTGGCTCATTCACAATTCATACAAATCGCGGGTTAAAAATGTACCGTCAATTGTTTGTGATTGGTTGTACTGGTACATTCAAAAACAAATGAATGAACCATCAATACTTTTAAGTGTACCAGCTCAAACGAGCGAATCATGCGTGATTGACACATGTCTATTTTTGTTTGGAGAATGCGCCACAAATTTTAAGGATTTTTAATGAAATGCATCTTGATTTGGTCCTTATAATCTATAGATTACAATAGTGTTATTAGTTTTAATGCATCTAAACGGAGTCCTGAGAAATTAACAATTAAATTATGAATCTAACATCTTAAAAACAAACAAAGCGATTTTCTATTAGTTTTCACCGGTATTACAAGTTAAAATAGAACACTGTTGAATAATTATACTACCTACATATAAAACTAAGTTGTAGGTATATTCAGCATTTATAGGAACTTTAAGATCGATAGAAATTCTTTTCACTAATTCCGGCAAAATATAGTGCCTGTCTGTGCATAAATGTCATATCGATTCTACTTTTGACATGTTTTTATTGATTGTGAGTGTAAATTCCAAATACCATTAATTATGATTAAAGCCAAGATGACTAAGGGATAGTATGTCCATTTATATTATTTATAATATTACCAACACACGGTAAGAAATATGTTTTAAAGTTGGTTGTATTACAAAAAACAAAATATAATGGAACTATTAATTACTGTAACTCATAATTTCTAAAGTATTCTATTAATAGTGGTACAGAAAGAGAAACTTTTTATTCAATATAGATTATAAATAATACTCATTGAAAACCACTTTTTTTTAATTTACCACCGGTACGGAAAAACCACTGTCTTTGGGAGAACCAGCAAGAAACTCAGGGGACTTTTTTTTAAATAATACCTTACAATCATGTATGTTACAATTAATAACATAACAAATTAGAAATAGCTTGGTAGCGATCCCCTTACCCAGGGGTATTATCATCCATAAATTTCTTATAATATATATACAAACCTAGTTTAATAAAGTTTTTGAACTTTGATGATTGATTGAGATGGACAGACAGGAGCAGTGTCATGTCTATGTTTTAATATGCTTTGGTCGATTAGTAAGTATCTCTAAACATCTCATATAACATAATAAAATAACTGGGTTAAAACATGCTTATCTACGTAACCTTCTAGTTGCCACGCTGGCAAGGCGGGATGGCGAAAGAACAATGCTGCTGCCTATATCCTGTTTTAGTTTCCCTCTATCCCCACTTACGACACCTACGGCAGGGGTCGGCAACCTTTTGAGTCGGAATAGTCAAAATTACAATTTAAAAAATTTCGAAGTATTTAAAGAACCACAAAATGTTTTCTTGCCAGTCATAATAGCACTTGAATAAATAAATATTTAAAAAAAATATATACATACAAGAACTTCCGAGCTTTCGACGGACTTACGACAGTGACGACGCGTGTCACTGTGAAGGGGTGCGGTGAAAAGCGAGTACAAGTGGCTGAGAGATAGAAATGGTGCCTAACACCTATTCGTTAATCGATTCAGAACGATTTTAAATATTTTATTTTATAAAATAAATAATATTTGCGTAAGGAACTAAAGAGCCGCAGCTTCACATCAAAAGAGTGAGATGTGGCTCTCGAGCCGCAGGTTGCCGACTCCTGTCATAGTACATTATACGAGGCAGAGCCGTGCTGTATATATATATGTATAATGGTTGTAGCACGAATCGCTCTGCTCAAATCTACAAAACTCCACGCTCTCACAGAATAGCAACGTAAACTAGCAGTTCAGTGCTGTATGTTTCGTATAGTGAGTGTAAAGAACCAAAAGTCAAAATGAAGAATGAAGAAAATGCCTTGTACAGTCAAAAGGCTCTGCCTTTTGACTGTACAAGGCATTTCATTTTGATCCTCAGGGATCTCAACGCATCTGCATTTTGGCCTTTAAAGTTAAAGTCAAGTTACAGCCTATATACGTCCCACTGCTGGGCACAAACCTTCTCTCGTTTGGTAGTTTATGCGTGGTAGAGCCACGCTGCAGCTATATTATGGTTGTAGCACGAAAGGGTTGGCTTGACCGGGGAAGGGCCACGCTCTCACAGAATAAAGAAGCAGATGCGTAAAATAGCAGCGTGATGCTGCTATGCACCCATTTTACTGGAAACGAGGCATGTTAGTCCTCAAGGCTGACAACACATCTGCATGTCTATGGGGCATAGCATCCACTTACCATCAGGTGGACTATGTCATCGTTTCTCACACTTATTCTATAAAAAAACGGAAAGCACTGCATTTGATTTAAAAATAGGCAACCCTAATCTTATTTCCTCGAGAAGTACAAGATGTATTGGCTGCTTTAAAGTCTGGTTCTGATAACATTACGATAATAGCTTAATTTGAAAATTTTAAAAACATAGAAACAACAAAAAGCAAATAATCTTCAAATGGCTGAACTGATTTTGATAAAAACATGTATAAGAACCACCGCTAGAAAACATGATTTCAAATTTAAAAAAACCTCACCCAATTCGATTCACCCATTTATCAGCTACGGTGCCACAGACAGACACGGACAAACACACACACTTTAGGGGTCAAAGTTATAACAGCCCTATTTTTAGGGCTAAATATGATAGTGATCAGAAATTAAAGAATAATTCTTACAATAGTAGAGCGTACCATTTTATGTATTTCTCATTCTCACTTAGTTACCCTCGCGTATACATTTCATTTGACGTTACTATGTTGGGTTGGTTTTAATTTATAGAGGTTAATAACCCCTGGCAAAGCTGTTTCTAATTTGTTCTGTGTTATTAATTTTTGTGTAACTTTATTGATTGTAAACTGTTCTTTTTTTTTTCAAAATAGATTGGGTTTCTTGCAGGTTGTTCCGAGGACACAGGTATTTTCAGAGCTAGTGGTAAATTAAACAAAAGAATGGCTTTTAATAAGTTTTATTTGTAATCTACATTGAAGTATAAGGTAAAAGCCTTACAATTTTAGCCTATTAATATTTCCATTTTAAAAAACGTACATGACAATGCATATCATACTTTACAAAAAATGTTATTTTTTTACATATAAGCCCGGTACGGTATCAAACAAATCTCAGAAAGTAAATAACACCAAGAACCTCATATTTTAGCTGCAGTAATTAAGTTTTCGTAAAAACATAATTTTTATTTAA
Organism: Parnassius smintheus behrii; assembly: GCA_036936625.1. Taxonomy (NCBI): domain Eukaryota; kingdom Metazoa; phylum Arthropoda; class Insecta; order Lepidoptera; family Papilionidae; genus Parnassius; species Parnassius smintheus. The sequence goes on along the minus strand of JAUPFT010000004.1, from coordinate 55,340,004 downwards.
ATTTGGGAACACTGCAAAAAACTGGAATTGATTAATATAAAAATATTTCAGAAGGCAATTTTGGCGGCAAATTGACTGTAATATTGTTTAAATAATGGCTTAAAAGTAATGCCATTTTGGGTATTAAATATTTGTGGACGTGATATACCAGCGGAATCGATGAAACAAGTACTTCGATGGTAATTTACACCTCAAGTTGTCTTTGCAACGGCGCCTCGAGATACTATCGTCATCGACTGTCTGCTCGCTCAAGCTGCCGTCAAAACCTCCCAAACATGTTGTGACGAAAACTTGAAGCAAATTATTCTGAAGGAAATATAAGAAATAATTAGAAGGTCCTCTTCGAACGATCCCCGCCGCTTCTCTTACCCCATGTTATTTAAAATTACAGTGTCTTAAAAAAAACCAGGCGCGCTAAGAATGACTGGTTTAAATTCAACAAGAGTTCCCGACTCCACTTTGTAGCTTTCAGCCACTCGATCACAATATAAGATTGGATTACGACGCAGCCCTGCTAAAAGCTTTTTCACGTTGTTCTGTTTTTCCTGTCAATTTTCTCCACGTTGTTTGCGAACGTCTAGGAATACTACAACAATGAACGATGCGATACGAGTTTTTGCAATTCAGTTACTGATATTAGTAATTGTTAAGGTCGGGTACAGTAAAATCAAATCAAAAACCCAGAAAAAGAATGAAATAAAATAAAAGAAAGATTAACGAGTATGGTGTACTAAAGATAACAACTTAAGCACTAAAAGACAACATTATATTCGTAAATCAGTGACCACAAATAAAATCTATTCCTTAATAGAGAGTGGTTAAAGAGACAATTAGAGTATCCACATATGTAGGTATAAGGTTGAACAAAAATAATTTTACGGTTTTTAGTATTCGACATGCGCATTACCATACCGGGCGAACGTACGTATCCATGTACCTTATAGTGGAGGTGTAAAAATGCTCACTACCCCACATCTTTCCGTGGGTGTCGTAAGAGGCCACGGAATGACGCAGACACTCATGCGCTCACTCACTTACCTTCATAATATCACATCACATACATAAATTATACCATATACATTACAATAAATTTGATTACGTTAAGTTTGATCATTTTCTTGTTTTTTTTTTTATATAATTGTGGTAGAGCCAAGCTGCAGGTTTGTTGTAGTTGTACCTCGAACGAACTAAATTGACCGAGGAATAACCACGCTCTCACAAAATACCAGCGTAATACAGCAACTTACTATTTCTGTGTTTCATATGGTAAGTATGGAGAACCAGAGACCCTTTTTACTTGAAATTAGGTATTCCATTTTAGTCCTCAATGGTAACAACACATCTACATTTTGACTCTTAACCGAGAATAGATGTAGTTGTCTATGGGTCACAACATTAACTTACCATCTAGTAGACTGTGATGTCCTCGTTTGTTACCCTTATTTTGCTGCCATTAGTCATCTACCTCACACTACACTGAAAGTCAGCTCTACAAACCGACGTCTAACTTCAATTCGTAACTTAAAAATAAGTACATTTTTTTTTAATATTTTTATAAATTATTTTTAAAGAAGAAACGTATTGTTTCCGTCTTGCTTGTATTATTGTTAAACACATGTGCCAAATAAACTTGAATAAACATACACAAACGTTATTGTTTTTATTTTAGTTTGACTTTGACGATAGTGTATAAAAGAACGCAAAATGATAATTAAAAAAATGAAACTACGACAGATTAACTACAACTGTACGAAGTCCGATAACATTGGTGTTGCAAAACAATTACAGTATCTGACATCGAGAATTAAAAATTAATTAAATAAAGTTAAATGCAATATAATCCGTGAAATTAGTTTTATACAATGTACACTATTCGCATAAATATAAGAAACTGGAGTCATATAAAAGATTTCCTTGTTTGCTTCTTCAGCTTAACTGCAATATCTTTCTTTCTTTTTATTTTAATATTTTTACATTAATAATTTTTGAAAGATTTAGTTAGAATAACGGATCCTACAGAAAATAATATTAAACATGTACATAATAGTGTAACATTAGAGATAGAGAAAAATATGAAAGAAAATAATTTGCAAAGCGAAATCCTTTGTAAGTCGCAATATGTACTTTTTCGGTTATTTTTTTTACTTTTATTGTCTATCCTTAAATATTTTAACTTTATTTGTTTCTTTTTTTAATCTTTGCTTCCATATTGGTTTGAACATGTTTTATTTTCGGCCAACGGTATTCCTAGTTTGTGTCAGCTAGCCCGCCACGTACCTAATGAAACAGTTTTCTTTGACCCTCTCCCCAACGGAATGTTGTTCAAATAGTATTACATCCACATAATATTATAAAATAAAGAGACGAGAGTATGATGAAAACAATAAAAATATTTTGTCAAAATCTGTTGCGCTCACTGTGGTCTTATTTTCAACTTTTTGTCAACAGTTTAATTAATACATTCATATACGGAACCATCTGCAAATTTCTATTATACGTCATAATATATAATAAAAATTTGCAAAAACCATAGTTTTGAATTAGTTTGGTAACTTCACTATCGGTAGCATGAGGAAGCATGAAGAAACAATATATTTCATCATTTTTTAAGTATAGAATACTTGTGAAATAGAAAAAAAATTTTGATGGTCGATATTCAATAGAATCTACAAATTAGAGCTCTAAAATCGTGTCTCACAGAGTTTAGACCTAAACTTGCATCTGGGGAATGATTATTACTAAATAAATAATTAACTCGGGGCCATTTCTTTTATATGGTTCCTCATGGTGCGAATATGGGTAGAGTATTTTACGCCGCTACCACGGCGTGGAGCCGAGTCTGTGCTATCGGCTTGTCGCTCATTTAGCACCACCCGGGGGACACGTGTAGGGTGGGCCTAGGAAGAGGTGGTCAAAGCCTACGGACGAGAGCGACTTATCCCCCTGAATGACAGAGTAAGAAATTGTGTAATAAGAGAAGAGTGTGGTTTGCAAGATGATGTTGTGACCAGGATTAAGAAAGGAATGCTTCGGTGGTTTGGTCATGTGGAAAGAATGGATGAGGAAAGACTGACAAAGAAAATTTATGTTGCAGAAGTGAATGGCAGAGCCGGAAAGGGACGTCCTAGGCGAAAATTTATCGACCAAATTGGCGATTTATTAAAAACGGGCCAAATTAGAAGTACCCTTAACCGACGAGCATGTATGCGTAGGTGTATGGATGTGAAGGAGGCGAGAGAGGTGTGTCAGGATCGTGCCAAATGGAAGTCTGTAGTCTCTGCCTACCCATCTGGGAGACAGGCGTGAGTGTTTATGTATGTATATGTAAATAATTAACTTATCCAAAATTTGCCTTGACTTTATTGTAGTAGAGGAAACAAATTATTTTACCAAGTAAAATATATAAGTAAATAATAATTTCGACGTGGAATCATTGTGATTTCGGGTTTTTTTGTAACACTCCTCTTAAGTGAAACTTGTAAGAAAACAATCAATGTTTGATAATTTCGGATCAACATTACGCTGCGTATTTTCTATAAACAATACATCAATGTCGCACGCACCGCGCTCGCGGAGATAAATGTTCCACTTTAGACTTTTTAACCCACACTTTGATATTTATTTGTTTACCTGAATTGCGTACTTGTTAGTTTCTTGCCTGATTTATATAAACGTATAAACTAAAAGAATCTTGCTGATGTATTTTGTTGCTGGTAATATGTAACTTAAAATTTCCAAAAGCCATTTTTTATAGAATAAGATTGACTAATAAGTAACTAGTCTACTTGTTAGTAAGTGGATACTGTGGATTTTAGATATTTATCTATTCTCGATTAAGAATCCAAATGTAGACGCGTTGTCACCCCTGAGGACTTAGATGGAATGCAACGTTTCCTGTTTATTATTTATATATTTAACACAGCAGCATTAAGCTGCTATTTTACGCTTGTATACTGTGAAAGCGTGATCTTATCCCGGTTGAGCTGATCCATTCGGGCTACAACTATAATATAGCTATTCCAGGTAACTACGATTTTGGGATATGTGAGACACCAGTGAAGCTACCGGAGATCAATTATATTATTTGTTTATTAGGAATAACATATACTTATAGAACATGTTAAATATAAGTAGGTATACATTTGCAGTTGGTAGGTAACGCTCATGTTACCGTGTGTGTAGTTGGGTCAAGCTTGTTATTAAAAACATTTTCTTATTTGTTTCTTTTCTTTCCTATTACAGATCCGTGCTGTGACAGCACAGGAGCTAAGTACTCGCTGTAAGTTTCACAGTACGCAGGCAACGTGGTTTCGATCCTTGCCAGCAACCATGAAATTGTTATTATCAATTTTAAGTGCTGATTTACTACGTGTTCGGTGGTGAAGGAAATCGTCGTGAGGAAATTATGTTATCCATGTTTTCACAGCCTGCAAATAACGCCCTTAGATCAATAAAGGACAGTTATTTCGTCATTACAGAAGCATGAGTTGCAACTAAAATGTGCATGCAACTAAACATGTATGTTAGGGTATAGTGGGACTGACAAACGCTAAGCGGTAAAGGCCCCTTAAAAGATTGTAGAATAAACAAAGGTATTGCCGACAAACAATTCAATTTTATTTCTATGTATATTAGCGGATTTATTTCCGTTGAATGTGACAGCGAAAATATGTTAATACATATTATGTATTAACGGACTAAATATTTTTAAGCTACCGAGTTACTAAACAACAGATCCAAGTTCGTGGTTTCCGTTTGCTCCTTAGTTTACGAACTAACTTCTGATGGAAAGTGAGACCTAAGCTCTCGGCAGTAATACAGGACACGCTTCAGAGCATGCTACGCGCCGCTGTACGATTAATTATTGAGTTGAATTCGAACAGACCTCTTGCGAGTGCAAGTTGTAAGTAAAATTAGGAATTGTAAATATCTAAGAATAAAATATTGACAGTATGAAGTCTGTAGTCTAGCATAATATTAAAAAAATATTTAATAAAATATTGCATTTTATTTTGTAACTTTATTTACCTGTTTTAGTTGTGTAGTTAATTTACGAGTAAAAGCAAAATAGTGCATGTATGACGTTATAATTCCAAAATTAAATTTTTTATAAAAAGTACGATCTGACTACAATACCTTAAAAGAATTAAGTTGCGATGTAAGAACATCCGTTTCCCTATATCGTGACGATGGTGTCGTAAGAACCGGCAGAGGGAAACAAATCTAGGAGATAGTCACCAGCGCTTTTTTTAATTATATCTGATAACACTGCGATTGCCAACTCGCTTGCCAAGCGTGGCAACTATGGCAAAATCCTCCCGATGATGCAATCTATGGCTGAGGGCTATGTTCAGTTGTGGACTTTTATAGGCTGCAACTTTTACATTCTGAAGAAATCAGAAATAATTAATTAATTTCAATTTAAGCGCTAATTTACCTCGTACTCAGCGGTGAAGGAAAATATCTTGAGGAAACCGATATGTAAGAGAAATAAAATAAAATTGAAGACATATAAACTCCACCAGCATGCCCTGGGCAGCGCGATTCACACTTAACCTTTTGAAGACATGTGAAGTCCGTCAACCCACATTGGGGCAGCGTGGCGGGACTTTCTTACCCTAAACCAGCTTAGGTATAAGAGGAGCCCTGGGCCGTTTTCTTTTCGTTTTTTTTTCAAATAAAGTTCTATTTATTGAACCTATTGAGGAGGGAGTAAGAATTAACTTAAGCTGAAGGAATGTAGTCGTCGACAAAAAACTTTAACTACTATTTTGTCAACCTTAGGTATGCAATTTTTTCTCCAAACTTATATGGGACCATCCTAATCAATAAATAAAGAATCATCGGCTCCCAATTGACAAAGACATCTCTATCTCAATATCAAAAACGAATAAAAAGTCGAATAAAGAACTTCCTTATTTTGGCGTCGGCTAAAATGACCATTTTTTTTAAACGAAACATGTACTTACAGTGAATGTAACGGGTATAAAATAAAAATTTGGGCCAAATTTACTTTTTTTTTATAAAATATAGGTGACAAACGAGCAGTGTTACCAACTCACATTTTTGCAAATCCGTCGATTGGTTTAAAAATTGATTAAAATTATTTTTTTTTCTTTTAATTAATTATTTTTGTGAAAAATAAATAAAATAATCAACACTTAAATATTTGTGAATATTAATGTTACTGTTACTGTTAGTGTTGTAATACAGATATTTAAAAAAAAATACGTTACAAACTTAATGCTGGAAAATGTTGAAGCAATAATAAGACGAATGAAAACCAACCAGAAAAAATCTTTACTAAAATTAACATAGATATTTTTTCCAGTTTCTGTCAGTTTGTTTGATAAATTACACGATATCGATTGTTATAAAGCTAAGCAAAGGCTAAGTTCACACTTATAATAAAAAAATCTTATGTTTTTAAAAATCAAATTATTTTTAAAGGACTGTGAAGTACAAAAAAAAACTAATAAACATGGAAATCAAATTCCGTAGATTTCAACTCGAAATTCTGTAGCTCCGTAGACGATGAAAAAATCCGTAGATCTACGGGAAAATTCGTAGAGTTGGCAACGCTGTAAACGAGCTCTCTGTGTAACCTTTTTTCATGGAGAAATGCCTACGAATACACGCTTCGCGGGGACAAGGACGGGTTACGTCGAACTCGGTGTTCCACCTTCGACGGATGTTGGGAATATGCGAAGGTGGAATGCCATGGGCCACGGGAAGGCTTTGTAAACATCCGCGGTACCACCAGCGCAGGCCACGCCATAGCATCTACCCCTCGAGTGAGGACTATTTCTCCCCATTTTGCTCCACAAGTGAGCCGCACCAGGATCACATGGCACGCATTCCTCCGCGGCATCTAACTCCGCCTGCGTAACGTAAGCATATCCTTTATTGCTGACCCGCTTGTATATATCATAAACATAATGTTGGAAACAGGAGAATTTCCTAATTCCTTGAAAAAAGCTCTCATAAAGCCATTATATAAAAAAGGATCACGGCACGACATAAATAACTATAGACCAATTGCACTGTTACCAAGTTTTTCTAAAATATTTGAAAAAGTAATATATATCAGAATCACAAAGTTTTTAGATATTAATAATATTCTAAATAAAAACCAATACGGATTTCAAAAGAATAAAACTACATTTCTGGCAATATATAAACTATTTAATAGCATTTGGCATAAAATCAATGATAAAAAACAATGTTCTGCTCTCTTTATTGATATGTCAAAAGCGTTTGACTGTGTAAAATATGATATTTTGCTTAATAAATTAGAAGGCATAGGAATAAGGGGACTATCACTTAAATTAATAGAAAATTATTTAAATATTATAATAGAATGCAAGCAACTGTTTTTGAGATATATAATGAATCTACAAAAATGGTTGAGGTAGTTAAATCTGAATTTGAAAATGTAATACTGGGTGTACCCCAGGGCAGTTTATTGGGGCCTCCTTTATTTTTATTATATATTAATGATCTCCCAAACATAGTTACACACCTATGCGTAATGTATGCCGATGATGCAACTATATTTATTTCTAATGATGACTTAAATGAATCTGATTATGAAAATGAAATAAACAAAACATTAAAAACAGTTACTGATTGGCTACAGTCAATAAACTTAAAAGTAAACCTGTCAAAAACCAAACTCGTACAATTTAGAAATTACAAAAGTGTACCCGCCAAATTAAATATAACCGTGAACGATATAGCGGTCGAAGAAGTAATGAACATAAATTTTCTAGGAGTCGAAATAGATCAACATCTAAACTGGAAGGCACATATTGCAAAAATAAACAAAAAGATATTCAGTGCGTGTTACGCATTGTCCATCCTGGCAGAGACTACAAATATAAGTGTTACTAGAAATGCCTATTTTGGAAGCGTTTATCCACTTCTAACTTACGGTATCATATACTGGGGAAACTCTACAGATATACAATCCACATTCGTTCTCCAGAAAAAATGTCTTAGAACAATATATAACATGCATAGTACTGAATCATTAAGAGATGTCTTCAGAACAAAGGGTTTCCTAACACTGACTGGAATCTTTATCCTAGAGTTATGTTTATTTGTTAAAAACAATATGCAATATTTTAATTTGAAATATGATTCAAAGAAAAACATTCGCAATCAATATAAATATGATATAAGCTTACCTATTATTAAAAATATGATTTACTATAAAAGTACCTACATTACTGCTATTCGTGTATACAATCAGTTACCACCAGCTATTAAACAATTAAATGGAAATATGTTTAAAAAAAATTAAAGAAATTGTTAATCGAAAATGTTTTTTACAATCTCAATGAGTATTTTAATAAAATAAATGTTAGTATGTAGTAAATTTAAAAGTTATTTTTTTTATTGTTGCATACCCGAAATGGGTAAACTGTTGAGCCTAAAACTATATGTTTTTGTACTAAGATCTTATTGTACACAGTTATGCAATAAATGTATCTTTATCTTTATCTTTAACGGACCTCCCCCTCCCCCGAGTCCGAAATGCATAGGCCATGGGGCCAGAAAAAAACCTCTTGACTCCAGCGGCGGATCTGGTCGCGGCGAAGCGGAGAATCGGGTGCGGAGGGTAGGGGGAGCGGTGCCTCGCCTTACCACCACTCCCCCCGCAACCCCACCAACACTGCATCATTGATGCGACCCCACCAGATTCGCGGAGTAGAAGGCGAGTGGAACATCGCCATACTAACACTCCTCTTCCTCAGCGACTTACCTTGGCCACAACCGTAGGATTTAGAGGGCTCCCCTCACACCGCAGCCCACTAACACACATCCGAAGTGTGCTCGCCAAGCTCCCCCGGAGTGGCAACATCGGGCCGGCCCTACACCTCGGGCCAGTCAAGTGGGTTCCTTTTTGTTCTCCGCGGTTACTAAGGCCCCCCACCACGAGAAGGCAGAAATCAGTTCGTGGGGCGGGGGTAGCTAACTGTCCACCTGATGGTTAGTTAATGCTGTTGTACCTAGACATCTGCATTTATTCTCAATTAAGAAACCTATACAGTTGTGTTGTTGACCCCTGAAGACTAAGATGGAATGCCTCGATTCCAGTAAAAAGGGCGTGTGAGCGTGACCCTTCCCCGGGCGAGATGACCCATTCGTGCTACGTACTACCATAATATTGCTGCAGTATGGCCTACCTCGTACATTATTATTATTTAAAAAGCATGTAAGCCAAAAAAACGGCTACATGTTAAATTTTATCCAAACTTTTGTATAACATCATCATCAAGTCACACTAAATCTCAGGTAGTTTTTCAATTTATTTTGCCCCCAGTCCAAGTAAAGTTGCTATTTTACATTATCATGAAGTACCAAAGAAGAAGTTAGTGTGGAAATAGTTAACGTAATGATGTCTGCTTTAGCGATTTTCTGATCTTCTATCGTCATCGATTATCAGGCTCGTCTGTACTGGCTCAGGTACCAGTCAAAATTTACCAAAAACTTCGCAATATAATGCGTCAACATATTGTAAGGAAATTTTTAAACAAATTTAAATAAAACATAATTTCTTATTACTTAACTCTGGCAAAAGAACCAAAGTACGAGCCATTACAAAAGAAAAAAGTATCGTAAATAAAACTTACGCGGGAAATGAAACTAAGCAATTATGAATTATGGCTTTCAAGTTCTATAGAAAATTGTTGAAAGAAACTTAAAACACGGCATGTAAAGTTTTATATAGTCAAACTTAAATAACTTTTCTCCTTAGGTATATTCTATTGCGAATAACTGAGAATGGCATGAGAAAATGGGCGGCGAAACTAATGATATTTAATTATAAATAGTTAATAATATAATATTTGTTTTAACTTATAATAAACCAGTGCTTGACCACAACTCCACGTGATGGTACATGCTGATGAAGCCCTAGGTGGTAGGTGCACTGTCTTAGCGTAACAAAAGCACTCTTGCCTTGAGGACGTCCAGATTGTATTCGGACGCAAAGACAGATGCGCAAATTATTCCACTTCTTTGCTGTACGCATTACGACAGACGAAGCCAGACGCTTGGTTAAGATGCGTGGAATATCGACAACAAAGGGGTGAAGACCCACCAACCGCCTGGTTGTACGATGGCGGAAAATAGTGAGAGGAATTAAGGCATGTAATTGAAATCAAACTTTTTTTAAGCTAGATTTTCATATTCATTCGTATACGTTACATTTTCTTTTGCGATTGGTCCCGTAGGACGGATTCGTATCTTGTTCGTATCTTGTTGTTCGTATTTTGTTCTCTGTAGAGAACAAAATACGAACGACTTAGAATCATTTAATTTTTTCACATATGGGGTATCGTAACTTTATCAATCACCTAATTTCGTGAGACTTTGCGTACTTAGATTTTTACTGTATCGTGGAAGCATTCACATGTATATGTACATATGTATATGTATATGTATATGTATATATATATATATATATATATATATATATATATATATATATATATATATATATATATATATTTATATATGTATACACTAGGAAAAATATCCAGACCCGAGTGTCGTTGACCCTGGAATTGGACTGACATAGCAGTTACACAGAACAATGAGGAATACTTAAACCGCGGAAAGGATCGCCGTGGAGACAATGTAACTGTCTTGCGTTCTGACACCATCCACACATCACTTAACTTCTTTTTGTAATTTTACATTTTATTTGACCTTTTCCGAAAACAAATTAGTTTTATTTTTAAAAGGTCATTCGACCGCGGCGCCGCCATATCGTAACTACCGGTAATTTTTTTATAGGATACACAAATAAATATTTGTAGGCCAAACAAATTCTCTCCGCTCCGCAACTCCGCAACTCATTGCTAAGCCACTACGCCACAGGTCAGTTTTTCTGTAGCATTAATTTCAAAAGTTATCACAGAGTTCTCTGCTTATAATTGTCTACTTCATAAAAATAAGATGCAAATTCGTAAACGAAGTTTTATTTACTGACTTTCATTGTTCCCTATTTGTATCAAAATTACCTTTCAGATAACAATGTATCAATGTCGCACGCACCGCGCCCGGTATGATTGATGTTCCACTCCAGAATTTTTCGCTCGCACTTCGATGTTTATTTGTTTACCTGGATCGTCATATCATATATCATCATATCATCATATCATCATCCACCTCCTAATAGTTGGTTCGTGATAGGGCCATGCTGCGACTGTATTATGGTTGTACCACGTGTAGGAGTGTTGCGCTGGTTAAGGTTGATAATTCATAATCTTGACAGTGAAAAGCGTCTTGCATTGAACACCTTTATTGAGAATTACGGTGGCACACGAGATTTTAATTATTGCAGACAATACAAATTAGCACACGGTGTCGGTAGAATAGTAGTGAGAGAGTAAAATAAGTAATAAGTAGTGGCGGCTGGAAGCCTTAATTCTTTTTATTTTTTAAATTTTTATTGTTAGTGTTGCCAACATGCTGGGGGCGCAGCCTTGAAACAAGACTTCTGAGTCTTCTATTATATTTACTATTATTTAAATACCCTATTCAAGCAAACCAGCATATTGCCATCATTTAACATTTTCAAAAGGCAACTAACTAAGACATTTTATTCTGACACCCTATATACTTAAATTACTTAAATAAATTATTCTTAAGATAAGTATTCTAAAGATAATTAATTATAGCTAGGATTCGTATAGTTATACCATAACACCTGTGTTTATTTTATTCTAAAGGAAGTATAGCAATGCCGATCAATGAACGCTTATATTTTTTTTACTAGGTGTCACAACATCTACCACACGAATTTTGTTGTCTTTTCCAGGATATACCTTTACAATTCTGGCCATCGGCCACGACAGAGGCGGGGAGTTTGGCTGTCGAAGTATCACTAAGGCTCCCACTTTTACATTGGGCAAACTGTTACGCCATTTAGGGCGCGACTGCTAAATATTTAAATAATAATGGTGCCATATTTTCCAAAAATGGCCCTTAACCTTGTTACAAATTTCCCAGAATTTTAACCTAGTATTAGGTATATCCACAACATTTCTTTAAGGGAAAGAGGTTAATGCAGTACCAATAAGAAAATGGCCTGGTGTAATAAAGCTAAAGTCATTTACATCATCAGCTGTTACAGGCAACAGTGGTCTAGAATTGAGTACAGCTTCTATTTGACACAAAATTGTATTTAGCTGTTCATAAGTTAATACATATCCTTGTATGATACGTTTTAAATGAAATTTCATACTTTTGACTGCTGCCTCCGCAAGTCCAGCAAACACGGGCGAGTTACTGGGCACAAAGTGAAAATTTATACCTTGTTGTGCCGCATAATTTTGGACTTGTGTTTGATGCACTTGTGACGACTGCAACTTATATAAGTGAACCAATTCATTCCTTGCCCCTCTGAAAGAGCCTCCATTATCACAAAACACATCTGCAGGCAATCTCCTTCGCGCGATTAACCGTTTAAAGCAAGCAAGAAAACAGTATACAGTACAGTAAATACCTAGGACTAACAATAGATACCAGTTTTGTATGGAGTATACATGTTCAGCAAATCTGTAACAAATTACGTAGTGTATTGGGTAAATTGTACCACCTGAAATTTAGGCTAAGCAGAAGTATGTTACATATGCTGTACTATACGCTTGCGGATACAACTATAGATTACGGGTTGAGTAGCTATGGACTTACGTTCCCAGTGTATTTAAATAAAATCAAAGAACTACAAACAAGGTTGTTAAAGATACTAGTAGATAATAAAGTGAAAAGTGCGTGTAATAAAGAATATAATAAACTTTTCAAAATTTGTAAAATTGTACCTGTAGACAAAAAAGTGAAAATAAAGTTGATAATGGAACAGTATAATAAAAATGAGTTTAAAGTGGAAAGAGAATATGGCTACCCAACTCGTCAATCCACTAGAAAAGGAAAATATGTAGTACCTAAAATTAAAAATTACTTCGGTATGCGCACGAGACGATGGGTTATCCCGCAATTACATAACGAGCTGCCGCCGGATTTGCTTAGTAAAGTTATCTCAAAAAATCATTTAAAAAATATCCTAAGAAAACATTATCTATCAATGTGTCCATAAAGGTACGCCACAGGCCATGAGTAACGTACTGTTAAAATTAGCAGTCTATATGCGATGTGTGCTGTTTGAGTATGTGTTGAATTAGTGTATATGTGTATATACAGTATGTATATAAAAAAAAATGAACCACTTTTGATATTTGGCTGATGTGGACCTCATAACAAACTTTGTACTAAATATGTATAGATACAATAATAAAATAGATTGTGGGAGATATTAGTATATGTATAAGAAATTATACTTCAGATTATATGTATAAACATAAGCATGTAAGACGAGAACTACTGCCGACAAACTGTAATGCAGTTTGGCAGATAAAAATGTTAAAAACGTTTATTGTATAATTGCAAGAAAATAAATAAAAAAAAAGTCAGTGGTTAAATCTGATGCGAGCTCGAGATGTATGGCTTTAGTTACAAAGCAGACAAACACACAGATGTAACCCTTTGTGTGTAAAGCACGTCGTAGTCGAGAATTTTTTACTTGTACTGGTCCCGCGAAATCAATTCCTATTTTCTGGAATGCTCTACAAGCTGTTACTCTTTCTGTTTGGCACAATCGCTTTTTATTCTAAAACAAATTAAACAATTATGAATTTGCTTTTTCATATATCTATAACCATTAACAATCCAGTATCTCTAGTTTAAACTTGATAATAATAATTTTAGTGCAGCGTGTAACAATCTTTTATGTTCATGGCTAATAATTAAGTCAGTGATACGTGAATTTCTAGGTAGAATGATAGGGTGTTTTCTATCAAAAGTTACATCAGAGTTTTCTATCCTACCACCTACTCTTAAGATGCCCTCTTTGTCAAGAAAGGGGTGAAGTGGTTTTAAAGAGCCGTTTACATTTTCGTTATTAAATTTTAAGGTTTTAATTTCTTCTTTGAAATGAATGCTCTGCTCACGTTGTACAATTTTGCGTAAAGCATATTGCAGCTCAAAAGAAGATAATGAAGTACTCGACCTACGCTCGTTTTTATTTTCAATATTGTGGAAATATCTGAATACATGTGTTGTCAAAGACTTGTTTTTACAGGGGTTGACTCGAGGCTTGGAGCAGAGCAAAAAAAGTGAAGCCTGGCCCGTTGTGATAGAGGCATCGGCAAAACCTATGAGTTGAACTGCTACTGTATCCTCTGGAATCTTTATATTTCTATGAATGTTTATTGGTTTCATTTCAGATATGTTTGTTTTTTGCGAAAGAAAGCCACTCTTTTAGTAGATGCTCAGAAGGAACATCATTCCACCCTATATTTTCAGCCCATAATTTTTGCATAAAAGCCTTGGCCCTTAGTATTATGGGGGACACCAAGCCCAGTGGATCAAACAGCTTAGAAATATAGCTCAAAATGTGCCTTTTAGTAGGTTGTTTTTCGTTAAATTGCTCTGGACAAGAAAAAACAAAACAATCTTTTGAAACATTGAGTGTGAGCCCTAATGTTTTCATACAAATATAATTTTTTTGCAATTCTAAGTTGTCAAACTGTTGTTTGTCTGGTGAGATATCACTCAAGACTTGCTCGCAGTTTGAAGCCCATTTATGGGTATAAAAGCTCCCTTTACTTAGTAATTCTCAAAGCTGCCGTTTAGCGTCAAGAACAACATTTAAATCCGAGTGTGAGTAACAAGCGTCATCCACGTAAGTACCATACTTTAATATATAGGAAGCAAGTGGGTAATCATTTTGATATTTTGTAGCAAGCTCATGTAAACAACGTGTAGCAAGAAAACTTGAACTTTTTTGATCATAGGTAACAGTATCCAACTGTATTCATTTAATCGGTTCAGTAGGGTTACTTCTCCACAATATATTCTGCGAGTAAGCATGCTTTGGGTTAATGTCAATGCAACGAAACATTCGCCGTATATCAGTGGAGAAGGTGTAGTCACCTAAGCGAAACAAAAGCATGATGTCAAAAAATTCTTGTTGTGTGGAGAACCATTAAGCAAAATATCATTAAGTGACAATTTTTATCTGTCTGCATGGATGCATCGAAAACCACACGTGTTTTTGTGCTTTTACTATTCTCATTAACAACAGCACGATGCGGCATGAAATACAAAGGGTCCTTTTTAAAATCGAATGTATTGAAATCGATATAGTGTCCGTGTCCTAATTCTACATATTCATTTATGAATCTTTTATACTCGGAAATTAAATTAATATTACTGTGTAATTTCTGTTCCAAGTT
Source organism: Parnassius smintheus behrii (assembly GCA_036936625.1). Lineage (NCBI taxonomy): Eukaryota > Metazoa > Arthropoda > Insecta > Lepidoptera > Papilionidae > Parnassius > Parnassius smintheus. Next base: position 55,324,696 of record JAUPFT010000004.1, on the reverse strand, counting down.
TAAAAATCTATAATATGCAAACTCGATTGAATTTCCAAGAGCATCATTAATTTTAACAAAAGGTAATTTTAATGGAAGGTCGACTTGAAACTTATTATTTTTATGAATTATTGTATTTTGAAAAATAGTTTCACATAATTCTTGCTCTGGAATATGTTCAATAAACCTTTCTGGGACACTTTCTGCTTGCCAGAAACGCTGTATAGATTCATTAATATCAGAGTTGCAATTAGTACATAATATAGACACCTTACTTGTATTATTAAAAATGTTGTTCCTTGGCAAGGCACTTCCTATTACATCCCCAAATTTAGTGTTAATGAAGAGTGGCTGCTGAGCCTCATGCTCAGTATGCCTTGAAGCAGGTTGCTGAAGAGCTGGCTGTTGCTCTGGGAGCAGCACCTGAAAAAATATGTCAGCTCCAATTAGCATATATATTTCTGATGGCATGTGAAAATCTGAATCTGCTAAATTTAGTTCTGGAGGGATAATGATGGCTGCCAAGTCAATTTTGTGTTGTGGAAGCCTGCATGTGATTTGATCTAGCACATGACAGTTTATTGTCACCTTGTAGGGTGAAGTAAGCGAGAAAACCTCGATGGGGACAGAATATTTTGCAGCATTATTTGTGTTGCTGACCCCTACTATATTTGTATTATTTTTATTTGGAGTGTTCCCCAGTACATCTATAACTTTTTTAGTTACTAAGGATACCTGAGACGCTGAATCCAAAATCACCTTGATGTGCACTTCTCTTCCGCTCTGAGAATAAAGTTTTAGTTTCACAGTGGGCAACAAGACTCTATTGTTGTCAATATAGAAATTAAAGTGACAGGTTGCTTGTGAGAAAGTTCATCGTGAAGTAATGTATTGTGATTCTGTTTGCAAATGTTGCACCGGAAATGATATTTACATTTACCACGGTGATCATTCATACATACGAGGGTGGATTGAAAAGTACTCGGCCTAACCAAGAAAATAAACACATACTAAATCAGTTATATTTTTATTTTTCTACATAATCACCATCAAATTCAATACACTTTTGCCACCTCCCCTTCCAAGCATTTAGACCGTTGAAAAAAAATGATTCTTCCTTAGAGTCAAAATATGCGTCTACAGCTGCTTTGACCTCGTCGTTTGTCGAAAATCTTTGACCTCCCAAGTGCTTTTTTAGGTTAGGGAACAGAAAGAAGTCTGATGGTGCCAGATCAGGTGAATACGACGGATGTGGTAACAGTTCAAAGCCACAGTTGTGAATTTCAGCCATTGACTGTACTGACGTGTGAACACGGGCGTTATCTTGATGAAACAGGACTTTTCTTCTGAGCATTCCTCGACGTTTTTCTTTTATTTCCTCTCGTAAACGACGTAGTAAGGTGCAGTAGTAATCAGAGTTTATAGTCTGACCCCTTTCAAGATAATCAATCATAATCACACCTTTCGAGTCCCAGAATACTGAAGCCATCACCTTATTTGCCGACAAAATCGACTTAGCCCGTTTAGGGGGTGGTGAACCAGGTCTTCTCCACTGTTTCAATTGTTGTTTTGTTTCCGGTGTACAGTAATGAACCCATGTTTCGTCCATAGTAACAAAACGATTCAAAAAATCATCTGCATCGGCTTCAAATAACTCCAAACAGTCGCGTGAAATAGTCAATCGCGTCCTTTTTTGTTCAACTAAAAGCAGTCGCGGAACCCACCTCGCAGACACCTTGTGGAAACCCAACTCGTTGACAATGATGTTTTGAGTCCGTTCATAAGAGATGCCTATAATCTCGGCTATCTCTCTAATTTTTAATCTGCGGTCTCCCATTATTAAATCAAGTACTTTTTTAATATTTTTGTCAGTAGTTGACGTCGAAGGCCTTCCAGAGCGTGGTTCATCTTTCACACTCTCTCTACCACGCTTAAATTCTGCTATCCATTTTTTGACGGATGAATATGACAGAGCACAATCGCTTAATGTACTGACCATGTCATCATGGATGACTTTTGATGATAGCCCCTTCTTATGGAGGTACTTAATGACGGTAAGCTGCTCGATTTGCTCCATTCGCGGAAATTATGTCCGATTACTTTGTTAATAAATTTATAAAATCACAACTAATTATCGCACACGTTTCGAACTTCACACAATGAACTAGTCTGAACTGAACTAAATAATGTGGGTAGATTTGATTTTTAGAATTGAATGGATCTGTGTTAGGCCGAGTACTTTTCAATCCACCTAGGTACATTGCATAATTTACTTTCCTTGCTAAAATTTATTCTGTCTACAGAGGGCAACAGTTTAAAGCTTTTACAATTGAGTAATTTGTGGTCATTAGACTTACAATAAGCACATGAAGGAGCTGCAGGTGTAGCGACATTCACCACCGGCTTGTAGTGAGTCTTGGTGGCAGTAGTAGGTTCTGCATTCTCCAAGGCCAAGGCTCGCTTCTCCAGGAACAGCAGGAACTCCTTAATAGTAGGATCGAACTCATTGCCACGCTCCAATTGGTACCTAAGCTCGTGATGTGTAAGTATCTAATTTACGATATAAAATAGTTAGAATCACACGATCCCATGTTTCAGTGTTCACATCTAAATTTTTTAAAGCAGCTAAACATTATTTGACATGAGAAACAAAATCACGCAAGTTAATTGGGTTTGATCTGACCAGAGCATTCATATCTAACAATGAACTAATGTGTTCATTTACAATTTTGAACCTATGATTGTACCTATCATTTAACATTCTAAGTGCTTCATCATAGCTTTGAGGGCTCAAGGGTAGATTCTTTATTAGATCAAATGGCTCCTTTTGTAAAAACGAACGAAGATAATATAACTTTTGAGCGTTATCAATCAATCTATCCTTGTGGACGATAGCAGTAAAAAGGTTTATAAAAGGGACTTTAAAATCGCTATATTCACCTGCGAATGTTGGGATATGAATAGTAGGTAACTTTGTTTTATAAACTGTATTAGCCTCTGCATTTGGCGTTAACTTGCCTTTTATGGCTTCGTTAAGCACGGTTAATATGTGAAAATACTTGGATTCACAATCGGCGACATCTCAGAGTCATTTTCATCATAAAAAAAATCTCCTTATTATATGTTTCATACTCGGTAAACAATTCGGTGATACGTTTTTTATTTTTTAAATTTTATTGTTGGTGTTGCCAACACCACGAATGGTTCGGCCCGACTGAGGAAGGACCAGTATCTCACAAATACCGGCGTAAAATATCAGCCAAATGCTGCTATGTTTTATATGGTGAGTGGAAAGAAGTACCTACAGGATAAAAAGGACGTGATAGGAGGAGAGAGGAAGTGAGTTCAGAGTTTATAAGAGTATGTAGTGGTGCCCGCTAATGTAGATTTAGCTAACTGTAGATAATAATTGAAAATATTATATGTAAAAATCATTGAAATAATATTTATCTTAAGTTTTTTTATAGTTCGGTTTTATTATTCAGCTTTAGGCCCCATAAATAATTCAAATATTTGTATTAAGTCAAATATATTTCATTCCATTCTATTCTTATTATCTTAATACGTATAATTCTGCTTAACCCTAAACAGCTGGACTGATTCTAATGAAATGTTTATGTGTGTTTAATTAGGTCCCTCAAACACACACAAAAATTTATTTGGCGCTGTTGTAAAGATCTAATAGTCACCCGAACGAAACCGGGGCACATCACTAGCACTTTTATATGTTTGTGTAATTAGTAGAAAACTCGGTTATAATTACGTGACACACTAAAGTCTGCTAAGATATATAGAAGGAACGCTGTATACATTTTAAGCAATGACGAAGGTAAGCCAAAATCTTGCTCAATTATTGTAAAAACACGCACACGGCAAGCACACACACAGTGCAATCAACAGCAAGGTTTTAGTATATGTAAGCATCTAGCAGTAGAATATGCGTGTATCGCTAATTATTCACGAACAGCGAATAACCGGCAAGTTAATATTTATAGCGATAATTCTTTGAACACTGATCAGCGGCGTGAGACGTTGTCACGTCGAAATTAGTAGTCAAAATCTTAACGGCAAGTTGCCACGTAAGTTTCAATTTCTCATTAGTATAATGAATCAGACAGACCTTGCACTGCGGAACACTTAAGAGAACACTTAAAAAGTTTCCGGTTCTAAGATTTGCGAAACTTCGTCAAAGCGACGTCTCAGGTTGGCTTCCACAAATTTTAACAAAGAACGTAAGTTACATGCAGTCGAACTTTACACTATGTGTGGTAACTTAAACTTTACTTTGCTACAGACTCAATTTTATTAAAATGTTAAGGATTAGTTTGTCCTGCATAAAGTTCACATATGTCATTTAATTGCACAATTAACAATTCGACTATAAATAAAGACTGCGATTGCCAACTTGCTCGAAAAGTGTAGCAACTATGGCAAATATCCCCCCTATGAAGCAATATATAGGGAGGATTATTTCCATCTGTAGACTTTAACCTGCTGTAACGGTAACGGTAACAAATTTGTTTACAGTCCGCGCAAATCGAAATATCGTTGGTCAAGTACAGTAGTGGAACATTTCTAAATAAGCTATTTTGTGACAGGACCTCATTTACGTTGAAAGTTTTTTTTTTTATAATTTCAACAGCCAAACGGATCATGTTTAGTCGGTGTTCTCTTGTAAGGATGTGTGATCTATAAAATCTGATGTAATGGCGATGAACATCTTGAACATGTTCACACACTTCAGACTTCCAAAAACACTGCGCTTTTACATCAGCTTCATGTTCCTTTATACACAAACTTTAAGGACTACACACTTTTAGGGGCAAACTAAGCCATCAATAAAAACCAGCTGCTTAAGCTCTTCTGCAAACTCTAAGGCCTAGCTTTAGGGTTCTATTTCACCTCCTATTATATATACTCCTAAAATATATATACTCCTAAAAGCTCTAAAAATTTTTTATTAGATACTGCAGCATCCTCTAGTTACCAGGTGGAAATGTTTTGAATTACGATAGATTTTTTTATATAATATGGGTAACAAATGAGCACACAATTCACCTGACGATAAGAAGATGCTACCTTCCACTGTCGGAAACTCTTTAAGAATTACAAAATACACATAACAATTGCAGTTACATTTTACTTATATGAAGTTCTTTATCAGCCGGCGCATTACATTATGCCAAGATGTAGTGGAGTGTGAGCAGGATCGCGGGGACGCGCTTCGATAATTCAAGTACGCCTTGCTTTAGCGGCTTTGCATTCGACTCACGCTGTATGTTCCTAACTCACGCATTAGGTAAAATGAATAACAGTTTGTATGACTAATAATGTGATTTAATTATTAGGTATTCATATTATTCGTAATATGTTTAAAGTGTTACTAGTATCATTTTTTTAATTAACATTTCTAAAAAAATGAAACCCTTTTGGAAAAAATCCTCCTTTTAGTGGGGGAAGCACATGTTCAACTGTAGACTTTTTGGTTCGTAAAGAAGAAAAACTATTTGTTTGTAATATTTATGTGTGTGTCTTCAATACAATGAAGGTAGGTTTTTGTTAAGCAATATTAATGCGCTTTATTATCTTCGGCTGCATCATCCCTTCCTTTAGTTTCATATTATATAGTGTTATATATTTGTTCTGTGCATCACTCAAGTTTTATAAAAAACAAAATAAACTTTTAACAAAATGTGAAAACCGAAGTTTTAAGTGGACAACATTATGTCACAATCTCAATATTTGTTAAATAGTTATATTAAAAAAATTATCTATTATTTTGTCACCCCTATCTGTAAAAAATTTCTTAAAATTTATACAGATTAATTTTTGAAAAAGTTGCCAAATTATATTAAGTTCAAATGTATAAATAATGATTATAATATATTATATAAATAATTATATATATATATATATATATATATATATATATATATATATATATATTATGTATATGTGGTAGAGCCACGCTACAGCTATATTAAGGTTGTAGCGCGGTAGGACTCACGCATTATCGTCTGTCATATGATGTTTAGAGGAATGGAGATCTTTTTTACTGGAATTGAGGCACTTTATTTTTGTTCTTATCTGCATTTAGATTTTTAATTTATACGAATAAATAAGGCTTCTACTTTTATGGAATGTGATTTATGAGCAACATTTTCCTCCTTCGACCCCAATTGGCCCTAAGGAATGTGTACGTGCACATTAAAATCAGTTGAAATAATGCATTACCACACATTTTGAATTGAAAACATAAAAAGGATAGAATGTTTAAGATTATTTTTTATTAATTTTTCTTAACCATTTGCCTATATTACTTATTCTGAGCTTCTCTGCCTATTTTCAAATGCATTGTTTATATTTTGTACATGAATATAAATTATAAACTGAATAATAGTAAACACCGTGAAAACTTGTACTGGTTAATTAAATAAATCTATTGCTATTTATAATGTAACCAGTAACGTGCGCGTACTACGGGTACTGACAGAAAAACAGCGTTATAGATTCTTTGCAACACATTCTGAGTGAGCCCTTTCATTGCCCCTCTTACATTACTGTTTTTGTATTAGTTTAACTTTCATATGCTTGCTACTTTGGTCAATACACAATTTTTTTATTATAAAAAAACCGGCCAAGAGCGTGTCGGGCCACGCTCAGTGTGGGGTTCCGTAGTTTCCCGTCCGTCACAATAAGTGTTCCCACTTATGAGTTTAAAGGTGGGTATCCATTATGTTCGCGCTCCAGCAGCGCTCCGTGCTCCTGCAACTGCTCCCGGTAGTGGGTACTGTTGTTTCCATCCAAGTTCAAAATGATTTTCCTAGAAAGTCCTTATAAAGTTCTACTTTCAGATTTTTTTCATATTTTCTAAACTCATGGTTCAAAAGTTAGAGGGGGGGGACATTTTTTTTTTACTTTTGGAGCGATTATTTCCGAAATTATTGACATTATCAAAAAATGATTGTAGTAAACCCCTATTCATTTTTAAATACCTTTCCAACAATATATCACACGTTAGGGTTGAAATTAAAAAAAAATCACTTCTCACTTTACATATAGGGGGGCTACCCTAATAAAACATTTTTTTCCAATTTTTATTTTACCACTTTGTCGGCGTGTTTGATACACACATTGGTATCAAATTTCAGCTTTCTAGTGCTAACGGTCACAGAGATTAAGCGAGGACGGACAGACGGACAGACAGACATGGCGAAACTATAAGGGTTCCTTCTTGACTACGGAACCCTAAAAAGAGAATCATGAAAATCTGTTTACAGTTGGCAAACATATTGCGTAACATACACAAAAAATATAAATGTACAATTGAATTGTCCTCCTCGTTTTTACGAAGTCAACTTAAAACTAATTTCTAGCTTATACCAATTACTAAATACGAAGCACGTCGCGTCGTCTATATATCTTTAGTAATTAGTGTATAGCTGGAATCGAAAACGCTTCAATAATAGCAGTAAAAAAATTAAAAAACATTCGAATTGTAAGTCTCCTAGTTTTTTTTTAAGTCAGGTAATAAAATAATCAAAATCAAAACAGTGTATATATCTATATTTGTCAAGTTGATATTTACCAAGTAAAAAACTCACATCACTAATGCAAGTTCGTAACACAGAATTTCAAACTTTCCCTATGGTAATAAAGCGACTGCAGCCTAACTAGGCTTCTCGGGTTGGCTTCCCTTACAAATAACTGTTTAACTCCACTACGCTGAGTCCGTATATCTCATCTGCCTTTGGCGAATTCTCACATAACTCCAAACGCCGTCAGTATAGTTTTAAACAGGGTAATTAATTAGAAGCATTATTCAAGATTATATATAAAAAATAAAAATTGAAAAATAATTAAAGATTTGTAGTTACGAGAGTTAAAGGGTTATTACAAGGTTTAGATGTTTTTAAATGCCTCTTGTTTATTTTTTCTTTTTTCTGGCGTTGAATTTCACAAGATTGGCATCACCCCATTCAAAGACTGCCTAGAGTGAGAGATTCACACATTCAACCATAGCTTCTCTTTTGGACTGGTGTTGATCCCGACTGGCCCGAGCACTTGATTTGTATCTTTCCACAACTGTGCTATCGTCTGCTTATCCGTAGATACCGGGCATATGCAGGTCATTAATATGCAGCAGGAAGCGGCGTTATTGCGGTGAGATAGGACCGCTGTGAAACAACGGCGTCAGTCGCCACAGGAACCGATGAGCAGACATCAACGACGATTCGGGGAGACGGTTCACCTAGAAAGTCCTTTACCTAGTCAATCAGAAACCTACCTAGAAAATTCACAGAGGGCGCCGTTAGATAAACAAGCGCTCCGTAATAAATAAGAATAAACAATAGTAAACAATAATAATAAGCGTTAAAATTGTGTGAAACTGAACCTAGTTAACATTATGAACAAGTGACAGTGTTTGTGACATAATTCCTCAAGTATAGTGTACAAATGGACTGAAAAATAGAAACGCCAATACTTTCCATATCCAAGCGAAGTTTTCTATTGTAAAACAAACCGACAGCCTAAGAACAGTGCAAAAACACTTTAATAAATTTATTAGTGTAAACATGACCCACCCAGTGCAGTAAATAGTGCTCACTTTTTAAATTAACATAACGGATACTACCATAACATGCAAAATCATTTATGTGGACTTTGGATCCTGATCAGCTGAGTAAAGTAAATAATTACAATCACAATACGACGACCAACGACATCTAGTGTTGCATGTCTGAACTTGAGAAGACTAGGAAGTAAGCATGAAACATATTGATTGAATTTGGTGTTTACTGAACCTCTAACTTAACGAGCATATCTACTCTTATGACGCTAGAGGGCGCTTACTAATAAAATTTTACTTAATAATTTTTTTCTATATAATGGATGAAAACTACAACATTACACATAGGAACAAGCTTAGAATTAGAACCGAAACGACTGTATTAAATGATGAATCGTTTCTTGACAATTCTTACCAAAGTCTGCCTAATGTTGGATATACAGACAGCTTAGAACTATCCGACCTGAAATGTACAATAGAAAGGTTAAATACGGAATTAAATATTGCCAACGCTGAAGTAGAAAATTTAAATCTTGAGAATGGAAGACTGAACAAAAAAATATTAGACTACGAGAGGAAAATATATTTATTAAAATCTGTCGGAATACAAGAACTAAGAAGATCCACAACATGTACACCTTTAAAATTTTATTCTCCGCAGTATAAAAAACACAGATCAGAGAACAGTATAACAGACACCCCTATCCGACCCCTAAAAGGGACTATAACATTTAAGAACTTCGACTATAGTTCCCTCAAATCCACTATGACGAAGAAAGAGCATCTTGATGAACTAGCAATCATCATGGACTGTAACGGTACACCTACCAAGGGATGCCGAAATTGCTGCACACCAGTGATAGATAGCGATAGTGACCTTCCCTGCGGTGAAGAAGTAAAACCCTACTACGATATGTCGAGACGAAAGAATCGAGTAGTAATTATTGCGGATCAATCTGGCCGGGGGTTAAGGAAAAAATTGCAAGAAATTTTAGGAAATGAGTATTTCGTCACCTCGTACTTAAAACCTAACGCACATATTGACCAAATACTATGCTCTTGTGATCAGCTTTGTAAAGATTTCACTGATTCGGACTATTTGGTGATCTTAGCCGGCTGTAATGACAGCAGTTTATTAAAATTAAAATCGTTTTTATATTACCAATTACATAAACTGAAGCACACAAATGTTTTGGATGGTGAAATAAAAAAAAACTACTACTTTAATGAATTTAAGTTAAATTATGTAGTTAAATCAATTTGTAATCACTTTGAAAATACGTCATATGTACCATTCAACTTATATTTTAACGATTCTAGTCATAGGCAAGTAGGAAACATGACCAAAATTTCTAGGCTTCTGTTGAGAGAAATATTAAGAATTTCTTATAAACATAATTATATTAAATTTGTGACTAAATTACCCTGCATGACTAAGTTGAAATCACGTGAGGTCATCCTGCTACTAATCATGATGAGCAGCAGCACCAAAAGTGCTCTGTCAGTACACAAACGGATGATGATCAGTGTGTAATAACTACTGGTGATTCTTTTTTTCGTGAATAATAGTATTAATTTAGAATTGCGAAAAAACAACGTAGATAATAAGGAACTTAACATATTTTATCAAAATTTGTGTGGTATAAATAACAAAAAACTGGAGTTAGAACTATATATAAATTCCCTTACAGTAAAGTATCATTATCTATGTATCAGTGAACATTTTTTTAATAATAATAATATTCCACAAGTATCACACACAACGCCATCTAGTCCCAAGCTAAGCAGAGCTTGTGTTATGGGTACTAGACAACTGATAAACATACATATATATTTCTAAATACATAAATATTATAGATAAATAAATTACACCCAGACACAGAACAAATGATCGTGCTCATCACACAAACATTTGTCCTGGGTGGGAATCGAACCCACGACCTCCGGCATAGCAGTCAGGGTCACTAACCACTAGACCAACAGGCCAGTCAGACTTTCAGATTTTCTGAATGAAAAGTTAGTGGAGTTATTAGCGCTAACGGACTACAAAATAGTATCGCATAGTACAAGAGTCAATAAAAAAAGGGGTGGAACACTCATACTATGTAGCAAAGATAGAGATATAATAGATCTGCCTATAGCGAAATCTGTATATAAAATGGACAGCTTTGAAGTATGTTGTGTAAAGGACTTAGAAACTAATATTTGTATTTGCTGTTGTTATCGCACCCCTAATGATAAAAACTTTGATATCTTTATTGATAGATTAGAAAAGTTGTGCGAATACTTTTTTAATAAAAAATGTGTTATATGTGGTGACTTTAACATAGACTTATTACCGGAAAATAAGAAGAAGAGTGAATTTGTGAATCTTTTGACCGGTTTTAATTTTAGGCCACTAATTTCTGATGCTACTTTTATTAGGAATAATTCGAGCTCATGCATTGACAATATTGTTACTAACATACCTAACAAGAGTATAATAAAATGTAACACAGATCATAATGGATTATCAGATGGACACGCGGCAATATTATGCAATATTGTGGTCCCCAATGTTAAAACTAGAAGCAAAAATAACATAGTTTATATAAAGAAAAGAGCTTTAACCAAAAATAATAAATCTGTCTTTAGACAGAATTTAATTAATTATGATTGGAACTCAATGGGTATAAACACATTTCTAAGCAAATTCAAAGCCTTATTTGATTACTGTTTCAAGAATAAAAATAAAATAGTAAACACTAACAAGAAATCAAATGTACGATGGATTACCAAAGGAATAAAAGTATCAAGCCAAATGAAACGGTTTCTTTGCACAAGTAAAGGATCTCATAATGACGAAACAATCGTCAGGTACCGTAACAAATATATTAGAATTTACAGGAAAATAATTAGACTAACAAAAAAATATGCAGTTCAAAATGGGATCGCTCGTTCCAAAAATTTATCCAAAAGTGTATGGAACCTCATTAACAGACATAGAAACCTAGCGGGAAAAATACGAACGCGACTAATGCTAAAGGTAGAAAAAAATATTATTCACGAACCAGTTCAAATTGCTGATACCTTTGTTCACCAGTTCGATCATAGTATCAATAGCGTTCCAGTTGATATTGAGATTGCATTAACATACCTTAAATGTAATATAAGTCGAGTCGAAAACGTTGTGACACTAAGACCAACATCTGTAGAAGAAGTACGAAAAATCACACAAAAAATGGAGGCCAAGAAATCTTGCGGTTTTGATGATATTCCTATTACTATAATAAAGGATAATATAGATCTTCTCGCTCAACCATTGTGTTCTTTCTTTAATAAGTGCATAAAGGAGGGCATTTTCCCAGATCAACTGAAAGTTGCCAAAGTCGTACCTGTTCACAAGAAGGGCTCGATATCGGATGCCAAGATGTACAGACCTATATCTTTATTACGCACAATTTCTAAAATATTTGAAAGTGTAATTAAGTCTAGATTGATGGCTCATCTTGTCTTAAACAAGGTTATTGATAGAGGACAATTTGGTTATCAAAACAACATCGGTACACAGGATGCAATAGACACACTGCTCAATGATGTCATTGACCAATTAAATAACAAATTTAAGGTAGCTGCACTCTTTCTCGATCTGAGCTCCGCGTTTGATACCATCAATCATGATCTTCTTTTGGGAAAATTGCACTATTATGGGGTTCGAGGACAGGCTCTGAAACTATGTCAATCCTACTTGAGTAACAGAAAAATGTTCGTAGAAATAAAAACGGTGAACGATATCTGATGTCTGAAATAGTGACGAAGTCCAACATGATTAATGTTAAAGTGGGTGTACCTCAAGGCTCCATTTTAGGACCCGTATTATTTATTACTTTCATAAATGATTTAAACCATTATATACGTAGAACGACAGACTTGAAAAACCTAGTCCTCTTAGCAGATGACACTAATGCTGTTGTCTCAGCCTCCGAAATAGCGGCACTGGGAATTAAAATAAACCAAATATTGGAATCCTTTAGAATATGGTTTACTGTCAACGGCTTGTCGATCAACACCAATAAAACAAATGTGATGTTATTCCGCAATAACGTCAGTAATAACACATCTCTGCAGGTCACACTAGGTGATAAAACAGTACAATCTGTAGAAGTGGCTAAATTCTTAGGCGTCAGGATAGACAGTAAATTAAAGTGGAAATATGAATTAAACGAGATTGAAAGCCAAATAAGCTCAGCTTGTTACGTACTAAGAAGCTTACGGGATGAAGCGGATCTTAAACATCTCAAACTGGTTTATTACGCATTGGTGGAGTCAAGACTACGTTACAGTATTTTATTCTGGGGAGGGAGCTTTAAATATAATGTACACAAAGCCTTTGTTTTGCAAAAAAGGGCAATCAGAACCATGGTCCGGATAAAACAGCAAGAATCATGTCGCATGCATTTCAAAAGACTTGGAATCCTGACTGTTCCATGACTGTATATACTGGTCTTACTTACACAATTTGCTAAAGTTATTGGCGATTATGAGACTATAGACCAAAAAACCATAAGGGAAAACACCAGGAGAAAAGACTTTCATAATAAAATCATCCCTCGTATGGTTATGACTAGACACTCTTCTCATTATCAATCAGTGCTTCTGTTTAATAGATTACCTATTGATTTAAAAAATATGTTATACAAGAGTAGCTTCAAAAATACTTTAAAAAAGTTCCTACTGGATAAATGTTATTATAGTGTTGACGAGTTTCTACATGCTAACGCTATTACATAAAATTCAATGTGTTTTGAACTTTTGATAACATTTTAAGAAATAATTGAATTTTTTTTTTCTGTAACAAATGTAGTTATTATTTTTGTGTGATATTTAAAACTTTAAATTTTATTGATTGTAGTGAGATTCGACTTGTATTTTTTATTGTAATTTCATAGTTACTGACATTTTATATAATTTAATTGTATACTAATTATTGTAATATCATACTTTTATTGTAATTTTGTATAGTTGTAAATTTAGTAGTTAATATTTTCAATTGTACTTATTGCATGAATTATTCAACACAATTTGTATTGTTCAGAATAAATTAAAAAAAAATCAGGTCGGGGAATGAGCCGAACATGCTCGAAGCTTACGCAAAAGACTAGCATTCCAAACTCTGTCAAGCCACGCTTTCGAATCCCGTACGGAATTATTATTTGAGTGTACCAGCGTAAGTTTATGCTAATGTAGTAGTAACCAGATACCCTTTTTACTGCTAACGAGGTGGTCTATATTAGTCCTCAGAGGTAACGACGCATCTTAATTTTCAATTCTAATCTGGGACAGAATTCAGTGTCTTCAGGCCACTGCGCGCACTTGCCATCAGTTGGACTCTGTGTTCGTTTGCAACATTATTCAACAAAAATAAAAATGTAGCTCATCATCACGTACCTAAATCCAAAAAATACACACATAATTTCCCACAAAAATAATGCACATTACTTTAAAACACATAAATTGTCCTAAACACGCTCATTGAATCTTTACGGATGCCAAATTTTCCACCACATTGTAAGCTGCACATTTGTGCTGACTGCCAAAATAGCTTAAATTAACTCTGGCGAATAAAATATTAACCTTTATCTACTTTTTAATATAAGTTGCCAAAGTTTGCCTTTATTGCAGCCGCATAAAGTAAACTGTTACCGAATATAACAGTAATACTCTTACTGTAGTGGAATACACTGTTGTAAGAGGTTTTTCATTTTTTTTAATAAAATAAGGATGACAACCGAGCAGATAGTCCACATGATGTTAAGTGGATACTGTCCTGCTGCCTGCTACTGCCCATGTGACACATTTGCGTCTTACCGCGATAACGAGTCAAAATGTAAATGTGTTGTCACCACACATTTTAGCTACAGCTATAATAAATCTACAGCATGGCACGGTTAACGTGGTATACTACGTTTACCGTTACCGTCATAGCCTATTGAAGTCCATTGTAGAACATATGCCTACCCTATATATTGCTTTATAGGAGGGGCACTAGCATAGTTGCCAGACTTGGCAGGAGGGTCAATATCGATAAGATACTCATTTAGATTTCGAAAATTTGACTGTATTTCTCGTAACTTGTATTGATTCCGAGCTCCAGTGCAGTCCACATAGCGGTAAACTAGCTTCAAAATTAAATTTCGCAATCTTCGCTATTTGAAGGATTAGAAACTGACTATTGAAGCAACGCAACGGCTAAATTAGTCCACTTTGATGAGGTCTTACGGAATATTACTGTGGAGATCTGTAGTTGGATTGGAAGCAATATTCATTTTACAAAAACAAAGGATACAAAGCAATCTATAACATAGGATCTTCACATAATATCTATATAAAGACATTAATTAATTCGCAACCATCCGCTTAAAAATACAATAATGTGTCTTAATTGAAGAGCACCTCCCGCCCTCCCTCAATTGCGTGCAACTAATCTCAGCACCACTACTCCCAATACAACTGGACCTTTAAACCTAGGAGAATCATCCTTCGAGGTAAGAACGATTTTGGGAGTTATGAGACACTAGTGAAGCTACTAGAGATCGATATATTCTTTGTTTATTAGAATAACATATACTTATATAGAACATATATATAAGTTATATTAAATATAAGTAGGTTTACATTTGCAGTTGGTAGATAACACTCACGTTAGCATGTGTGTAGTTGGATCAAGCTATATGATGGCTTGTTACTATAAACATTTTCTTATTTGGGATTAATATCTTTCCTATCACAGATCCGTACTGTGACAGCACATGGGGTATGCACTCGCTGTATGTTTCACAGTACGCGAGCAACCTGGTTTCGATCCTCGCCGGCGGCAATGAAATTGTTAATATCAATTTAAAGTGCCGATTTACAACATACTCGGTGATGAATGAAATCTTCGCGAGGAAATTATGGTATCCACGTCTTCACAACGTTCAAATAACACCCTGAGGTCAATAAAGGGCAGTTATTTCGAAATTGCAGAATTATAAGAGTTAAATGTATAGTAGTTAAATGTTACAGTTTGATGGGGCTAACATACTCTAAGCGTTAAATGTCCCTTAAACGATTGTAGAATAAAAAAAGTTATTGCAGACAAACAATTCAATTGTATTTCCATGTATATTAGTAGATTTATATCAGCTATCCAAATCGACAATTGATATTTAAATTGATGATTATCAACTATCTAAATGAAGATTATTAAGCTACCGAGTTACTAAACAGCAGATCCAAGTTCCATCCAAGTTATTGCCTGATTTATGGATATGGCTCAAGTTAACGACCCTTGCCGACGTATTTTGATGCCTCAATGTTGTTACATATCCTAATTCAAAGCTCCTTAAACCACGCGGGGCTCTTAAAAGAGTGCAGGGTGTCAATTGTACTGCAAGCACTGATACAAAGGAAAAACACCCGATTTTTTTTACGGTCCACGAGACCGTATTTCAGAGCGAGATCCTGGTGTAGGATTCTTAACTAAAGATATCATTGGCAAAGATATCGCGTAATATACATACCGAAAATATAAACGTACAGTCGAAATACACTCCTCCATTTTTCTAGTCAACTTAAAAATAATTTCGAGCTTATTCCAACCAAATTTGATATATTATGTAGTCTATTTACCTATAACTATTAATGTATAGCGGGAATCGAAAAGGTTTCATTAATAGCAG
This sequence comes from Parnassius smintheus behrii, assembly GCA_036936625.1. Lineage (NCBI taxonomy): Eukaryota > Metazoa > Arthropoda > Insecta > Lepidoptera > Papilionidae > Parnassius > Parnassius smintheus. The sequence continues at coordinate 55,308,448 of JAUPFT010000004.1, read as the reverse complement.
CAAAAATAATTGGAACAAAACTGTCGAAGTTTAAGACTTCTCCTGTTTTGAAGTCGGCAAATAAAAAATTAAAACCAATATGTTTGTCAAGTTGATAAATTCCAGGTCAAAATATCACATCATCAACGCAATTACGTAACATAACGAATAAATAAAATAAATAAAAAATAAAAAATTAAATAAAAAAGCCTTTTATTCCATGCTAAATAAGTTTTACAATATAAATTTTTTTACAATGTAATTTGCATTTTATAAAGGAAATTGACAATATTTTAGTTTTTTTTTAATTACATCAATTTATATCAATCTTTTTGTAAATTTTAATTATTTTTTATTTAATTTATTATTTTTTTAGATTTTAATATATTTATTTAATTTAATTTAATTCTATACATTAATTTATTTCTATATTAATGAATGAATTCGATTGAGGTAATAGTTAATGTCATAATTTTGGGTATGATAACTATTTTTCATTATATTTGGTTAAAATTTAAATGTGCATTACTAATAATATTAATACTTTCAATCTATATAATTGATTTTTAATTTTAAGTGACTATTTTAAATGGATTTGGTTTTTTATAACATTATGAATAGGATAACATTAGTTTAAATTAGTTGCAGATTAACAAAATATTTTAATTTATAATTTATTAACGATCTATATACTCATTTGTGTTTGTTTCCTTTGCATGGACCCCCTTTAGGTGAAGGCCTCCTCCAAAGATTTCCGTTTGTCTTTATTTTTTGCTATTTGTGTCCAACATGGTCCCGCGATCATTTTAATGTCATCTCCCCAGCGCATGTATGGTCTGCCTGGACGTCTTTTTCCTGGAGGGCCATTCCATGTGGTTACGATGGAAGTCCACCGCTTATCTTCAAGACGTGCTACATGGCCGGCCCATCGAAATTTTAACTTTTGAGCATAACTCAGAGCATCAATAGCATTTGTGATATTTCTTATTCTTGTACGACGTATTTTATATATTTTTCTTATTTTTAGCATACTACGCTCCATGCTTCTCTGGCATGTAGTTATTTTGTTTTTAACTTTTCTAGTAAATTTCCATGACTGGCAAGCGTATGTTAAGCAGGGAAGTATACACGAGTCCATAATTTTCTTTTTTAACTCTACCGGCATGTTACTCTTTAATATTTCCTTATATGACCAGAATTTATTCCAAGTTATTTTTGACCTTCGTTCTACTTCTAGCTCGTTGTTATTGTGTTTAAACCCTATTTGCTTTCCGGGGTAGATATATAGTTCCACATAATGTAGCGGTTTATTTTCAATAATAACGTTTTTTCTTGAGCTATTTGTCATGATTTTTGTTTTTGATAAATTTATTTCTAAGCCTACTTTTATGCTTCCTGTGTGGAGAGTGTCTGTCATGTATTGTAACATGTCACTATTTTCAGATAATAAAAACAGGTCGTCTGCGAATCTTAAATGTGACTCAAGTATTTGCCTTTGATATTTAGGCCACATGACTTCCATTTCTAACGACTTATGACACATTCCAGTACTGCTATAAATATTTTTGGAGACAAAGGATCTCCTTGTCTGACTCCCCTTTTGATGGGAAAGCTTGGACCAGTTGATTCCAATTTGACTCTGCTTGTGCTTGCTCTATATGTTTTCTTGATTACTTCAATGTACACACATCAGCCTGCGGCAGTCCACTGCTGGACATAGGCCTCTCCCAAAGCGTGCCACTCAGCCTGATCTTCGACCACACGCAACCAGGTACTGCCAGCCGCCTTGCGCAGATCGTTGCTCCATCTAGCCAGGAGGCGTACCGCACTACGTTTGTCTAAACACGGTCTCCACTCTATGACACGCCTACTCCAACGATTATCGCTTCTGCAACAAATGTGACCAGCCCATTGCCACTTCAGCCTGCAAATACGGAAGGCTACGTCAGCATCCTTGGTTCTCCGGCGGATTTCTTCGTTACGAATCTTATCCACCAGAGAAACTCCGAGCATAGCTCTTTCCATATCCCGCTGGGTGACTTTGAGTTTGTGGAGTAGTCGTACCGTAAGTGTCCACGTTTCGGCACCATATGTGAGTATTGGCACGACGCACTGGTCGAAGTCTTTCGTCTTCAAGCTTTACGGTATGGGCGACGAGAAGACCTAACAAAGCTTCCCGAATGCTTCCCAACCTAACTGAATCCACCTATCAGCTTCTTTTTCGAAGTTATTTTAGGTAGATATACTCCTGAACAACTTCGAGAATTTGACCATCAACGATAATCAAATCTGGTATGACATGACTGTTAAACATAACTTTCGTCTTATTTAAATTCATACGCAGACCGACACGTTGGGAGAATTCATTTAGGCTACTCAGCATGTCTTGTAGTTCCTGCAGCGATTCTCGACGACAATATCATCGGCAAAGCGTAAGTATGAGATGTGTTCGCCGTTTATATTGATGTCGCGTCCATTCCAGTTTAGCGTCTTAAAAACATCTTCCAGTGCATTTGTGAACAGTTTCGGGTAATTGTATCCCCCTGTCTCACTCCACGATGCAACTGGATAGGTTTTGTAAGACCACCCTGTACTTGGACATCGAGCTTGTAGTGTTTAAATGTCTCACGACATCTATATATCGCCAGGCAATCCTTCAATGCTACAAGGAATTCATAACAGCCCAAGTTTCGATGGAGTCAAAGGCTTTCTCATAGTCCACAAAGGCCAGACACGGAGGCTGATTATATTCATTCGCCTTCAGTATACTGAAGGCGAATGAATATAATCAGCCTCCTAAAATTAAAGTTAAATCCTAAATTTAACAAATTATAATTTGCCTTACTGTGTGAATGTGGTCTATAGTGCCATAGCCTCCTTGTGTTGTTAATTATTGTCTATCGTTAATGATTGTAAACTGTTCTATTTTTTTTTTCAAAAAGAAAAGTTGGGATTTCTCGCAGGTTGTTCCCAGTACAAAGGTATTTTCAGAACCAGTGGTAAACTAAACCAGAGAGTGACTATTGATAAGTATTATTGGTAATCTACATTGAATTAAAAAGCTTTTATTACCATTCCTATTTAAAAAAACGGTGAACCTTATGTTTTAGCTGCAGCAATAAGTTTTTATAAGAATATATTTTTTATTTACAGGAGAAGGTCCATTTCAGTCCCAGTCTATGTACACCATACCATAAAGCGAAAAATTCAGGGATTTTATTAAAAATAAAATAAGAGAATAAATCATACTAAATGCCTTGCTGAAAATAAAAATGTAATCCCAGTTTTTGATGATTTTACAAGATGGCGCCCTTCCAGTAATAAAATTACATGTCAAATGCATTGAAGTAATATGTACTTACGTATTGGAACAGCTATCTCAAACAAAAAATGTGTGCTACTCTGTGTTCGTGCGGTTGTTTTTTTTATCATAGAATAAACATAGGTAGAATGATCAGTAGATAATAGTAGATTGTATTGTTGAATAGGTAAATTATATCGAGAACAATATTTAAATCTTGTAATTTATTTTGTTTATTATATTTACTTATTTAATATGATTGGTAACGCCAGTTAACAATCTACTTTATCAACATTACATTACATATCGCATTGAGTTCGTCCTAAGTTATATCTACTTTATCAACATGACTAGTGCATATTTTTTGTTTCCTTCCTTCCTTCCCTTTCCTACCGCACGCGCTGCCGCCGAGGTGAAAAAGAGGATCTCGGCGCGCGTCAGTATACTAAGTGACATTACGTTCTCCGCACCGCACGGCCAGCCGTCGCGTCTTATATATATATATTAACCGCAAACCGCGCAGGACGAACATTGAGTTCTCCTGTTTATCTTTAATACTCACCGCATCAGACATTGTGTCTTTGTAACTCATAAAAGTGTGAGATGCCCCCGTAAGGGCAAAGGTGGAGAGTGTGGGACTTCACGAAACTGTTAACCGAGAGTGCGTGTGCGCCGAACCACGTGGCGAGCTTGCTGTATAGCAGACACTCCAGGAGGAAGGCGCGGCAGCCCTCATCAGGTCAGTGCGTGCTATCCCACCTATTTATTTTCCCCTTTGCCGTATGCACCAAAATTACAGTCCACTAAATCTTTATCGAAGATACCTTAAGTTACTGGCGTCTCCATTTTTAATGGTCCTTCGCGCCGGATTGACCTTGACTTTCCATTTTTAATGGTCACTTCTCGCTGGATTGACCTTGACTTTCCGCCCTTATTAGATCGTTATCGTAATAAGCGTTTATATAATTAATTATTTATATTTTAATCCGACTTCGGATTAACCCCGCCCTTATTAGAACACTAGAATAGGTCCTAATAGGTGACATTCATAGTAATTTTAAAACTATATTCATAGAATGAATAAGCATATAATTATCTATATAAATTATTTGTTGTATGTTCACATCACGTCATCAACTTTTAACTACATCTATAGATTATACTGTTAATTACCTTTATTATTTGCCTATATAAAAGGATTATATTCGTTATAAATAACTTCATAATTATTATAAAAGTTAACAATTAAAGTTCATCGTTAACAAAACTAATATTTAATAATTCAACCGCGTAGCGAGGTCGCTTACAGACTACCCGCTTATAATTATATTATTTTTGCCGCATAACTTAAGTTGTAATGCCGCCTAAAAAACAAATAGCATCGAATAATAGCGATTCCTCGGATAATGAGGGCACACCTGATGCTGAGTTGATTTTATTGTTAGCTAAACGAGATGCTTTATTTGAAATAGTGCAAAAAATATATGATATGTCCTCGGACATCCTCACAAACACTTCCACGATGGAGCGTTTTCTTGATGGAAGTTCTAATATTAATGCTTTACGTATTGAGTTTAAACAGGTCTTAGATAATTATAATTCACATTTATTAAAAATAAACCCTATTGCTAAACCTGATTATAACAGCCTCATTGCGTTTGAGTCTCTTTGCGGTAGAATAAATAGGCTTTATTTACAATATTCGCAATCTAATTTACAAAGTACTAGTACACCATCTAAAGCCAGATTCACACTTCCGCCTATCGAACTTATGCCATTTTCGGGTGACATTCGCTCATGGCCTTTATTTTATGCTAGCTTTAAATCAACCGTCCATGACAACACATCGCTTACCGACGCTGAAAAGTTATACTATTTGCTAGGTAAACTAACGGGCAAAGCCCTATCTGTATGCTCAGGTATAACTCCTTGCGCTGAAAATTATAAAATTTTATTGCAAGCACTCGTTGACAAATATGAAGACCGGCGTATGCTAGCATCTACATATATTAATCAAATGTTCGAATTTAAGCCATTGCAATCGGCCACCGCAAATAATTTTGATTTATTTACTGATAACTTTATAAGTGCAGTGCGCGCTTTACAAAACTTAAAGTTAGATAATCTCGCGGACTTAATTGTTCTTCATATCGCGCTTAAGAAGCTGGACCCGGATACCATTCGCTCTTTCGAATATAGTCATAACTCGATGGTACCTACCTTTGATGATTTAGTAAATTTTATTAAGACCCGCTCCAAAGTTTTGCAACGCACCGATTCTAGTACAAATTCTAATAGCGCACCAAACAATCGACGAGGTAACGGTAATAATCGTCGCTGTAATAATACTTCGTCGCCGAAGTATCAGGCGTACGTAAGCACGACGACTACTTGCTCAAAGTGTCTGTGCGATAATATTGTGCATCAACACCTATTTAAGTGTGCAGACTTTAATAAAATGACGCCGCAGGAACGATTTAAATGCGTAAAGAGTAACAATGCATGTGTGAATTGTCTCAGTTTAAGTCATCGAGTGTCTAGTTGCTCTTCAAATTATAGTTGTCGAGTTTGTAAATTTAAACATCACACATTGTTGCACTTCCACCGCAGAAGCGATAATGCTTCCCCTGCGCTGGCGCGTTCTCCACCGCTTCAGCCAGTTACACTGAAGTCTACAACCCCCGCGCCCGCACACTCGCCACCCCTCACCGCAGGTGCGCGTTCAGACGTCGCGCTGTGTACTTCGTTCAAGAATGTTTCTCAACGTTCACCGCCTCCCGCGCGCGCAAGTCGTTCGCAGAGAACTGTTTTATTATCAACCGCTCAAGTATTTGCTTACGATGCTAAGGGAGAGAAACAAATTATTCGTATATTATTAGACTCCGCGGCTCAAAGCCATTTTATGACTAAAGAGTGCTGTCATCGTTTAGGCGTTCAACAACACGATACCGAATGTACTGTAGTAAAGGGATTCGGTGGAGTTGAAAAAATTGTAAAATCGAAATCGATTGATATTAAAATTTTCTCACGATTCGACTCGAATATTAACTTCAATATTTCAACGCTAGTTGTTGATCAAATCACCGACCTTTTGCCCACCGCTGTGGTAGACACATCTGTCTTATCACACTTCCATGGCATAAGACTCGCTGATGAATGTTATAGCATGCCTAATAAAATTGATGTTTTGATAGGCGCATCCCTTTTCCCGCACTTACTATGTCCAGACGTAATTTATTCGTCTAACGACTTGTCCGGGCCCTCAGCTTTGAATACGGTATTTGGTTACGTTATTATGGGCTCAGTGCCGACACTTCAGGTAAATCATTCTTTAACGTGCTGCTCAGTTCTAGAGTCTCCTATCGTTGACAAATTAGTGCAACGATTTTGGGAGCTTGAACAGCCACCCTCCGCACCGCCCATTCAGTGTCCTTCAGACATTGAATGTGAAGAGTTTTATAAATCTACGACATCCCGCGATCCTTTTACTGGTAGATATATTGTTGGCCTGCCATTTAAAGATGACGTTTACTCTCTCGGAGATTCTTATGAAATCTCTCGACGACGATTCATGTGCTTGGAGAGGAAACTTCAAGCCTCGCCTACATTAAGGTTAGCATATGATGACGTCATAAAGGAATACTTAGCTAAAAATTATATATCCCCCGCACCGCCGTATGACTCTCATGAACCCGCTCCAATATATGTCATACCGCATCATGGAGTCTTACGCGAAGATAAGAAGTCAACGCGTCTGCGCATCGTCCTGGATGCTAGCAGTAAGACTAGCACTGGGCGATCGTTAAATGATATTCTGCATTCAGGACCAAATTTGCAAGGCGACTTGTTCAATATAATTTTAACTTTCCGCTTACATCCAATCGCTATGACAGCCGACTGTCGCCAACAATTTCTGCAAATAGTTGTTCGCGATTCTGATCGTCGTTACCAATGCTTCCTATACCGCTTCCGTCCACAAGACCCACTTGTGTTATACCACTTCAATCGCGTGTGCTTCGGTTTAACTTCGAGTCCATACCATGCATTGCGCACGGTAAGACGGCTCATTGATGACGACGGCGCAAAGTATCCGCTTGCGAGTCGTATCGCATTTACTTCGCTATATATGAACGACATCGCGTTCTCTATGCCCAGTGAATCCGAGGCCAGTGAGACCTCTCGGCAGCTGATAGACTTATTCAAGGGTGCCCAATGGGACCTGATAAAATGGCATAGCAACCGTCGATCTGTTTTAGATGACCTCCCTACTTCCCATAAAATTACAGGAGAAGTAGAGTTCGATAAATCAATGCCACATAAAATACTAGGCTTGCATTGGTCTACCGATAGTGACGCCTTTTATTTTAAGATATCTGTTCCCGCTGATGTGACGTGCACTAAGCGCGCCATCTTATCTACTGTCGCTCGCCTGTGGGACATAATGGGTTTCGTTGCTCCCACAGTAGCGTACGCCAAATTGTTAATAAAGCAGCTTTGGCAACTTAATTTAGATTGGGACGACATACCACCACCGCCAATTATTAAGATGTGGAGGCAATTCTGTGCTGAATTACCAGCTCTTAATGATTTACGTATCCCGCGACATGTTGGTGTATCCAAAAACTGTACTGCGTCACTCCTGGGGTTTTCCGACGCCAGCGAGCACGCATACGGTGCCGTAGTCTACATACATGTAAAGAGCGTCAATGGTAACACCGTCCAGTTGATTTGTGCAAAGACTAAAGTCGCACCGACGAAACCACTATCTATTGCACGCCTTGAGCTTTGTGGAGCGGTTTTACTCTCAAAATTGCTTCGCAGAGTACTCGACAATTATTCTCTTGACCTTGCAATATCAGTCTATGCCTTTGTAGATTCAAAAGTAGCTCTGTACTGGATAAAGAGTTCGCCACACAAGTGGCAGACCTTTGTTGCAAACCGCGTTGTTCAGATTACCGACAATATTCGCGCTGATAACTTTTATCATGTCGCAGGTACTGAGAATCCCGCTGACATACTTTCACGTGGCGTTACGCCAAATAAATTAGTTTCAAACCCCCTGTGGCTCCATGGGCCTCAGTGGACTTCGTTAGATCCATCTCAATGGCCTCTTCGTACTTTAGACAATGAGGTTATTGCAAATATGCCTGAGAAGAAGATTTTGTCGCACACTGTGTGCACATCCGTCTGTAATTCTGCGATTTATGAGCTCGCACTCCGCATCTCTTCTTGGAGTAAACTTCTACGTATAATTGCGTACGTGTGTAAGTTTGCTAAATTATTGCCCCGCCGCAGCACTACTGTAGTGACTGCTGATGATCTCAGTTTCTCTGAGGTTATAATCCTCCGCGCCCTGCAAAAACAGCATTTTGCAGTGGAATATTTAAATATTGAAGGTAACAAACCTTGCTCGCCCGCTTTCAATCGTTTAAGGCCTTTTATTGAGAATGGTTTAATCCGGATTGGTGGTCGTCTTTCGAACTCCGCATTAGATTACACGCAAAAACATCCAATTATACTCCCGCGCAGTGATCATGTAGTGAACATGATCATTGACTATTATCATATTAAAAATTTACACGCTGGGCCTGAATTGTTATTGTCATTGCTCCGTCAAAAATTTTGGATACTTTCCGCACGCCGCACTGTGAGAAGCAGAGTCTACAAATGTAATATATGTTTCCGGCTTAGACCCCGTCCAACTTACCCTTTGATGGCTGATCTTCCCCATAGTCGTGTAAGACAAGCTATTAAGGCATTTACACACACGGGCTGCGATTATGCCGGTCCTATCGCATACACTCCTGTACGTCGTCGTGGTGTACGCAGCGAGAAGGCGTACTTATGTGTTTTCACATGCCTCACGACTCGAGCTGTACATATAGAAATCGCTACAGATCTTAGTAGTTCTAGTTTCCTCGCTGCGCTTAAACGTTTCCTCTCTAGACGAGGGCCGATTCAGTTTTTATATTCGGATAATGGAACGAATTTTAAAGGTGCCGCTTCGTATCTTCGCGATCTCTATAAATTTCTAAACGTTGAATACCGCCCAAAGCTTGAGCAAGAGTGTGCTGAGAATCGTATAACATGGAAGTTCATCTGTCCCAACTCTCCTCATTTTGGAGGCGCCTGGGAGAGTATGATCAAAGTCGTAAAAACGCATCTGTTCCGAGTTATCGGACATCAGTTACTTTCATACGAAGAGCTTAATACTGTTCTTGCGCAAATTGAGTGCTTGCTAAACTCGCGGCCCTTGACAGTATTAAGTTCTGATCCTGCAGAGCCTTCAGCTCTTACTCCGAGTCATTTTTTGAATACCGCACCTTTATTGTCATTACCCGCACCCAAAGTCAAATCTGACTCTACCAGTCTGTTACACAGGCATTCTTTACTGGATAAATTAGTTCAGTCGTTTTGGGACCGGTGGAGGACGGAATACCTTCACGGATTACAAGTTCGTCAGAAGTGGAACACCCCGTCTACGGCTATCGTACCAGGCATGGTTGTAATTGTGATAAATGATAATGAACCGCCCCTTGCTTGGCCATTAGCGATTGTCGAGTCTGTTCATCCTTCGAAGGATGGCGTAGTTCGAGTAGTGACCGTGAGAACTACTAAGGGAACATATCTCCGTCCTGTTGCTCGTATTTGCCCTCTCCCAAGACAATAAATCACGATTATTTTGATTATAATTATTTATCTAAATTAGGAATTAAGTTTATATTTATATATATTAAAAAAAGTATTAAACCGCAATATTATATTTATGTATACATTTTCTCGCTTACCAAGTAAGGTTAGTAGATGAGACATGCGCATTGAGCGCATCCTCTCACTTTATATACCGCTTATTTATTTGTTTTCCTTTTACTTTTATATTACGGTTGTCTTTTAAAGGTGATCCTTTAAGGGCGGGAGGAAATGGTAACGCCAGTTAACAATCTACTTTATCAACATTACATTACATATCGCATTGAGTTCGTCCTAAGTTATATCTACTTTATCAACATGACTAGTGCATATTTTTTGTTTCCTTCCTTCCTTCCCTTTCCTACCGCACGCGCTGCCGCCGAGGTGAAAAAGAGGATCTCGGCGCGCGTCAGGATACTAAGTGACATTACGTTCTCCGCACCGCACGGCCAGCCGTCGCGTCTTATATATATATTAACCGCAAACCGCGCAGGACGAACATTGAGTTCTCCTGTTTATCTTTAATACTCACCGCATCAGACATTGTGTCTTTGTAACTCATAAAAGTGTGAGACGCCCCCGTAAGGGCAAAGGTGGAGAGTGTGGGACTTCACGAAACTGTTAACCGAGAGTGCGTGTGCGCCGAACCACGTGGCGAGCTTGCTGTATAGCAGACACTCCAGGAGGAAGGCGCGGCAGCCCTCATCAGGTCAGTGCGTGCTATCCCACCTATTTATTTTCCCCTTTGCCGTATGCACCAAAATTACAGTCCACTAAATCTTTATCGAAGATACCTTAAGTTACTGGCGTCTCCAATGATATTACATAATAATATACCACAATTACATTTTAATTATATTTTTATCTGAATATTTTAAGAGGTATCTAAGTCAAATATAAAAAAAACATACCAAATGTATGTTTGACAAAACTTATTAACATAACATTTAAATTACAAATATATTTATTTAAATTAGAGTAAAAGTCATTCATAAATTCTGGGCACGCGAGAGTTAAAAATGGACGAATTTATACCACTTTGACTTTGATGCGGAAACCTAAAAATAAAATAAAAGAATAATAAGCAGATTTAAACATGAAAAAATTGCCGAATTATAATAACTTATATATGTTTCTACAAAAAAAATGTGTATAATAATACATTTGTCCTATACTCCTGTACGCTCGACAGTGGTACAAATGTGACTAACACAACGCCCTCCGCCCGCTCGGCAAGATACACATTTGTCCACTAATAATTTATGAGGGCGAACCCGACAAAAAAAACGTTTGTCATTAAAAAATATTTATACTGAAATGTATAATACAGATATAGACAAAGACGTACTCTTTAATTTGGTACCATTATCCATCAATTTCGAACTATAGATAGACATAAAAATCATTCTGACGTAATGGCTTTTTACAACAGTAGTGCATGGTAGTGCATGAGCTATTTCTGATTGATTTCTACGTTTTTCTGTGTGTTTTTGAAATAAAAAGGTGAGTTTTGTACCTTTATGCATTCCTTGTAATAAAAAAACACGTAGATATATAATTTGTGGCACAAAAAGTGAAAAGTAAGTGCCAAAAGTACTTCGAATCGAGAAGGCCCATTTTAGCGATTGGGTCAAAAATGTGTTATTTTTCCAATTCTCATTTATTTTTAGTCTAAAATTTAACTAAAAAATAGTTTTATAATATATTTTAAATAACTTGACGTTGTATTTATTTCAAATTCACACAAAAATATATTTGATATATTGTTCGGAAATCTCATACAGATAAAAATTAATTTCGTTTTTTTTATTATTTTTTTATTTTATATTTTGGTATTAGTAACGGATAGAAACACATAAAACATAAAAATATACATATTTCCAAACATTTTCATATTTCTCCAAAAACAAACGTGTATAGTTCAAATTAGTAGTAATTTTAGACTAAAAGTGAAGTATCTACTACTACTATGCTATAAAGGGTAATTTATGAATTTTATTACAATTTCTAGCAACTAAAAATAATTTTATTCGATAGTTTATACATTCAATAAGAATCCCTGTAAGTTTATCTATAAATATTGTCTCAAAGTGAAAATATAGCAAAATTTGCAACTTAGCAAAAAATTTGCAATTCCCGCCATTTTACGTCGCGAGCCAACAGGCGTATCAAATAAAGTCGCCTTCCAAACATACAGGTTACCCACAGAAATGACACATCTGAACATATTAATTTCATAATCTATATTCCATGACACGAGATGGCGTCTTAGGAATAATTTGTTTTATTATTAATCTATAATACGTTTTTATTGATTAAGTATCTTTTTAACCGATGAAAAGTAATTCCTTGGTTTTTACTGATATTTCTTCAATTATATGTGCAATATCTAAGCACACACGACAGCGTATTTTTATCAAGAGATTTTTTTAAATCAACACAACGCGTGTCAACTCTACAAGCGCCTAGTGAGTGACTGATTAAAGTGCGGTGTATGCACCGCAGTTGAGTGGAACAGTACAGTCGCTTCTAGTACGTAGTACATAATAGCTCAATGGTCAAATGTCATGTCTAACAAGTAACTTGAATCATGAAATAATGTAGGTAGTGTGATATTTTTTTTGTTTATTCTGAGCTTGGTCGTGTAGTTGTGAAATCGTGAATGCGTTTATTGTGTTTCTTTTGGATTTCTTTGCAAATGTTATGTTATGTTATTAAATGCATTTGAACAACGTGCTTAATATCTACGACATACGTTCATAATGACATTATAAATACATAACACATCTAATTGGTAGGCTATGTATCAGTGATAAGAATAACAATAACAAAGTATTTCAGAATTCAAATATCCGTGAATAAATTGATCAATTACCTCCTGACAGTTGACAGCTAACGTCAAAACGTTATCAATTCGCCATAAGTGTTATAGTTTTTGGTAAGAATAAAATATTAATACCACTGGAATAAATTTTAATTCGTGGATTTGAAGGACCAAAAGTGGTATAATATGATATTTTAATTTATTTACCGGTTGAAATTTAGAATCGTTTAGCAGGAATTTGGGTGAGTAAGGTATTTTATTTGGTAGAGGTTTGGTCCGCGATTATAATAATACCACTCACATTAAAAGGTAATGCACCATTCTTGAGAACAATCAAAAAGAATATCCCATAGATCTAACCCCAAAATCATAACTTAAAATGAATTAAGGGGTGGGAGGTGGTGGAGAGGGAGGCGGGAGAGTTGTAGAGTCGCCCCCCGCTTCCACATCTTGCCGGATATGCTTAGTTTTTTTTTCTAAATTTTTATTACTATATACCTGATTTATGGGGGAAGAGAGTTGGAGAAGGGAAGCACCATGTAGCGCAGTCAAGGGATAGCCAGTCGACGGAGTCCTGCTTCACGAGGCTCCTACTCTGAGTGAAAAAATAATCACGAAGGAAATGGCGGGGTCGAGAGAGCGAGCGAAGCGAGCGAATAGACCCCGCTATCCCCTTCTAACCTAACCTATCCGAGTCGGGGTGCCCTAAGTTCCGAGCTCGCTTTGCTGGCTATTGCACTCAACAAAACACCAAAATATTAGCTTTTATAATTTCTTTAAATTATAAACATAATATATAATACAATAATAACCACACTACGGCTCACACAGGTGCCTGCGATTTACTACGACGGGTGGGGGCTGCTCTCGCTCCGCATCTACGGCTTTACAAAAACATTTTAGGAGTAGGGCAGACAAGACTACGTGGATTGGGGGCGTGCTGATATAATTTTAGTACAGATTCGATCAGATCAGATATCTATAAAGTCAGGTTGCCTTTGCTCCCGCCACAGACACAAAATTCTGTATGCTATCCAGCTTTCACAGTAATATCGTATAGCTTTTTTTCTCAGAAGAGCTAGAACCCAGAGCCGTAAAGTTAGTTAATAATAAAAAATATATCATTTTCCATACTTTACGTATTTTAGGTTATAATAGTTTTTGTTTATTTTTTCGATAACGGTGCATTACCTTTTAATGCGAGTGGTATTATTATAATCGGGGACCAAACCTCTTCCTAAGAAATCATTATAAGGTATTCTCCGAAAGATCCAAGCCACTTAATTTACCCCATATTATTTAAAACTACAGGTATTTTAAAAACCAGGCACGCTAAGAATGACTAGTTTAAATTTAACAAGAGTTCCCGACTCCACGCTGTAGCTTTCAGCCACTCGATCACAATATAAGATTGAATTACAACGCAGCTTCGCTAAAAGCTTTTTCACGTTGTTCTGTTTTTCCTGTCAATTTTCTTCACGTTGTTTACGAACGTCTAGGAATACTACAACAATGAACGCAAGCGATACGAATTTTTGCAATTCAGTTTATGATATATTAGTAATTGTTAAGGTAGGGTACAGTTAAACACAATGTAATACTCTTCATTGTATACCAAGAAAAAATATTTATTATTGCTACATAGTTATCTCTTCCACTCAATCTAGAAAAGAATTAAATAAAAATTAGTAAAAGATTTACGGGTAAGATTCACTAAAACAAGAAAGGATAAAAATTTAAGCACTAAAAACACAATATACTTTACGTAGATCAAAGAGTTAGAAAGGGGTTAGAAAAACAAATGGGGTATCCAAATAATTGGGTATAAATTAAGAAGTAATTTTATGGTTTTTGGAGTTTTTGAAAATGGACACGCGCATTACAGTACCGGGCGCACGTATTGTACGTGTACGGTACACATAATGGGTGCGTAAAAATATCCACTACCCCATGTCATTCCGTGGGTGTCGTAGGAGGTGAGAGCAGGAAAAAAAACCAGGAAATGGACAGCAGCGTCTTCCTAATAATTACTTTAAAACAAAAAAGTGCGGTTGTCCACTTTTCTGCCAAGCATGGCATATATCCCTCCTATCTTTGCGGGAGGCCTATGTTAGACAGTGGACTTTTAAAAGGCTGTAACAGTAACGGTAACGGCTCTTTTTATGTAAAAACAAATAAATTTGAGTGTTTGTATTGCCATAAAAGGAGTCTGATTATGTTTTTTTTTTTTAAATAATTGGAAGAAAATATGTACGCCTCGATAAGGCAGAATGTATCGGAACTTTTATGTTTTAATAATACTTTTGTAATATCTTCCTACATTCTACGCAAATAAATAATTATGAATTATGAAGTGTCATACCGAGACTTCCGACTGTATTCGCTTATCTATGTTCCGAGGTGTAATTAAGATTAAATTAATTAGAAATTTTGAGAAAAGCAATAATTTTATCTTGATTTCGACAAAGGATGCAAAAACAACAAGAACATTGCTCGTCGCCATCTTGAAAGAAACTGAAGGGGCTTTCCAGTGAAGAGTCACAGAGTGCGTCCTGCGCCGCTATATTTCACGGAGACGCCTCACAAGACGCCGATAAGACTCTTATTCACATTACTGAGTGTTTTCTTTTAGCTATTCTCTAAATCATATTTTTCTGCCGGAATACTGACATATTTTCAGTTAAATAGTGTTAAATAATATTATACAACATTCACGCATATAATTGAATGTAATTCCAACTTGACAAACGACTCCTCGGGCTTGGTACGTAGTGCTTCCGCTCTCACTTCACTAAGCGCTGATCTGTCTGTCTCGCTGAAGCGCTGGGCATGTATGAACTGTAACTTAACGACTTTACCAGATGAAGAGAGAATGAAATATTTTCATAAGTCAATTCAGTTAACGTCCTTTTATCCATTACAGCATATCAAAGTAAAATACAAGTAAATGAACATAGGCCTCTAGAGATTGCCACATAAAGGTGGTATTTGCCACATTTGCCACATTTGCCACGCTTGGAAGACGGATTGCTAACCGTCTATTTAGACGGGTAAAAGTAAACATCTTATTTAGAACGTAACATTATTACATTTTTCGTAACAGTGTGCCATGAAAAGCCATTCCACAACAAATAGTTCTTGGAAGAAAGTCGTTATAATTTTTTCTATAAATCAAGCAGAGCAATAATCGAATAGAATTCCACTTTCGGTGAAAGAAATATCGTAAATATGAGAGTTTTCTTTAACTAACATTTTTTTCACCCAAGAGGAACACGCATCTGATGACAAAGATATTTTAGTTACAGGAAATACATCGGATATTAACCAACATCTTGATACGTTATCCTGGAAACCTTTTCATTTTCCGCCATGTATTTTTAAATAAATTTATAGTGCTGAGAAAAAACAACTTTATATTATAGGTAGCCCACATAGTACATAGTACAATAATAGATTTCCGATCGGTTCGATTCACTGGCGCTACGAAGAAATGTCGCATCTCTTTACCACGGGGAGTGCTCTGAGGAATTGTTCGGATTAATCCCAGCCGGCGAATTTCGTGAACACATCTGGATGCTTGGCGGTCCACCACTGTACGTTTCACAAGGAGTTTTCTTTCGCGTACGTCCTCTCTGTGGAATAATTTACCACCGGCAATTTTTCGGGGCCGATATGACCTAGGGACCTTCAAGAAAAGAGCTTACTCCTTTATAAAGGGCTGGCAACGCACCTGCAATTCCCTTGGTATTGGTGTAATATGGTATATGGTGAGCCGCATGCTCGTTTGCCGCCTCTTCTATAAAAAAAATAGTAACCCCTACGGCGCGTGAACTGCGTTGGACCGATACTCTGTATTTAGGTTTATTAATAGTTAATCGAGGATACGTAGTTTAATAGCGATTTCTAAATATTCTGGTCAAACTATAGGAATAAATATATTCTATATATACTTATATATACCCGGCCCGCCTTTGCCTGGATGAAATCTGTTAATTTGGCGTTCTATTTGAAACAATCTATTTTATAAATTTTTCGTTTTTTCATAAATTTGAAGATTGAAGTTTTTCACATAAAATATATATATGCTAGATCTCACCTTTTATTGCTCTCTATCTGTTTATAAAGTTTCATCACAATCGGTCCAGCCGTTCCGTGGATTAATCCGGACATAAAGACACAAAAAATTAAAACACAATTACTAGCTTAATAGAAACCAGTAAATTCAGTATTACAGACTGTAAATTTTCAAAAACTGAAATTTTTTATGTATGAAGAGGGCTATGCTCGGAGTTTCTCTCTGTGATAAACTTATAAATGAGGGTATCTGCAGTAGAACCAGTATGGCCGACATAGCCCAACGGATTAGTAAGTTAAAGTGGTAATGGGCCGGCCAAATAGCACGAAGAACTGATAACCGATGGGAATAAAAGGTTCTTGAGTGGCAGTCTCGTACCGGCAGACGAAGTAAAGGGCGTCCTCCGCGAAGTCGCAGAAGTTGCAGGTGGCTCAGGACCGTGCTTTGAGGCATTACTTGGGGGAGGCCTATGTTCAACAGTGGACTTGTAATAATATCATAATAATAAATCCTTTATTTCGACTAACAAAAGTCATAAATTGCTAGTAAAACAAACCTTAACCTAATGTAATATAAAATAAAATAGAAATGAATATTAAAATGTTAATAGCAATGGTACTTATCCTATATTAGTAACTTAACCTACACATAGCCTCACATAACGAAACCCAGGTCGGGTTCTCCTGGTGCTGGTGTGTGCACCATTCCAAGTTCTCCAGAGGTCGTCTATGCTTCACAGCCAATGTGCTGAGAAGGGTGTTAGAGTATACAATAGAAGTCATCCACATGAGCATCCGCAAACATAGCCAACGCACTGCAGTGTCGAGGCCTCCTCAAGATCACCCTCAGCATATTGTTGTACTGAACCCACAGAGCACTGTAGGCTCGCTGCGTATGGTAAGTCCACAGACTGCATGTGTAATAGGATTGACAATACGCCTTGAACAAAGTTAATTTGACTTATGTCGTACTACGTGCAAATCTGCGAGCCAACATATTGCCCGGGACCGACAGCGCACGGCGCTCTCGTTCAATGTCGCTAACGTCATACAGGCGTTCAGTTACAACCTAAAGTCAACCACTTCTCTCAGAGCAGTCCCACATAGCCTAACATAGATACGTGGTTTGAAGACAAGTGGTTTGTTTTTACCTCTGAAAACAATAAGTTCACTCTTTTTTGAGCTGTAGATAGTATAGTAGTAGTCCAGTACCCTCGGCATATTCTTCACAAATTCTTAACAGTTTACGAAGCCCGCTGACTGAGGGGCTCAACAGAACCATGTCGTCTGCGTAACTAAAATTGTGACTTGTGAATGGCTGTAATGATGATGATCGATGATGTATAAATTAGGTTCTTAATGTTTGCTCTTAATATCAGTAACTAACAAAATATATTATAGAAAAACAAAATCCCTATTTTTTCTTTAAAATAGTATAATAATAGAACAAATACAATTATAGTAGTAATTGAATCACATCAAACTTGCTGATTCGTATAACAAAAACTTACACAAATATTTCCCCAACACGTGGGAACATACACCTGACTACGGGAGTGCACGCAACCTGTCCATTACCGAAAAACAATATTTTTCCATTTGCACCGATCTCGGCTCGGATTCCCTCAGCTATCCCTGTTCAATCACTGAGGAAATGTGGAATCCATTTTTCCATATACACAAAAGTTTCGAATGAGCATTATTATGACAGTTAATACTTGTTATGTAAAGTTTAAAGTGCCTTTTTGTAATCATCTATTAATGTTTAAAACCTAAATTTAATTATTTTATAACGCTTTAATTTAAATTTGTTTTAATTGTTATAAAACTTCATTTCAACAAAAGTCCATAAATTTGTCAGTAACAATACATTAATTTAAAATCATTGTTAGTTAAATTGCTTAAAATCTAAAAACCACAAAATTATCATACATTTTAACAACAATATCAAAAATTACTAAACTTACTTATTTAAGAAATACAATTTGTTATTATTACTTCGATTTTACATTTAATTCTAATTTCAATTCTTATGCATTTGAAGCACTGACCTCTATATATACAAGTACGCTATATATAGAGGTCATTGATTTGAAGGCAAATCCAATTTATATGTTTTGTGTGTTATACTAACACAAGCAATTTAAGCTTCTGTGGATTAGTTAGGTCAGTTGTAATGATTTCTATTATCCTATTTATTCATTTATATATCCTTTACTGCAACTTTAACAAGTAAAGTTTACACATGGCGGACTAAATGCCTGTTGAAATTCTTTCAGTCAATCGTGAATTTAATGAGAATTCATAGTAGGGGCAATTAAATAAAATAACTAAAAAATCCATCTATCCATTAAAGCCATAGCGCATTACGGGTCACCGGCGAATCGGAGGTGAGCAGCCATAGCGTTTTTCCCCGATACGGAAATATCTGTCATTTTTTGCTGGGGGAAATCTGTGCAAACAAAAACAGTCGTCTGCCACTACGAAATTCACACATACCATTTAAAACAATAAACCAATAATTTCACACACACACATAGATGCATTATAACAATATCGTTCGGTGACAGCGACAACTTGGATACAGACTCGGATCAATCGCTCGACCGAACTGCATATTGCACGATAACAAGTGGCCTATGTTGGTTAACGAATTCGAGTCAACACGACACTTATTATTGCAATTTTAATGTGTAAAAAGAAGTAAAATGCAAATTTTATTTTTATTTTCTACTGTTTATTAGGAAAACACTGCCCATCCCCTCTTACGACACCCGCGGGACGATATCGAGTAGTGGGTATTCTAACACGGTATACATAGTATAAGATCAGTGATAGGTAAATTAAAGATTAGTTAGCGTAACAAATTTTGAAAACTGACTATTGTCAATATTAATATTATTCCTAGATTTTCTTAAATACAAAATGTTCAGCATAATCTATTTTTAACAAAGATAAATATCATACATCTTTACGTGGTAGAGCCACGCTTCAACTATATTATGGTTGTAGCACGAATGGGTCGGCTCGACCGGGGTATGACTACACTCACAAAATACCATTGTAAAACAGCAGCTTAATGCTGTTGTGTTTCTTATGGTGAGTGTATAGAGAACTGAATTTTTGCAAACGAGGTATTTTATTTTAATCCTCAGGGGTGGCAACGCACGCAATCTGCATTTTGATTCTTAATCGAAGTTGAATTTAGATATCTATGGGTCACAACAACATCCACTTACCATCAGGTGGACGGTGTCCTCGTTTGTTACCCTTATTCTAAAAAAAAAAAATACCGCTTTGTTGTAACACTAATTTAAAATTAGTTGTAATTTATTGTATATAAAATTCTGAAATATTTCCGGTTTAAACTGTACTCTACGACATTCGACCCGCAGCCCGTGACTGAAGCTAACAAACCGCATTACTTTTGCTGTCAATGTTTGCAGCAAAACGTGCTCTCGTACTACGCCCGCATTTTGCGAAACATAATAAAAATAATCTTGTACGATTTTCTCAGATCCTGCGTAGTGTAACCATGATTTCGGGGCTAACATGTTATTTTAAATTTTTTTTTACCTAAAACTAAAATCCTCCCATTCTATAGAAAACTTCATATATAGCTTATTAAACCTCTTTTAAATTCAATAACTACACCAGTTTGCAAAAACAAGACATTCTCAAAGAAGAAGCGCAAGAAGTTCTGGTATATTTATTATGCAAAGTTACAGTCGTTTGGGTTATATCAGTAACTCTGGTTTAACTTGTTTATATAGAGGTCAGTGGGTTTAACTCATTATTATAAATTTTATTGCGCAGAGAAACTACGATCACAGCCCTCTTCATTGCTCTATGAGTGACCCTAAACTTTCTCACTGGATTTTGAAGGACCGCATCTCTGATCTGTATATTATTTATGTAGTATTTATTGTTTTTATATATTTATTAATTTTATCAAGCAACAAAGCTGTTTTTTGTTTCTCATTTTATATTATAAAATTTATTCGGAGAAACAATAATATATTAGGAGTAGTTTAGTTTGATTTCCTCTGCATTTATTAAGTGAATGGGTCTTACAATAATAATTGTTAATTTAAAGTTAGTAAAGTGATAAGAAGTGATTGCTGTGGCCTACGGACAACATTTCTGCTCGATTAAGAATCAAAATTCTGGAGTGTTGTCAGCCCTGAAAAATGAGATAGATGCCCCGTTTCCAGTAAAAAGGGTCTCCGGTTTTCTACATTTACCATACGAAACACAGCATAATTAAGCTGCTATTTTACGTTAGTATTCTTGGAGTGCGTGGAACTTTCTCGATCAAGCCAAAACATTATTTTAGTTCTCAGACATGCAATGCCATACTAATAATTTTATTAAATTCAAATACAGATGATGTAATAGAATACTGTTTAGTTATTATATGAATGAAATTGAATTGAATAGAATAGGGAAAAAAAGAATAAAATTCAATGAAATTTCAGTGAATGCTTTTGATAAATGAATTTATGCTGCAGATGCAGAGACAGGTAAATTAACCGAAGAGCGTGCGTTCGTAGATACTTATATAAAGATGTAAATACCGGCTCTTTTTCTTGCTGATTCTTCTCAGGACAGAGGTTGTTTTCACAATCAGTGGTCAAAGTAAAAAATTTCTTTCAATGAGAATTATTTTATAATCTGTATTCAATAAAAATTATCCTATTCCATTCTATTCTAAAAAATCGCAAGAGGTCTGTCAGGATCGAACCAAATGGAAATCCGTAGTCTCTGCCTTCCCCTCTGGGTGACAGGGGTAAGACTTTATCTTTGTAATTTTTTAAACTACAATATAGTACAAAATAAAAATACAACATTGTTTTCGTATTTCAAAACTCCTAGCCACCGTAGCGTTGGCGCACTGCGTGACGTTGTAACCTCACTGTACAAATATTGATGCGACTCTATCAAAAGTTCTGTTTGCAGCCAGTTATCTTTTCGTAACTAGCTGAATTTGTTTTGAATTTTTGTCGGTACAAAGTTGTTACTAATGTTGAAATACGAGTAGCAACATGATTCTGTTTTTGCTGTTTCGTACAACGAGTATACAATCAAAACTTATTATTTTGTATGGTGTTTCACGGGAATGGGAGCCTTAGTTTAATAGCATATAACGGCAAAAGAAACCGAGATTATATTTTTTTTATTTCTCAGACTTTTTCTTTACCAACGAGCACAAGTTGAATCATAGTAATAAATATAATATTGACTTTAATAAACAACAAATGCTAAAAGATAATAGTAAGGAAATGTTAAAGGACAACCCACATTGTTTTTTAACATAAACGTGGTAGAGGCCATGTCGCAGCTTTAATATGGTTGTAGCAAGTATGGCTCGATGAAGGGCCACGCTCTCACAGGATACCATCGTTAGATAACTGCTGTTTCATATGGTGAGCTTAGTGAACCGGAGACACTATTTTCTGGAAACGATGCATTTCATATTGGCCCTCAGAGATGGCACCGCATCTGCATTTTAATCCTTAATCGAGAATAGATGTAGATATCTATAGGTCAAAGCATTCACTTGCCATCAGGTGGACTGTAAGCTCGTTTTTCTTTTATAGGAGAGGGGGCACAAGAGCATACGGCTCACCTGATGATAAGTGATTACCGCCGCCCATGAACAACTGCAACTACAAGTGAATTGCAGATGCGTTACCAGCCTTTTATAAAAGAGTAGGCTCTTTTCTTGAAGGTTCCTGAGTCGTATCGGTCCGGAAAAATCTCTGGTGGTAGTCGATTCCACGAGGAAGTTGTGCAGGGAAGAAAACTTCTTTTAAATCGCACGGTGGTAGACCGCCAGTCATCCAGATGGTATAGATGGTATCGCGAGTTTTGTGGCGGTGTGCGATGGTGAAATTGTGCGAACTGGAATTAGTCCGAACAATTCCTCAGAGCATTTCTCGTGGTAGATGCGATAAAATACGCAAAGAGATGCAACATCTCTTCGCAGTGCCAGTGAGTGAAGCTGATCGGAAAGAGCTCGGTCGCCGACGATTCGAACAGCTCTGCGATGGATGCGATCAAATGAAATGAGCTGGCACTAGGGAGCCCCAGAGATGGGAACAGTATTTTGAACCGAACCTGCGCCTTGTAAAGTTGCAGACGGTGAGCCGGCATGTAATACTGTCTCGCCCTGTCAAGCTTTTTACAGGCCAATTTAGCGTTCTCTTCCAAGTGAGCATGAAACTGCACGTCACTCGATATGTCGTCGCCGAGGATTCCGATACTGGCTGAGGTAATATGGGGAGTGCCTTGAAACTGAGGAGATACGAGGAAGGGTTTTTTTTCATTTATCATCCTCGTTTTATAAAAAAAATATACTAATTGAGTTTTTAATTTAAATCAATAATCAGCACAAAACAAAGATAAGCAACGTAAATAAATTACGCTGCATTACCCGAGGAGCTTTAAAATACTTAAGAGCACGAAGAGCCAAATCCTGTAATCCCTTTATATTTGCAGTCTGGCCATGTGCCAGAAAGGGATTCAGGAAAGAACGGTTGTATAGACGAAGTAAATTCCTTAAGTCGCTACTATGCTTAGGTATAGCACGTTTTAATATCAATTGGTACGAGATTTTAGATTCCATTACATTCCAACGCATTTACTTCTTTTAATTCATTCATTCATAAATAACTAAACATATATCTCCCCTTCAGATTGGCTCATGGTGGCAATATTTGCCATAGTTGCCGCGTTTGGCATGCGGGTCGTCAACCACAGTATTTTTATTATTTTGATTTGTTATCAGGAATATGCTACTGCCAATCTCTAGTCTTATTCCCCCCCCCACCCACCTCCCACCCTGTTAACTGTGTAGTGGCGGTGCGACTGCGGTTGCCACCGCATCCAGCGCGGCATCCACCAACTGTGGCAAAATCCTCCCTATCAAGCAATCCATAAGGGAGGCCCGAGTTAAACAGCGAATTTTATAGACTAAAATGGATAGAAAATGTATTGCCATCTGTCGCCTTTTACTACACGTTAACATAATTATTTCTTTTCAGACTAAACCACTCTTGATATATTATTGTTTCTCCAAATAAATTTTAAATATAGAATGAGAAACAGAAAGAGTTTTATTGCTTCATAAAATTAATAAATATTCCGTTATTAAAACAATAATTATTTCGGTAAAGTAACATATAGAACCGAGACGTGGTCCTTCACCGTCAGCGAGAGACCTTAAACTACCTACCGCGAAACTAAATGCCGGTATTTAGGTGGCACGATTATCTTGACGATACCTCTGAACTGTAACACCCTCGTAAGCGGTGCTGTAAGGTCTGTAATAAGAAAAATTACGGACCTTACAGCACCGCTTTAGAAACCATAACAAGTCTTCTGCTAAATACAGGCCGCCCCTAATTAAGGCCACAAAGCACAGTCCTGAGCGACCTACTACGACTATAATCTAGCTTTTTTATAAATAATAAAGAAGACAAGCGAGCACACACACAACATTAAGTTGAAAAAGGAAAATTTTGTAAAATCTTTTTTTATAAGTACCGCTCCATTGATTTTCACCCGTAACTTTAACAATTAAACCTTTAGAGTAGTCATTACTCAGATAGTTTTCATCGGAGACCAATCAAACACGCATCGTGCACTTAATGGCTTCCAAATTAAAGTTTTGGTTTTAAGCTCTTTATGCCCCTGTATCATATTTTAGCCAAAATATAGATAGAAATTATTTCGAAATTAAACGCACCATGGCATGGCAAAACTTTATTGAATAATGACGTAAATATAATTTATATTAAGGAACTTTAACGATTAATTTCAAAATATTCAGAACGTCGTATGAGGAAGCTCAAGGTCGCTCAGCGAGCTATGAAGAAGGTTCTACTCGAGATTTCTCTGCATGACATACTTAAAAATGAGGGTATTCGCAGTAGAATCAGAGTAACCGACATATCCCAACGGATTAGTACGATAAAGTGGTAGTGGGTCGGCCATAAAGCTCGAGTAACCTACGATCGATGGAGTAGAAAGGTTCTCGAGTGGTAGCCTCGTACCGGTAGATGAAGTGTAGAGCGTCGCTCACTAAACGAATGCGGGTGGATCAGGACCGTGCTTTGTGGCATTCCTTCGGGGAGGCCTATGTTCAGCAGTAGACTTGTGAAGGGCTGTAATTGAATGATTGTCGAAATAACTGCGATTGCCAACCCACACGCCGAGAGTGGCAATTATTGCAAATTATCCTCTCTATAGTACCATCTATGGGGAAGCCCAGGCTTTAACAGTATTAGAGCAATAATTGAGTTCGTAATTTAATGCAGCCCATTGACATCTGCAAACAACTTCAAAGAGGACCATAAGCGCTCCTTAGTTGAATGCTACGTGGGGCAGCCTGAGCACCCACGCTCAGGATAGTATGGTCATGGATGCTCAGCGAGGCATTCTCCGTCACTGAGGGTACATCAAATAAAAAAGTGCCCCAGTAGGTTACCAGCCCTTCTGGGGTACTTTTTTATTTGATTGCGCTACCATTTTATGGGAGTTGGGGGGAGGGGGCACTGGGCTTCCAGCCACCTGCACTTACCACGCAAAATGCAGAGGCAAACTTCTACTTCATTCTGGTATTCTCTAAGCACGTGGTACCACCCCGGTTCAAGCCGGCCCTTCCGTGCAACAGCAAAAGCTGCCGCGTGGCTCTACCACTGTTAAAGTTTTTATAGAATAAGGGTGACAAAGGAGCACACAGTCCGCCTGATGATAAGTGCATATCTGGCCCATGTACGAGGCGTTAAGACTCTATAAGAACGTGGTCTTTCCTCAGTCGAGTCGAACTATTCGTGCTACAACCATAATATAGCTGCAGTATGACTGTACCACGTATAGAAATTCTACCCAAGTCAAAGAAATATGAAATTATTTTGCTTTTTATCGAAATTTTCAATCATTTCTTCGCCACAAATGCAATATTGTTCTATGAAATTTCTTGGCACAGGTGTCGAGGCTAGGTCGGGCGGGTATTATGCTTGGCGCATTGCCAGTCAGTGAGATGCAAATATTATTCGATCATGGCTTATGCCGCAGCATCCAACACAGTCGCGACCTATTCAACGGTACATTTCATTTTCAAGTTACGGAGAATTACATTTACGTGAAAAGCTGAAGGAAATATTGAATGGACTTTCTTCACTTTATTTTGTAATACAGATAGAACTCACTTTTTACAAGCTTTCATTTCACTTCACCTTTTTTATTTATTATTAAATAATATACAGTACAGTTTTACAATAATAAGATGCCGCTAAACTCAATTGTTTATCGTGTCACTGTTTTCTTCACTCGCTGAAATTTGTGCATGAATACCGCAAAGTTACTATTACCGTCAAAAAGCATATAATCTATTAGGAGAAAATGTATTCGGGTTGCATATTTAACTTTGAAACCGGTTTTGAGAACACATGCGAATTGTAAAATATAATACAAGTGGCAAAATTATAAAAAATGTACACCGGATTTAGATACAACCAAATCAATTTATTCGAAGCAATATGCACTATTTAAGGATAACTCAGAAACTAATTGTCAGATCCCAATCAAATTTATATGGGACCACACAAAAAGCACCAGCTTTCAGATCAAAATGAATCATCAAAATCCGTTCACCTGGAAAAAAGTTATGAGGTAACAAACATAAAAAATATAGTCAAACTGAGTACCTCCACTCCTTTTTTATGTCGGTTTAAAATACAGTAAACAATAGCACCAGTCGTTTGCTTGAGTTATACAGTTTGTGCAAAATTTATTTTTAATAAAATTTATTTATAAGTACTAATGTCTAAATAATAATCATAGAAAGTATGGATAATTGCGGTAAATATGTATGGTTATAGCTTGTACTTGTACAACCTGTGTGATGTGATGTGAATGTTTATGTAGTGTTGAGGTGTGTACTGTATAAAATATATTTGTCTTTATGGATATATGATTGACACATTGTATATCATTATATTACGGGTGTATCATGAAGCTTGCACTATAGTTGCGATATCCCACTTATATACTATCTATGTAATACTTTGTTAACTCACGTCAGATATTTCTTCGTCAACCTTATGACGTGGCTTAGTAGGTAATTTGTCAATTAATTTAGGTATCATGTATTTTGTGGTTCTCTGTCCATATGTATTACAGCCTTTCTAGTCATATAAGTATGTTGAGTAGTCTGCTAAAGCTCACTTTGTCATACTGTCGTACTAGTATAATTTTGTTTGTCGTACTGGTATAATTTTTTACTTCTCTCTTCTTTGAATAGTTCACAGTAATTATCTTTGTGTTTAGTGTTTTCTTCCAGGGTGTAATAACGTGTGATGTTCTAAGTTGTAGTGTGTACATCCGCAGTGTAACTGTAAGTATGCGTGGATCAAATTTTGCAGAAGAATTTCTCACCTAACAGATTGTGTAATTTTTTTCAAACACCTGCTCGTGATACCACAACTAAGGATACTCAGGTACGTAGTTTGTCAAAATGGCCTCCATTCAGCGTTGGATGATATATTTTCCAACTCTCTTTGATAGACGACAAATCCTCGCAAAAGATCACCGATTCCTACCAAGGATGATTTGTGAGGCTATTGCAATAAAAAAAACATCCAATAGATACCATGACTGAGTGCTTCTCTCCGTATGGGATGCCATAATTAATAAAATTAAATCCAAACCCAAGCATACTACTGCAAGAATTCAAGATTTGTTCTATCCTATTCTAGTTCTGCTACTCGATACCAGATGGCGCTAGTTGCATTAATTATGACGCTCGGCAATACTGTAAGATCATTATGTGTAGCATCATTTTAGTTTCAATTTTGCGAATGCTGAAGGGGAGAAGCCCATTTTAAGCAGTGGACTTTTTCAAGCTATTTCAGGAGAAAATATTTAACTTCTGTAATGAGGAGCCAAATTGTTTGCACAACGTTTCATCATACAAGGTAAGATACCTTTTCTGCCTATGAGTTCGTCTGGGTTGGCCCACCTTCTTATCCATTTCAGCCGGCAAGCAAGCATGGCGTGTACTACTTGTGTTCCGGTCTGAACAGTATAATTACAGAAAGTCAGTATACATTTTTTTTAATAATATAAAGGTGCAAATGAGCACACATCCAACCCGACGGTAAGTGGTTTCTGTGGCCCATAGACATATACATCTACTCTCGTTTGCGAATCAAAATGCAGATGCGTTGTCAGCCGTAAGGACTAAGATGGAATGCCTCTTTTCCAGTAAAAAGGGTCTCTGGTTCTCTACACTCACCATAATAATTACAGCATCATTAAGCTGCTATTTTAAGCTGATATTCTGTGAGAGCGTGGTCTTTCCCCAGTCGAGCCGACACATTCGTGCTATAACTATATTAATAATAATAATAATGTCCTCCAGACCGATTTCTGTCACGGCGGCCAGCCTCAACGGAGACTAGCCATCGGCGCAGGACAGGATTATAGTGCCCAAGTGTATGCGGAAGCACAGGTGCACTCTCTATTCCTTCACTCTCATAATCCGATGGGAGGGTAAACTGACACGACCGGTGAGAGACCAGGCGCAGGGCCAACGGCTTTACGTGCTTTCCGAGGCACAGGGTGAGACACCGCCAACATCCTGACTCCGGTCAGCTACTGAGAATTTCTTTACGGAAAAACTCAATAATTGATTTTTGCCCCGACCCGGGATTCGAACCCAGGACCTCATGATCAGCAGTCGCATTACTACCACCACTGGAACCACGAGGCAGTCATAGTATAACTATACAATTAGTATAGCTGCAGCATGGCTCTACCACGTTAAAAAATACGAGCTTTGAGGCATTTCATCTTAATCATTAAATGTAACAACGTACACGTAACGTAAAGTTGACAATGTGGGCTGTTAGCTCGTTTCTCTTTAGTAAAGTTTGATTTTTAAACTAAATATATTAAATTATGAACTCAACACTAAATAATATACTTATTATATAGCACTATTATAACGCTTATAAATAAATGTGACCTTACGCAGTGATTTTCATTTAAATCGTTTGAGTTATCTTACCTTAAAAAAAGTTACCTTAAAAACAAATTGTCCAGGAACGTAAAAATAATTTATAAAAAACTGATTCGGTTACATGATTGGTTATTGATGAATATGACTGATTAGGTTACATGGTTACTGATTAGGTTTAGGTACAAAGTTTGATTAAAAGTTAAAATGTGTTTTATAATCAAATTGATACAATTTATTATTATTATGTAACGAAAAAATAAACGAACAAGCAGGCAGACCTGGAACAATTATTTGTAGCACATACAAATACAGCTCTTAGCGCCGGAACTCAATGCAAAGCCATTGTATATTTTTTTATTTAAAAAAAAACTAAATAATTTAACTAAACATAACAAACAAGGTAATAATAAGATATTCAATATACAATGTAAGATATTTCAAAGTTTTGATTATTTAAAAAAAAATATTTGAATATTTAACTATTGTATTAAAACGTTCTATTAATATTTCTTTTTTTATACAAGAATTTTGTTTCCTCTTCAATATTGAGCGGCAGTTTACAATTTTTACCACAATGTATAGTATAATATAATTACAACGATTCATTAACTCGCTTACTTGTCTGTTCGGTATAAGTCGCAATTGGATTTAAGCTGAATTCTTCTTGAGCTAAAGACTTGAAACTTTACGTAAAAAGATCTCAAAACTGGAAACGTGTAAAAATGATCGCCATATTTACTCGTAAATGATTGAATTGATGCGCTATCACACTGAAACTGCAATATGACGAGAATCTACTTAAAGCAATGACATTATAAGTAAAAGGGTATATATAGAATATTTCTGCAACAGTATATACGTTCCGTTTATAGTTGTTTACGAATATGTTTACCAGTAAAAAATATTCAGACTAGGTAAGTCCAACTTCGACCCAGAGGTCAATAGATACATTCAACTCGGCTGGGCAGCGTTCGGGAAATTAGGACATAACTTCTCGTCAGGCACACCTCAAAACGTGAAAACGAGATTGTACAACCAGTTCGTGTTGCCAATAATGACTTATGGATCTGAGACGTGGTTCTTCATTGCTGGCTACTAATTCTGTTGGTGTAGCAAGGGTTGTCTGGAGTTGCTCGAAATGAAAATACCATATTTCCTCTTTCAATTTTGTATTGCATATACACTCCACCCCCCTCTCAAGCTTCGCTACTTTCATTATTCATTTTATTTAATATATATCTTAAAATAATTTATTATCTTCTTTGATTAAGTCTGCAGCTTTTTCTGCGATCATGATAACTGGCGCGTTAATGTTTCCCCCAACAAGGTAGGGAATAATACTAGCATCCACTACGCGCAATCTTTTGACACCACGTACACGCAGTCGTGAGTCCAACACTGAGCCTAATGCACACGTGCCACTATAGTGATACATCGTGTTCATCATACTCAGCACGTAACAACGCCAGTAGTCTCTACTCCAACGCTTTAAGCCATTACACTTAGACAACTTCAAGTCCACGAACTCCGATCCCACGCTTTTAAAGTACGTAGTGTTCAAAATTTGAACATAATCCTCAACGTAACTTGCTAGATTCTCCAAATCGGTCTTGTCTGTAAACATACCTGTATGAATGATAGGAGGGTCTTCAGGGTTCTTACTACGTAGAAGCACTCTACCCCGTGACTTTGGATGCAATATATTCAATGTAGAAAATAACATATTCCTTCCCTTACCACTATTATAGAACTGTTCACATATGTCGAATTCAAACCAATAATTAAAAGCGCAGAGCTTCAGTATAGCATCGGAATCATTGGGAACAATCATATTTACTACCTGGTAGTCGGGATATTTTTGTTGTTTGTCGAGAGCCACATATCCAGTGAATGTGGGCATTGGAAACATATGTGGATTTGTGGGTATGGCCAAGGAGTGGGATTTTTCCATTTTGAACGCCATTATAACGGCCACGTGATCTTGATAATTCAATCCGACTGGCAAGTCACTTCGAACTGGAATTCCCAGCTCTTCCAAATGGTCTTTTGGTCCAATTCCAGACAGCATTAGCAACTGGGGACTATTGAAAGCTCCCGCTGATATAATAACTTCATGAATCGCTCTAAGAGTGAGAATTTGACCATTTTCTGCTTTGACTTTTACGCCCACGGCGTTATTGTTCTCATCAAATAGAATTTCTGTCGCTAATGTATTCTTAAGAATGCACAGGTTTTTACGATGTTTAATTGGCGATAAATAGGAATATGCAGTGCTCTGACGCACACCATTAGCTATAGTAAAAAGTTGAGTTGTAAATCCCAGGTGTTGCTCTCCATTTATGTCTATTAAAACATCGTGACCCAACTCATTCGCAGCTTCCAAGAACTTAATTGTTTCATTATGAAACTCTCTCGTAATACCTAAATATCCACTGGTGCCATGATAAATTCTATACGGTGAATATAATACGTTTAAATCTTCCAACCTTTCACTTTTAATGAAATACGGTAAAACGCCCTTCCAACTCCATGTACGATCGTTTGCGGCCGCTGCCCAAGTCTCATAGTCGTATGGGCTTCCCCGGACGTAGAACATGTAATTAATACTACTGCTTCCCCCAAGCATGTAACCACTTGTCAAGTTGGCAACACGATTTCTGTGAGATTGCTGGGTTGTTTGATCATTTTCTGAAGTGTAGTTTTTGTCGACACGACTTCTTGACATTAAAGTAAACCAACCTGGAAGCTGTTCAAATTTCAAATAAGACAATTATACTATATTATCAATTATGATTGCTAAATTTTCAATAACTTACCATTGATTCTAGGGGTGGATCTCCACCTGCTTCTATTAGAGCCACCCTTACACGTTTATTTTCAGTGAGTCTGTTAGCTAGCACACTTCCAGCAGTTCCTCCGCCAATTATGATGAAATTGAAAAATTCGCCATCTGAAATAATAATACTATGTACCAGAAACAACATATAGCAGGCGAAACCTATGACTATCGCTATCGCTAGTTTAGGTATTTACATATATGTGGAATATGTAAATAAAGCTAATATAAGATCTATCTCATGCTAGAAAAGCTTCCGAGATCTTTCGTTTGTCGGCTTTCATGATCCAGAGACGATAGACGACTCTCTTAAGCTCTAGATTCCTAGGATTGCGCTGCCTCTACATGACGGTCGTTATAAAACAGTGAATTACGTTACTATAACGTTATATATATGTTATGATCCTAGTCATCAATCAGAACACTATTTATGTTTCCCGGGCAATATGAACAATGACACTTCAAATTGTGCTATATAATTATTACTGTTTGAACTTTAAAAAGCTCGGTCAAATTAATTATTTCAATGATTTTATCACATTGCCTACTCATCATCATCATTATCATCATCATTACAGCCCTTCACAAGTCCACTGCTGAACATAGGCCTCCCCCAAGGAATGCCACAAAGCACGATCGTGAGCCACCTGCATCCATCGACTTCCTGCATGTCTTACCAGGTCGTCACTGTATCTAGTGGGGGTATCGCCCTACAGTACGTCTACCGGTACGAGACTGCCACTCAAGAACCTTTTTTCCTTATAGGTTGTCGGTCCTTCAAGCTATATAGGCGACATATTGTCACGTCAGCTTCACTAATCTGTTGGGCTATGTTGGTCACACTAGTTCTACTGCGGATATCCTCATTTCTAAGTTTATCACGCAGATAAACCCCGAGCATAGCCCTCACAATAGCTCGCTGAGCGACCTTAATCGTCCTTGTAGAGCCAGCAGTGAAGGACCACGTCTCAGATACATAATTCGTCACTGGCAACACGCATTGGTTGTACAATCTAGTTTTCAGGTTTTGAGGTATACCTGACGAGAAGATGTGTCTTAATTTCCCGAACGCTGCCCAGCCGAGTTGAATCCATCTATTGACTTCTCGGTCGAAGTTGAACTTACCTAGTCGGACTATTTGCCCCAGGTAAACGTACTCGTCAACAACTTCGAGCTTAGTGCTCCTTACTACTATCGGCATAGGTGTGACATGGACATCAAACATGGTCTTTTGTCCATGTTCATCTTAAGACCTACCGTTGGGAGACACTATTGAGGTCATTGAGCATAGTGCTTAACCTTCAGCGATTCAGCCATAAGGACTATATCGTCGGCAAATCGAAGGCGAGTAATGTATTCACCAGTCCAGTAGCTTCAAAACGTCTTCCAATGCAGCGTTGAAGAGTTTCAGGAATATAGCGTCATCCTGTCTTACATCTCTCTGCAGTTGGCTAGGTTTCGTACTCTGTTTCTGTACTCAGATAGCCATCGTAGCCCTACTGTACAAACATTTCGGCACTTCGATATACCGACAGTCAACTTAACTCCATATAAGAAAAGGGCAAGGGATTGTGGGGTGGAATTTTCACGTCAGGCATACCCATGTCAAGGCCAGAGAAAGTTTTTTAATGTGGAATGAATATGGTAGGGCATCTTCGGTCTGTTTTTACGAAAATATGGCTGCCTCGCGTAGAGAGTTTAAGTACGCTTAAGTACGTTCAAAATAATCAGGACAAAATAAGAATGGAATTGTTGGTCCGACATCGAAATGCTGGTAACTTTAATGAATTTTGGAGAGAAATAAAAAAGTTAGAACATGAAAAATATTTGCCGTTAAGTGTAGATGGAGAAAAAAGTATAGAAAATATAGCAAATTTATTTAGAAATCAGTTTAATCTTGTACAAATTAAATATAATTATAATTGTAAGGCTAGGGCATGTCAGGGATCGAAAACATCATGTAACAATTACGCCGAAAGAGTTAGAGTCACTTTTGACTAACATGAAGCGGGTAAGTCTCCGGGTCATGACGGTCTTAGCATAGAGCATATGTTATATGCGGGCCAGCATATCAGTGAGGTGTTAGCGCATTTTTTCAATCTCTGTGTTAGACATTGTTATTTACCTGAGGAACTTATTCGTACGGTGGTTGTTCCTATTATGAAAAATAAAACCGGGGATATCTCGAGCTCGGTAAACTATAGGCCTAATTCTTTGGCCGCTATAGTGGCCAAGGTATTTGAACGAGTATTACGGTTATACTCAAATTCCATAAATTACGATGATGGGCAGTTTGGTTTTCGTCCGAATGTGTCAACAGATATGGCTATATTTTCTCTAAAGCAAGTTATAGGTTATTATAAACAGCGGAATACTAC
Source organism: Parnassius smintheus behrii (assembly GCA_036936625.1). NCBI lineage: Eukaryota > Metazoa > Arthropoda > Insecta > Lepidoptera > Papilionidae > Parnassius > Parnassius smintheus. Next base: position 55,274,338 of record JAUPFT010000004.1, on the reverse strand, counting down.
TGTATACGCTTGTTTTCTTGATTTAAGTCTTGCCTTTGATACAATTAGTCATGAAATACTGTGGAAAAAGCTCCGTGACACTAGCAAAGGTGTCCCGGCTGAGGTTGTTGATCTCCTAGCGTTCTGGTACGGTAATCGGACCAACAACGTTAGGTGGGGTGGTGAAATATCGGATTGCTATAAGCTTTCTTGTGGCGACAGGGGGGTGTTACCCTACCTGATCTTTTCAATACTTATATGAATGATTTAATCGTGGAGCTGAGCAGACCCCGGTAGGGCTCAGACTGGACAGCAGATATGTTAACAGCCTGAGCTATGCTGACGGTATGGTGCTGCTCAGTCCCTCGATTAAAGGCTTGAAAAAATTAATTGAAATCTGCGAAAGATACGCGGAAGATTATAATTTGACTTACAACTCCAAAAAGACAGAAATAATGATTTTCAGATCAGGGAAGTTAACTCAGAGCGTGCCCGAGATTCGTCTTTATGGAAAATTTATTAAGATAGTAGACAAGTTCAAGTATCTTGGCCATATTGTTACTTCAGACTTAAAAGATGACACGGATGTGGAACATCTACGTAGATCTCTGTGTGTAGTAGGCAATATGATTGAGCGAAAATTCTGCAAGGCGTGAAAATTACACTGTTTAGATCTTTCTGCCAAGCGTTTTACACGTGTCAACTCTGGGTAGACTATACCAAGAAATCACATGGTACTATACGGATAACTTATAATAATATTTTTAAACTTCTAATGGGATTTAATCGCTATTGTAGCGCCTCTGAAATGTAGGTGAAAACCCGGGTTGACTCTTTTAATGCTATCCATCGAAAGAGGATAGCATGATTTATGTCCAGAGTTGACTTGTGTAACAACTCTATTGTGCGTAGTTTGGCAGATAGGCAGATACAGACTGCAATGTACAGATGCTGGGTGACGATAGACTTTTGAAATATTTCAACATGTCTATTCTTGCTATACTATATATATATATATATATATATATATATATATATATATATATATATATATATATATATATATATATATATATATATGCTATATTATATTTTCTTGTAAATATGGATCTTTGTATCTTTGTGTCTGCAACAAAGGATTATTACTATTATTATTATTTTTGGGGTATCTAATTTTCTCATCTGGTTAATAAATATACATAAATATCTATAAAATAAAATAAATACAAAAAATACATTATTATTATCGTAAACGTAGCAAAACACAGATTAAAATAAAAATTGTAACTCTAGCAGCGCAAGCAATTTGAGACACCTCTATTGCCTCATTTACATTCAGCCCCTGCCACTGCTCCTCGCGCTGCCGGCAATACTTCGCTAAATACTGCCGTAGCAGGATCGCGGGAAGTGTGTATTCACACTCTGCCCTACCACTCACATCGCTTTCGGCTTTCGACTATGGTAGACGTCGAAATAATTACAGCGTCCGCGCTGTGTCTTCTTGCAATACAAAATTATGTTAAATAATTTAAAAAAATTTCAAATTCCGAAGAAGATAGATAGATAGATAGAAAATTTATTTGCTTAAATACATGGTACATAAGATGATCAATGACGTGGAACTGACATGTTTTGCCATAATTGGCATGCAAAAATGATATGAAATACAGCTAATTACACAAACCCAATGTTACATTTTAAAATTATTGTATTACTTAAAAGTTAGGTACAAACATTCTTTTTGAATTCAAATAAGTAGGTATTACGTAAAATTAAATACTAATACAGATCAACTCTATTTGAATTCTTATACTGTAAATTGTTCAAAAATTATTAATTGAATTATTACATTATGGTTACATAAATAATATTAAATATTATATGAGATTAGTTAAGCTATTATTATTTTAATAATTACACTACAGTATTAATTCATTCATTCATGCAAATATTACCATTTAAATTATTTTACATTTTAATAAATAAATAATCAATATGAGTTACTAATCGTTGTTAGAAATAAAATGTCAATGTTCATTAATTCCTTAAACTAAATTTTATATTAATTTAATAAATTTGACGAATTTGACGAAACGATTAGTAACTCATATTGGTTATTTATTTATTAAAATGTAAAATAAGTTAAATGGTTATATTTGCATAATAGCCTGAGATTTTAAAATTATAATTTTATTGTAGGTAATTAAAATTATGAATTAATTTAATACTGTAGTGTAATTATAAAAATAATAATAGCATAACTAATCTCATATAATATTTAATATTATTTATGTAACAATAATGTAATATTTTTCAATTAGTAATTTATGAACAATTTACTGTATATGAATTCAAATAGAGTGGATCTGCATAAGTATTTAATTTTACATAATATTTAAATGCAAAAAGAATTCTTGTACCTAACTTTTAAGCAATGCAATAATTTAACATTGGGTTTGTGTAATTAGCTGTATTTCATATCATTTTTGCATGCCAATTATGGCAAAACATGTCAGTTCCACGTCATTGATGATCTTATGTACAATATTTTAAGCAAATAAATTTTCTATCTATTTATCTATATTCTTTCGAACTTGATATCTTTTTAAATTATTAACATAATTTTGTAATGCAAGAAGACGCGGACGCTGTAATTATTTCGACGTCTGCCATAGTCGAAAGTCGAAAGTGATGTGAGTGGTAGGGCAGAGTGTGAATACACACTTCCCGCGATCCTGCTACGGCAGTATTTAGCGAAGTATTGCCGGCAGCGCGAGGAGCAGTGACAGTGGCTGAATGTAAATGAGACTTTAATGGGGCATATTGCAAAGTACGTATTTGGAAACGTTTGCGATTACATCGAACTATGATCACACGGTGTGATCACACCTAATTATAAGATAACTTGTACAATATTTTAAAATAAAATAAGGTCCTAAAGTAAAATATTCTAACCATTTATAATGGAATGCTGGGGGTACAAGTATGAAGTCACCTGCAACATCGACAATACTTGTAAAGCGCCTTGCATCTGTGTCACCTCTGCTAACTTTGCTGCTGCGTCCATTGCGTTTACCTGTGAAGTAGATTAAGGGAACAACGAATGATTTAATAAAAACATTATATTTTTACCGTAGTGACCGTGTAAGAATATCTACTGCACCGTATCATCCCGTGGATGTCGCAAAAGGCGACATAGGTAAAGACAACAGGAGATGGTCAGCGCGGTCTTCCTAATACGGATAAATATAAAACACGCTTGCCAAGCGTAGCAATCATAGTAGTTATCATAGAATACTTTAATACACTTTAGAATGGCTGTCAACCTTACTTTGTAGGAGGATTGGCGTCACCGGGAGCACACATACAAGCAATTACGTCGTATTATCAGTTATCACTACTACAAACACATTTTAGACTTTTGATTAATGTTTTTGACACATAAACGATTCTTTATTTTTGGTCTCTAATATTAACAAAATATAAATAGTTTCGACTTACTGGTTGTAGAATATTTCTTCTTTATTTAAATTTCATTTCTCGCTGTTCTTTCGACACGTAATTATTGCACAATTTTCCATTTTTAAATAATTTGCTGCAGCGACGCTTGACACGAAAATTGGAAACGATTGATTGTGTTGACATTTATACGTGTGAATTGACATGTTAGAGGCTATACGGGCTCCGCCCACTCCCTCGTTCTATTACTTATGTATTATAGTATTCCATGGTAATTATCCCTCCCTAGTGGACTTTAATAATCTGTAACCGTAACGGTACAAGTGTCCGCCGTGTGGTGGCGCAATCCAATACCCCATAATATATCATATGATCAGATTGTACATTCATTGAATTAAGCGAATCAACTCGTCCTGAATGCTCATAATATTATATTATTAAAGTATCTTTTCAGTAAAACTAAAACAAACATTATCTCACATTACACCAAACGCAAGGGCTCGCGGTCGAACGGCGCTCGGCCGAGGCAACGTGCGACCGAGGCAGCCCGAGGCACGTCCACACCAGCCGAGGCATTTGGCTCGCAAGGCTGCCGCGCGAGCCCATGCGTGAGGTATGTACGCGACTATTGATTAATACGGTTATGTTGCTTGTGAAAATTAATAACATTCATGAGTTAAATTTATGTTTGTACTGAATCTAATCTTACAAGAATTTTTGGATGGATATTTTTACTAGCCTGTACGATGTTTGCAAATAAATAAATATATAAATAGTAAGTACTATAGTCCATAGACACCTACAGCTAACTTCAAACAAAGAAGACTACAGACTTTAACACTTTTGAGTACTGGCTCTCCATACCTTCCAGACCGGAACACACTAGTTAACGAACTGTTATTTGTACCGAGAATTTCTCACAGCCTGTAGTTTATACTGGCTCTCTATACCTTCCAGACCGGAACACACTAGTTAATGAACTGTTATTTGTACCGAGAATGTCTCACAGCCTGTAGTTTATACTGGCTCTCTATACCTTCCAGACCGGAACACACTAGTTGACGAACTGTTATTTGTACCGAGAATGTCTCACAGCCTGTAGTTTATACTGGCTCTCTATACCTTCCAGACCGGAACACACTAGTTAACGAACTGTTATTTGTACCGAGAATGTCTCACAGCCTGTAGTTTATACTGGCTCTCTATACCTTCCAGACCGGAACACACTAGTTAACGAACTGTTATTTGTACCGAGAATGTCTCACAGCCTGTAGTTTATACTGGCTCTCCATACCTTCCAGACCGGAACACACTAGTTAACGAACTGTTATTTGTACCGAGAATGTCTCACAGCCTGTAGTTTATACTGGCTCTCTATACCTTCCAGACCGGAACACACTAGTTAACGAACTGTTATTTGTACCGAGAATGTCTCACAGCCTGTAGTTTATACTGGCTCTCCATACCTTCCAGACCGGAACACACTAGTTAACGAACTGTTATTTGTACCGAGAATGTCTCACAGCCTGTAGTTTATACTGGCTCTCTATACCTTCCAGACCGGAACACACTAGTTGACGAACTGTTATTTGTACCGAGAATGTCTCACAGCCTGTAGTTTATACTGGCTCTCTATACCTTCCAGACCGGAACACACTAGTTAACGAACTGTTATTTGTACCGAGAATGTCTCACAGCCCGCAGTTTATATTGGCTCTCTATACCTTCCAGACTGGAACACGCTAGTTCACGAAATGTTCATTGGCGACAGAAACAGGTTAAAGAGTGGTACCCCTACCCATACTCACTGCTGGGTGAAAAGGTGTCCTATCATCAGTAAATCACGCGGTAAACCTATATTTGAAATTGCAATTAGCAAGTTCATTATTGCTGGTGGGATCGAACCCGGATCGCATGCGTACTTTGAATTTAACGGTAAGTGTTGAGCCCCCAAGTTACCTCGGGTCATCTTTCCATAGAGCTATATTTATTATTTCAGCTCCTTCATTAGCCCATAAAAGTCCATGGCTGAACAGAAGCCTCTCCTTTAGATTGAGATCAATTAAGATACTAGCGAAAAAAAGCAAAGGGTCTACGGTTCTTTACACTCACCATACAAAACACGGCAGCGGCAACCATTCCATTCGGAAGTTGGGGTCTCCAAAATGGCCGTTTTGTCCACAGCTTCTTCAGGTGATGAAAATCTCTGTCCACGCAATTTATTCTTTATTTTAGGGAAAGTATAGAAATCATTAGGGCTTATGTCGGGGCTGTACGGCGGATGGTCTAATAATTCTACGTTTTCTTGCTCTAAAAACTCTTTTGTTCTGTGTGCGGTGTGAGAACTCGCATTGTCGTGATGGAGGATGATGCGGCGGTTGCAGTTCTCTTTACGGAGTTCAGAAACGACCTGTGGCAAACAAATGCTAGCATACCATTTTGCATTAACCGTTCTTTGTCCTTCAAGAGGAATAGTTGTAACATGGCCGGTTTTGGAGACAAACGTGGCCACCATTTTTTTGCAACACTTCGTGAACGAACAATGACCAAACTCGTGACTGGTTTTTTGTTTCGGGTTCGTACGCATATATCCAGGATTCGTCACCTGATACAATGTTCTATACTGCATTTGAAGATCCTGCGTGGAATCTTTCGAGAGTTCTGACGCACCAAGTAACTCCAGCCGCTTTTTCCTCTTCACAGAGCGAATGCGGTATCCATCGGGAAAACAACTTTTTTACACCTAATTATTCATGCAAGATTATTTGTATTTGACTCATGCCAATATCTAAAGCTGCCTGAATTTCGCGGTATGTCACATGTCGATCTTCCTCAATCAGCTTACACACAGCATCAACGTTTTCTTGTGTGACTGCAGTTTTGGATGACCTTGACGGGGATCATCACTGAGCTTGACACGTCCACGTTGAAATTCAGCAAACCAGCGATAAATTGTGGTTTTGTATGGGGCTTCATCACCAAATGCAGAAATCATCCGGTCAACACACTGTTTTTCTGTTAAATTACTTCGAAAGTCATAATAAATCGCTCTTGAATTTTCTCGAGTCAATTCCATTTCCTCAACGACTAAACAAGTTTGACAAAACCTTGTGACAAGACCGAGAATCTTTTTTTAAATATATAAATGCTGGTTCTTCCCAGGACAGAGGTTTTTTTTCGAACCAGTTGTAAATAAAAGAATGACTTTCAAAAAATATTATGCAATAATCTATATTGAATGAAAATCAACCATTTAATTTCATTTTAATCTGTTTTACAGCATATGTTGCAGAACTAAGTATGCTTGCTAGTAGATAGATAGATAGATTACACTTTATTGCACGGCAAAAAATAACATAAATATTCACAATAAAAAGCATAAAAAGAAATGCTGAGAGCGATCTGTTCCAGACAACCTTTGGATGGACAAGATTGTAAGAAAACAATAAAAACGTATGTGTGGTTTGGCGACAATTATAACATTATTTTTATTATAAACTATAAAATAGAAATAAAGATACATAATATAGAATGGTACATAAGTACATTGATAAGATAAGTACAGACATACGTACGATATATATATATATATATATATATATATATATATATATATATATATATATATATATATATATATATATACATTGAAACTATTACATATAACATATATACGCCATACATACTTATAAACAAATGGCGTAGCTAGATAACGGTAGAATAATTATATACATACGAATTTGATAGAATGAAGGTTACATGTTTCTTAAAAACTGGTAGGGACCGAGCGCGTCTTGCTGATAACGGCAAGTCATTCCACAATCGGACTGCTTGTATTGTGAATGGTCTGTCCAAAAATTTGGTAGTGTGTGCTGGCATTTTTAATATCAAATTTTCTGATGATCTCAAATGTCTCAAATGTGAGTTCTGGAGGAGTTCAGACCGATTTTAAGTAAGTAGGATAGAAAAGGTTAAAAAGAATATTATAAAGAAGCGAGAAAATATGAGCATTCTGGCGAAGACACAAAATGGCAACCACTTGAGCCTGTGACGAAAATCTGACACATGGTCAGAGTATTTATCAGAGTTTAGGTCATGGTATTTACGCAAACCAAATATGAATCTTATACAAAAAAATTGAAGACGCTCAAGCTTATCAAGTTGTATTTCAGTGAGATCAAGATAGCTGACATCTACATAATCGAGGATTAGAAGCAGAAGAGTTTGTGCAAGCGCAATCTTAGTAGCAGTTGGTAAAAAGTTTCGTAGTCTTCTCAAAAAATGAGCAGCTGCAAAAAGTTTACGACCAACTTCCTGTAACTGAGGACCCCAAGATAACGTCTTATCAATGTATACACCCAAGTTTTTGATATTGTCACTAGTCGGGATTATATCACCATCAAATGCAACTAATAATAAAAATGTTTTGAGAAATTATCCATTACCGTGTTGTGGCGGTGTATGAATATTCGTATCATCCCGTGGATGTCGTAAAAAGCGACTATACGAGGTGGAAAGTGTTATTTTTAAATAACCCTGACCATAGTTCCAATTACAAAAAATTCACAGTGAAAAATTGCGAAAACTCGTGATTTTGTCACGTTGTATAACTACTTGGAACATTAGGTCGACTTATAACGTGACTTTAAATATGTATTTCGGATTTAGTATTAGGTTTCATTTCAGTAATCGATTTTTTATTACCTTCTTTATCTAAGTTACGAACGTGACTATGTTATAAATACCATTCTAATTATTATTTTTTTAATAAACGAATTTCACCTGACCTAGCCGATCACTGTGAAATCGTAATTGTGGGGGAGATTTTATTAGTGTGTTAATAATTTATTATTAATTCAATAGATAAGAAATTGTTTGAAATTTCACATCCATACAGCATAAACATGCAACTATCGATTGCAAGTTCTATGAGAATAATAATCGAATAGATTCATTACCGGTTGTACACCACACCATCCCTACAGTGAGCTGTCAAAATTATCAAGCTAAATTTGACAGAGGTGCGTTGGAATTAAGAAGGAAGATTTACAGTAATTTACCATCAGGTGTCTGTCAACTCGTTTGTTGTTCTAATATTAGATATCAAAAAAACTACCACTAATAAGAAACGAAGAACATATTTATTCATTGCTGCAACTTTTACAAAACATTAATTCAACAAACAAAATCAAACACATAGTTAAATATTAAAACAATATGGATTGCAGCAACAAAATACGTAGAAGAGCCATGCTGTAATTATATTAGTAGTATAGTTGTAGCACGAATGGGTCGGCTCAACCAGGGAAGAACCACGCTCTCACAGAATACCAACGTAAAATGGTAGCTTAATGCTGCTGCGTTTCGTGTGATGAGTGTAGAGAACTGGTGACCCTTTTTGGACTGGAAACGAGGCATTCCATCTTAGTCCTCACGGGTGAGAACGTATCTGCATTTGATTCGTAATCAAGGATAGATGTAGATGTCTATGGGCTACAGCAACCACTTACTTACTTGCTTGTTTGTCACCCTATCCTATAAAAAAACAAAAAGGTTACCAATTCAACATAACGCTACAGCAACAGAGTTAGATATTAGATAGTTAGATATACTGTTGGAGCCTGTATGTATGTCGACTCGCGAGCAATCGCTATTACATTTATTAATATAATTTTGTCGATCATACAAGTAATTGCTACGTGCGGGATTCGAACACGCGGCCCTTAGCGCTACAATTCATTTTCATTCATTCATTGCGCCATGGCGCAGTTAGTGGACAAATGCCAAAAATATTCTTTAGATAATTATGAAAATCACAAACTGGGCTCAAAGCTGGGCAAACAAAGTTTTAAAAAGTCCTACCGTAATTTTAATTAAAATTTAACGGTATTAAAATTTAGAAACATTTTAAATGATATCTTTAAAATTACGAGTATAATCTGCAGGATGTTAACAAGGCGTTTGTATACAATTTGCATTCAGGAGAACTTGAATTTGAAATAATATTATGATAATAAAGCAATCTTTATCATTTTTAGAAAAAAATAGCTACCTTCTTCGTTTGTAATAGAGTTCACATTAGCATAACCTAACCTTACTTTCGAAAATCATGACCCGTGAAAATCAAGGCAGTCCGATAAAAAATTAAATTTCAATTCCCATTTTACATTTTTTATTAATTCTGATTTTGCTAATATTGTTAAATGTCGGACGATTAAAACTAGAAACTAGAAAAAAACTACCGTAATCGTTACCCTTGGCGCAGTGTTGTTTACTAAGTGCTATACTTCGAGTTATAATTGGATTTTATAATATTAATAATTATAATTTATTATTTTTAATTTTATAATATAGAAGGAGAAGAAGCTCCACGGAAGGTACTACAAGGCTCTACATGAGCCCTTCGTAGATACAGTCGCCTCCCTCAACTGGCCAAGTTTCGGTGACCTCTTCGGAGAAACCGAGTGTTTTGTCTGTGCGATACAGAATCAGGTTATAGGACCAACAACTATCGGAGATACATCCTAAAGGATGGCGTCGTCGACGTCTGTCGAGCTTGTCGCCATCCCGGTGAATCGCTTTGGCATGTCATCTCCGGTTGTTCGGCGCTTTCTAACACTGAGTACTTGCACACGACACTACACGACCTAGTAGCCAGAATTCTACACCAGGAGCTCGCTCTGAAATACGATCTCGTGGACCAGAAATTGCCGTACTATAAGTACTTGCCAGAAGCCGTGCTCGAAAATGACCGCGCCAGGCTCGACTGTGTCCGGGCCATAATGACTGTTGGACCGGGCACAGAGAAGGATATTTTTGGTCGATATTACCATTCCGTATGACGAGAACCTCGTGAAAGCCGAAAAAGATAAGCAATAAAAATACCTGGACCTGACTCACGAGGTGACCGACATGTGGGGTTGTCTGTCGACCGAAATTATTCCTGTAGTCGTGTCTGCAAATGGGTTAATCCCAGCCAGCCTCTCGGATCATCTGAGGTGGGTGGGGACTCCGTGACGGACCGCTCCGGGGTCAAATGCAGAAGGCAGTGCTCCTTGATACCACCCGCATCGGCCGGCAGTTTATTTCCCTTTCCCTCTAACCCTCTGCCGTTTGGTCTCCCTGCTGAGGGATTTCATCTGGTTGGGCTTTTATTTATTTATGTGTGGCGGCGCTGTCGTCGCGCCGCAAGCGAAACACACCGAAGCCTAAATCACGCTATAAAAATATCGCCGCCGCCACATATGTATTAATATATTTATCCAGCCCAACCAGATGTAAATACTCTATCAATAATAATAATTTATTTCAGGTAGACAAATGGCATTGAATTTAATTTTTTTTTTAGATGTTTATGCATTCATTTGCACAATTGATGTATTTTCCATCAATCAGAGAACAGATTCAGGATGATGTTAGAGAACCGTGGTAGATAGAGAGGCTAAGCGCACGCTGTAAAAACAGAACGCGAGCAAACCAGGTTTGATCTCCGCCGGCACCAATTAAATTGATTGCTTTTTTTAGGACTGATTTACAGCGTGCTCGGTGGTGAAGGAAAACATCGCACGTCTGAGGAATAAGAAACCAAAACATTTCGAAGACATGTGAAGTTCGGCAGCGCAGCGAACACTTCTTTGCCCTAAAACCCTCTCAGAAATGAGGGGTAACCTTAACTATATGACCACAGACTGTAACTTTATAGTTTAATGTCAAAATATATTCATTTATTTTGAACGTACACCACCGTCTTTCAGAATTTTAATTTTCTATCCATCCAAAAGGTGCCTGGAAGAGATCGCATAAGGGCATTGTACAACAGGTTTAATACACTTTTTTTTACTTTTTTCTGTAAATTATTATGGTTTAGAATAAAATTAAGTTAGTGCATAATAATTATTATTAAATTTTATTCAACTGCCTTAACCGTTTAGGAACGGTGTAAGAACATCCACAACTCCATGTCATCCCATGGGTGTCAGCAGCGTCTTCCTAGTAATAACAAGAAAATTAAAAATGTCTGTTGCTTAGCCGCCTGCCAAACGTTGCAGCTATGGCAAGCCCCTGCCGTATGGGGCAATCTATGGGGAGGCCTATGTTCAGCGGTGCACTTTGATGGGCAGTATTGAATGATTTCGAAATCAAATTAGAGTTTAATGTCCTCCAGACCGCATTTCGATCAGGCCGGCCAGTCTCAAAGGAGACTAATCATCTGTGCAAGAGTATGCACAAGCACAGGTGCACTCTCTATTCCCTCACTCTCATAGTCCGATGGGACGGCAACTGAAACGACCGGAGAGATTTCAGGCGCAGGACCTACGGCTTTTCATGCTTTTCGGGGCACGGGGCTTAAACACCGCCAACTTCCCGACTCCTAGTTGCTATTGAGAATTTTTTGACAAAAATATCCAATAACTGATTTTGACCTGACCCGTGATTTGAACCGCCTCCTTCAGCAGCCGCCTTTTACGTACCGTTATCATGTACGTACGTATTAACAAGCACATATATATTTACATTATGTACAACAAAAAAAAAGTTTAAAGTGCTTACCTGCTCACGTTAATAATGTTTTTTACTTTTTATCCAAATATCAGCAAAATAACCACTGAGAAATTAACTCAAAGGATGCGATCCTCGACTACACTCAGATAGAGTAGAATTCACATTTTAAAACACGAACACACATTTAGAAAACTAAGCAGTGAATGGTGGAAACAGGACAAAGATATAAGGTACGCGTTCACTGACCCGCGTCGGACGTATCGTATGCACGGCACGCAACGGATTTTAGTTTATTTTGTATGATTTCGCATGGCGCTGCGTCATGCGTCGACTATCCGCGGCGCTCGCACGGAACGCCGATAATTATGAGCAAAAAATGCGTTGCATGTCTGTGACGTCACACAAACCAGTTCGCTGCTGGCGTTGACTACCGCCGCATGTATTATTTTGTTTTGCTTAGCCAGGCCTAGCGAGTTTTTTTTTTCTTTTGAGTGTTGAGTTTGGTAGAATATAAGGATATAAAAATAACAATACTGTGTTTGTCTATTCCTGAAAAAACCCCTGTGGTCTCTATATGAACACTGCCAATTGCGCAAAAATAATGTGGTCTGTATTTTACCAGTGTCTGGAAAGTCATCTGTTCAGCTATTAAGGGTTAGACTACATCATAGTAAATTATTCAGTAATATAACAAAATAACGCCTAAACCTAGAAAAATGTTTATTTTTATACTATTGGGGATAATTATCGAAACAAAGTGCTATACAGAGCAGAAATTCAAATATTTTAGATATCATTTTGACATATTTGACATAATACTATATACTTAGGCGGTCCCATAATGAATTGGCCTAACTATGAACCAACGAAGGAAATGAAACGAAACCAATTTTATTTTTCAATATAATCACCATGAATACTAACACATTTCTGACATCTGTGAATCAACATCTCTAAACCTTTATAAAAATAATCACATTTTTTATCCTCAAAATGACTGAAGACGGCCGCCTGCAACACTTCATCGCTTGAAAATTTTCTTCCTCTTAAGTCCCGCTTTAAATTTGGAAATAAATAATAGTCGGACGGGGCCATGTCTGGACTGTAAGGTGGATGTTGAACTTCTGTGAACCGCATTGACGAACTGCATCCTTCGAAACACCAGCGGTATGGACAGGGACGTTGTCATGGAGCAACAGGACACCTTTAGACAGCTTGCCTCTTCGTTTTTCCTTTATCTTGTCTCGTAATTTATATATTAAAGAAGCATAATATTCGCCGTTCACGACTGTATTACGTCTTTAAAATTCACCATCAAAATGCCTTGAAAATCCCAAAATATTGTGCACATCAGTTTTTTAGTCGATTGTTGCACCTTTGCCTTTCTAGGGGGCTTTTCACCCTTATAACGCCATTCCATTGACTCGCGCTTGCTTTGTAGATCATAATACAAGATCATAGTTTCATCACCAGTCACTAGCCGCTCGATCACAGTCTTTGGATTTTCGCCACAAAGATCCAAAAACTCCGAAGCGCAGCGCACTCTTTCCTGTCTCTGTACCGCTGAAAGAAGTTTCGGTACCCATCTTGCACTCACTTTTTTCATGTGAAGATGTTCATGGATCGCGCGATGAACGATACTCTTAGAGAGCCCAAGCCTTGCTGCAATTTCTCTAATCTTCAAACGGCGGTCACTCAGAACCTCCTCTTCGATAAGAGCAATCGTTTCGGGAGTGAGCACTTCCACAGGTCGACCGTCGTGGCCAAAGTCTTCGACGGTTTCTCTCCCGAGGCGAAACTCTTTCACCCAATTTTTCACTGTGCTATAGAAGGGGGCAGACTTCTTGTATATGCTATCCAATCTTTCTTTTATTTGGGCAGGGGATAAACCTTCTTTTCTTTAAACAGAAACTTTATGACACTTCGATACTCAGTTTTCGACATTTTGAAAAAATACGCGACTCTCGTTATTCAAATGCCTGTTAAACTAAGACTAAGCATTTCATGTCGATGCATGTTTCTTATATTAAGTGCACGATAAACGTACTATTTAATGCAACACAACATGTAGCGACATGTCGCGTTGAACTATATCAGGCCAGTTCATTATGGGACCGCCCGGTACACGATCTCTGTGGGTTTTGTCTTGTACTGCAGTATCTGCGTCGTTTCCTGGTGCTCTCGCATGGGGCCTTCTTATCAAATGGGCAGAGGTCATGTGAGGACCACAAATTTTGACGGCATTTATCTCCGAAAATATTAACACTAAGATAAATTAAAAAATAATATAAATAAGTTCACTTATATAATATTATAAATACTATATAATTTTATTCATGAACCCACATTCTACGTTTAGTTTTGCGTTCTTCTTCGTCTTCCAACAAGCAGCTATTAATAATAATATCTTCATCAATTTCCATGACCATGAATACATCCACTCGCGACAAGAAAACATTCGAAAGTAAATAAAAATCCGGAATCCGGATACATTGGACGCATGCCATCGGCAAATCCGTTCAATCCGTTGCGTGCCGTGCGTGCGGTGCGTCTGGCGTGGGCCAATGGACGCGTAGGTGCCTATAATGTTCAATAAAATTGTCGGTAAGGAACAAAATATCCGGTAACGGTTTCTATTAATAAGAACTCATTATTGGCTTCATGTAATTAAACATGTTGTTTATGTAATTAAGATTTGTAAGCTGTGAATATGGAGGTGCCAATGTCCATGAGGGCATTTTTTAGACTTAGACCTTGGCTCTTGTGAATTGTTAGGGCATACGCCACACAGATTGGGAATTGTGCCCGGTACACGTATGCCCGGGGTATGATCTCAAATTTTGACTTAATAGGCAATAATTCGTGAATCAAATTATTAGCGTTTTTTTTTTATTTTAATTTTACGACCAATTGTTTAGGCTTTGTTTGGTCTTCTGGGTCCCACCTCACTTTTTGTACAACGCTTAAAGACGCATTCACTAAACCTAAACTAACATCAATATTTCTCCTAAGCATTACTTTAGCTCCCTCTTTAATGATTATAGTTTCTTCCAGTCCAGCAGTCATCGACGCATCATGTTCATATTTTTGTGAACACGCCCGGGCTTTCATTATCATACATTTTGAACAATCCAAGGAATCTTTAGTAACTAACTTTATCTCGGGGTGCGGAATCGCTTTTAACATAGCATTATTTAACTGCATACACATATTTCTAGTCGGTAGTAAATAAACAGTATCTTCTGGTAAGTCTAGTGTAATTTGTTTATTTAACCTTTCTCTTACTGCGCCCGCCGTAACAAAAAACAGCTTTGTCACCTCAGCTGGCGGCACTTGTTATAAACATTTATGTTTCTCACTTATGTTTAAAGAGGTTTTTGTTACAGTTATTTAAAGCCGATAAGATTTTCGATAAGTAGAAACAATAACCATAACATTTAAATGTTTATTTTATTTTGTATAGCTCTTTGTTTCTAACGGATCTTGATAAAGTGTACTTACTGACAAAAAAATTTATTTTATGAATGAAATATCATAACTTTTTATTTTATTTTTATGTCCTTACAATCAATACAACATATTATTCCGAAATTATGCATGTAATAATTATAATAATTCTACTTTTTCACTTACAAACATTTGCTAAAAATTCGACAATAGACAGTTTGCGCGCGCTTTGTAACCTCATTTTCAAAACCTTTTTGTGTATATATTATAGCGTCTTCCTTTATTTTTCTTATACAATCATATAGATATAACATTTAGCAATTCCTAGTAAAAGTATTTACTATGGTATTCGAATAAGAAATATACTATTATTATCTTATTAGAAATCTTGACCGTTATGAATTGTTCGCGTAGAGGTTTTTTGATTCTACTTTTTTATCAATTGAAACATAAAAAGTTACTGTTGTTGTACCTTAGATCATTCAAAACATTACGTAGTAAAGATAAATAACATTACTTACAGTTTTTTAAAGAAAATCCAACTAAAATCACAATCACAAAACTTCAACGATTACGCAACTAACAGCACCAACAGCACAAAAGCGAATGGCTGTTATATTTGATTTTGTCTATGTAACTGAGTGAATATAATTCTTCAGAATACTCTTTAGTTTGTTCAGAATCGAATGAAATAGTGTGCATTTGAAAATGTACTGTATTTTTATATCAATTAATGAAGCACGTAATGCGGACATGAATTCATGTCCGCGGTACTCAACGGTGGAGATGAATTCATGCCCACGGTACCTTAATTTGAGTAATGTTCGAGTAGAATAAAGTTAATCGTTCGACTATTTTTTCTTGTAAACTTGTAAGTATAAGTATAAAAGCCAATCTAGTGTTATCCAGAGTTTTCCTTTAATTTTATTTATATGCGTATTAAAAGCAGAAGGGGATGCATTCACCCATCAGTGGGACGCTATAGGCTAGATTAAATTAGATGTGTCCCACTACGCTGGATTTTTGCAATGACAGTAAATTTATATACCAATGGTAGAAGGAAGCATTCCCATATCTCTAATACAGCTGAGACCAGCTGAGGGTTCTCCATCAGATACTTTAGACCTTCGATTTTTGACATCAAATGAAGCGGCCCACCAAGTTGAATATTTTTTGTAAAGGCGGTATGTCGATCTCTTCTAATAGTTTGGTTGGGCTCTTGTGTTTTCTAATCAGGGTCACCAGGTACTCCAGATGTTCGATTATCCTAGTTTTTATAGTTTTCCCTTTATGTGGCCATTAAACCCTAACTCTGTACCAAATTTAAGCTCTCTGAGTTTATAGGAAGTACTAGTTCTATTCTGATGATCATGAGTGAGTGAGTGAGTGTCATAAATGCGAAACTTTGCTTTCGCTTAACTTCGGAACTAAATGACCTACAGACTTGAAATTTTGGATTTTAAGTATGTGATTATAGTTTACTGGATGAAGAAAATTTCTGCGTTCTGGTATTATCCAGAGGTTCTCAAATAGTGGCCTGAAAATGCGGAAAAATGGTTTCAGAAAAGGATGGTACGACAGTGTTTGCTTCGCGCTCGACTTGGCTGGGGCACTGCCGTGCCCCCAGATTAATATTTTTTCGAAGTTCCTTCCTTTAGTATTATTAGTTCACATGAGGATTTCTTAAATATTTATTGTGGAAGGATGAGTTCTACAAGAAGTAGATGGTGTCAGGAAGTGATGGAAGCCAACATATTCATGGAGAACTTCAAAGATAAGGGCCTTCTACTTCACCTGTAAATACAAGATTTTACAAGTGGTACCTGGTCGACACTTTCACAATTTTACTAGGTACTACAAAGATAATAGCATAATAACCTGATAAAAGGCCGGCCAAATTACAACACGAAGAACGAAAACCGATGGGGAAAAAAGCCTCTAAGCCTCGTACTGGAAAGCGAAGTGTAAGTTGGCCCTCACTAGATGTAATGTAGACGTGGCAAGACATGCAGGAAGTCGATGGATCCAGGTAGCTCAGCGATGTGTTTTGTGACATTTCTTGGATGAGGCTTTCTCAGCAGTATACTTGTGAAGCGGGATTTATCACAGTTTAGAGTTATATTCATTTGTCAAGATTCATACTAAGCTCCATCGTCGGTAGACTTTCCTAAACTATCCTATTACCATCCTCCAATAATAAAGTGTCTCAAATTAATAATAGTAAAAATATATAGACATTTTTAATAACAAAGTAAACAATTTCAAAATAACCCGTAGTAGATATACTTTGTAATTAAGGCATTCAAAGGTAAATGAACATTATTTCAATAAAGATTTTATTTTTCTAAATTTTTCACGACATAAGTTTATAGGTATAGTTCGTTTATAAGTAAGGTTATAAGCTTATAAATCTTTGCGCTGTAAACTCGTTACTATTACCTACGATCATGTTGTGTGCACATATTTTTCTAAATTTTTCACGACATAAGTTTATAGGTATAGTTCGTTTATAAGTAAGGTTATAAGCTTATAAATCTTTGCGCTGTAAACTCGTTACTATTACCTACGATCATGTTGTGTGCACATAATTATTTCTAATATTTACGCGAACACTACATATTGATTGAAACTACTTTTACGGATTTTATCGCGCTTAATTTTACTTTTAATTATTTTTATGTTTAATTCCCGACGTTTCGTTTCAGATTGTAACTCTGTATTTATTATGCTCAATTGTTCATGTTTTGTTGTTATTCTGTTTTGTGTACCAAAATAAACTAATTAATTAATGTCTAAGCACAACCAACTCAATCGGAGATTAAATGGAGGTTAAATTTAAGAGACACTTACTCTTTTATTTATTTTTAGAAGACTTGACGGTAAGTAGTGACCATCGACACCAGGGTAATGCAGCTCCATGGCCAGCCTTTTAAATAGAAGTAATCTCGTTTCTTGAAGGTCCCTAAGTCGTATCGGTCCGGAAAAATCGCCGATGGTAAAAGTTTCCACAAAGAAGTTGTAGGAGGAAGAAAACTACTAGTACAACATTTGAGAGCAAACCGTGTATAATTGGTCGCTTAAGAATATCCACCACTTCATGTCGTCTCGTGGCTCGTAAGAGACGACAGAAGGAAACTTAAACAAAGAGACGAGAGAAGAGTGGACAGCAGCATCCTCCTGATTACATCTCAAAATAATAAGGAACTGTGGTTGCCAACCCGACTACTAAACGTGGCAAATATGGCAAATCCCCCTGGCAAATGAGACAATATATATAGAAGTACTTTGTTCAGCAGTAACAGCATATGATTTTTAGGAGCTGCTCAAACGTTTTGAAAAGCGTTTATACGTGATAGAGCCATGCTGCAGTTATATTATTAGTTGTATAGTTGTAGCACGACTAGGTCGGCTCGACCGGGGAAGGACCACACTCTTACAGAATACCAGCGTAAAATAATAGCTTAATGCTGCTGTTTCGTGTAGTGAGTGAAGGGAACCGGAGACCCTTTTTATTGGAAACGAGGCATTCCATCTTAGTCCTCACGGGTGACGACGCATCTGCATTTTGATTCATAATTGAAGGTGGATGTAAATGTCTACGAGCCACGGCAACCACTTACCATCAGGTGGACTGTGTGCTCGTTTGTCATCCTATCCTATAAAAAAGCGTTTGTAACCGCCTGCTAATGCAATCGGTTGCATGCATGACGTCAAGCGCCCCGCCGCTCGGACCTACGATCGTGGTCAGATGGCTATAAATCGCCCAAACGACAGTACATCGCTTTCAATTCGTAATTGTTTTATTTGCTATGCATACATTAATGTACAATAATAAAATAATTTGGCACTTATCCTGGAATTTTCATATTATCTCGCAACCTTATCTGGAAGCTTAAGGGAGTGCTAACACTTTTCATAACGATTTTGTATTCGACAGAGGGTTACACAGTCGCTATTGCCGATGTTCGGTATTCTACACTATTGTTACATGTTACCTACTGCACGGCACATCTCATTGGTAATATATGGACGGTGTAAAACCGTTTAATTTGCTCCTACTTGACAAGGGTCGGCTATTCGCACTCACCTGTGACACCGACATGGGTTCACCTACTGTGTGCGGTCAACCACCGCGCCTCTAAGTTAGGACTAAGGGACAGCCGGAAGCGGTGAACATCATGAATAGTTTTTAATTCCTCTCTTTCATCATTAGCCTTCAGAGTTCTATGCTGTTTTTATTTTTTATTTATAGAGTTATTTACTTTTTTATTTGTTTTTTTTTTAATTCAATAAATAATTACATTACGAAACATATAAAATTAATCCTAAAACCAATACACTTTCCACAAATATCGAATACATAGTAAAAGCTTGCCACCACAATATGTTGGATAAAAATTTAGCCATTGCTTACAATGATGATTGCTCAATGATCAAATAACGTCGATCCAGCACTTGTTCAGATGTAAACATATTTATCTATTTTAATTCAATCTTGTGTTTCTCGGACAAGTGAATGTTCTATTCTTATAAAAAATAAATTTCTTAAACCACAACAGTAAATTTCACAGTGTTTTCATACGTGGCGGAAAATTCTGCGTAAATCGTGCTGTAGTTATGGTTGTCAGATGGTCGAGATTCGCCTGAATTCTCCGGACATTTCAGATGATCTCCAGACTCCCAACAAAACTCAAAATCTACAGATAAATTGCTTCCCGGAAAGTTAACGTATGGACTTTAATTTAATAAAAACTGAATTAGTAACTAGAATGGACTTTGAAATAAATTGTTTGAATTTTAGATCTTTTCTGAATACTAAAAGAATCCAAACTAGTGGATTATAGTCATTGAAGTAATATGTACTTAAGTACCAGAACAGCTGTCTCAAACAAAAAATGTGCGCTACTCTGCTCTGCTGCTCTGCCGCTGCTCATTCTACCTATAAACATAGGTAGAATGATCCATAGGTAATAATAGTAGATTGTATTGTTAAATAGGTAAGTTATATCGATAACAATATTTAAATTTTGTCATTTATTTTGTATATTATATTTGCTTATTTAATATAATATTGCATAATATTATATCACAATTACATTTCAATGATATTTTTATCTGAATATTTTAAGAGGTATCTATATCAAATATAAAAAACATACTAAATGTGTGTTCAACATAACTTATTAATATAACATTTGAATTACAAATATATTTATTTAAATTAGAATAAGAGTCGTTCATAAACGCTGGGCACGCGAGAGTTAAAAATGGACGAATTTGTATCACTTTGACTTTGATGTGGAAACCTAAAAATAAAATAAAAGAATAATAAGCAGATTTAAACATGAAAAATTTAGCCTAATTATAATACTTATACTTATAATGTTTCTACAAAAAAATGTGTATAATAATATATTCGTCCTATACTTAAGTACCCACAGAAGTGTCACATCTGAACATATTGAATTCATAATCTATATTTCATGACACGAGATGGCGTCTTAGGAATAATTTGTTTTATTATTAATTTATAATACTTTTTTATTCATTAAGTATCTTATTAACCGATGAAAAGTAATTCCTTGGTTTTTACTGACATTTCTTGAATTATTTGTGCAATACCTAAGTACATACGACGGCATATTTTTATCAAGAGGTTTTTTTTTAAATCAACACAACACGTGACAGCTCTACAAGCGCCTAGCGAGTGACTGATTAAAGTGCGGTGTATGCACCGCAGTTGAGTGGAACAGAGTAGCTGAATGCAGTGTCGCCTCTAGTACGTAGTACGTAATAGCTCAATGAATATAGTAAAGTCTATTGACAAATACATATGGCAACCTAAAAATGAAGTGTACTTAAATTAGTTTTGCTAAAGTACTTTGTGGCTTCTTAATTAAAAAGTAAACGTAAAAGTAAAGTGTTTGTTTGTTGTGTTTAATATTTATTTCTCCCGACAACAACCCCAAAATCCCGACATTTTTAAAAATTTGTCCGGTATAATTTATAACGTATGACATATATCATGTATATGTCATAGAGCAACACAGAACCGTCTGTCATTTTTTGCAGGGGGAAATCCGCACACATAGAAACAATCTTCCGTCACTACAAAATTCACACATAACATTTGAAATAATAAGCTAACAGTATCGCATAGATATGTAGATATGAGTGTATATACGGAAACAGTATCGCTCGGTGACCGCAACAACTCGGATGCAGACTCGGATCAGTCGCTGACCGATGTGAGGGCGACATCGACTTCAGGGTGAGCTGCTTGTGTTGGTAAACAAATCCGAAACAATATGACCATTGTATGTAGAAGTATATAGCAATGTAACAAAGTTAATGGTTTTATATTTTTGTAAATTCGACGTAATAGGTCTCTTTTTTTAACAAAAACAAAACTGACAAACTCGATATATTTTGTAGGACGTCGAATCAGCCTCTCAACTAGATTTAGACTAGTAAGCAGTAGTGCGGCTGCAACTAGTTTTATCCACAGAATACTTTTGTATACCTGAATTATAATACCTGAATTAACGTTTAGAACCGCGTGGACTCATACATTGCTATTACCTCCGAACCGTTGGCCCTATGGTATGCGTAGATTTAAAAAAATTGACTTCGTACGCCAACATCATGCCAAAAAATGGCATCACTCAGCATATGTTGTAGTGAAACCACACCGCTGATTTTCAGTGACGATCTTGGGGAATGCAGCCCCAGAATAAATTAATAAAGAGAAAATTAAACTCATGCAAATTTTTCACCCGGATGGATCTGGAAGAGAATGGAATTTCGAGTACTTAATAAAATCAGGCGTCACTTTGCGGAAATTCATTATAATACTTAACCATGTTAAAAATGTGTCTTCTAATGTAATTTGAGAATTTTTCTGTCGCAGTGTGTGATGATGAAATACAGCAGCTGAACTTAATCCGAACATTTGCTCTGAGCACTGCCCGTGTATGTTGTCCCCGTGTCATTGGCCTACTTGTCGCGCTTGGGAAGCGGATTGACGAGCGTAGTATCAGACCAAAGTTTTGTGTCATGGCCATTCTACAGCTATATTGTAGTTGCAGCACGAATGGTTTGGCTTGATCGGTGAAAGACCACTGTATAAAGACTGTAGAAAGTCCTCAGGGTTGACAACGCATCTGCATTTTGATTCTTAACCGAGGGTAGATGTAAATGTCCATGGTCCACAACATCCACTTACCATCTGGTGGATTGTTAGTTTGTCACCCTTACTCAATAAAAAAACTAGCTAGAGTTACAGTAGTCGCATATGACTAACAAAATCTGACAATTCACCTTGGTAATAAGCAACATTTATCATTATATCCTGAAAAAAGTGATTCAGGTATCATTTGAAATGATTTTTCTTAACGATGAATAATTGTTTAATGAAAATTGTATTTTATTTAGCAAACTCTAGGAGTTTTGATTTTTTTTATTGAAGACGTTTATTTTTCAATTTGGAGGAGAGCGGAGACAATTATCAACAGGAAATACGTTTATAAATATAGTTTACACATATAAATTAGTTTATATAACAGCACACTTTATACATTTAAGCGCACAGCTGATGCAATCTCCTTCCTTATTTCTCTTTCTCCTTAATTTCCTTAACCAACCAAAAGTACTGCAATATTTTTGTTTAGATTTTATAATAAAGTATTATAAAAAGTAGTAAATTTTCTATTACTGGTTTAATAATAATAATAAATAAAAATAGTTTATTCAGTAAATGATCATTCATAAATTATAACAGGGGTTGAGGTCTCCTTTTATGTATAAAAACATGAGATAGGAGACTCCACTCTTCCATAGCACTTACATTACTATTTGCATGATCTTTATATAGAAATAAACTATAAAAATAAAAATCGGCTGATATATGGAAGTTTCTGAATACGCTTGGATATGGAAAATCGCAATTTGACTATAATAGCGTCACCTTTTCTCCTGACGATTTTAATCGTCATTTTCTGTCTTCTCAAATAGTTTCTGATGTTTCTAGAGCTAATGCCATCTCTTTTATATCTTCCATGCCTCCTTATTCTTATGAAGCTTTCACTTTTACTCCTGTAGACGAAGACGAGGTACGCAAAGCACTTTCCTCTATTAAATCGAAAGCCGTTGGATGTGATGACGTGAGTAGGGTAATGGTTTTGCACGTGCTGGATTCTGTTTTACCCGTGATAACTCATATAATTAACTTTTCGCTGATGAATGGTGCTTTTCCAACTCTCTGGCGTAAAGCCTTTATTATTCCCATCCCGAAAGCTACTGAATGCAGCTCTTTATCTAATTTCAGACCAATTTCTATTCTGCCTTTTCTTTCTAAGGTTCTGGAAGCTGTCGCTCATAAACAGATTTCTGCTTTTGTTTTCTCAATGAATATTCTTTCCCCTTATCAGTCTGGTTTCCGCCCGGGTCATTCTACCACTACTGCTCTTCTCAAGGTTACGGAAGATATTCGTGAGGGGATGGAAAAATCAAAACTGACCGTTCTCATCTTAATTGATTTTTCTAATGCGTTTAATTCTGTCGATCATGGTATCCTGTTAGCTCTTCTTTCTCATTTGAATATCTCGTCTTCAGCTCAGGAATGGTTCTCAACATATCTTCGGGGGCGCCAGCAGGCTGTGCGCACTGGTCATATACTATCTGACTGGCGTGATGTGTCAATTGGCGTCCCTCAAGGCGGTATTATCTCTCCTCTTCTGTTTTCCATTTTTATAAATCTCATCACACTAAATCTCAAGAGCTCTTACCATTTGTATGCTGATGATCTGCAGTTATATGCGCAAGTGGAGCCTTCAAATATCCTAAGTGCTATTTCACTGTTAAATGATGATTTAAAATATATCTCAGAATGGTGTACTGTGTATGGCATAAACGTGAACCCATCTAAATGCCAAACAATAATCTTAGGTAGCTCAAGATTATTATCTAAACTGGATATTGCCACCCTTCCATCAATTATGTTTAATAATAATGTCATACCATTCTCTACTAGCGTAAAGAACCTTGGTCTGTACATCGATGGTTGCTTAACATGGAACAAACATATACAGGAGGTGAGTCGCAAAACTACTGGAACTTTGCGATCTCTATATCGATTTAAAAACTTTCTTCCTACCAATACCAAGATTTTACTTGTCCAATCACTTATTGTACCGATTATTGATTATGTCGATGTGTGTTGCTCAGACCTGTCTCAACTTCATCTTAATACATTGGATCGTCTGCTTAACAACTGCATCAGATACATTTATGGTCTTCGTAAATACGACCATGTATCTTCCTTTCGTACACATTTAAACTGGTTGCCTATCCGTCAGCGCAGATATGTTAGAATACTCTGCACCCTTTTCTCAATTTTGAACGATCCATGTGCTCCCGAGTATCTGAAATCTAAATTTCAATACATGGGAGATTCTCATAATTTTTCTCTCCGTTCCTCGGCCAATCTTAAGTTACTCACTCCTTTACACCGTACTGGTTATTTATCTCACTCTTTCGCCCTCGTGGCCATCAGACTCTGGAACGACATCCCTCTTGACATTAAAAAAGCTCCCAACAAATTCGTCTTTAAAAATCAAGTCCGTAAGTATATGATTAAATCGTTGCAAGTTTGAATTGACTAAGCTCTTTTTTTCGTATATATTTCATATATGTTCTGACTTATATAATATTTATATGAACCTACTGTGTATATATATATATATACATATATATATATATATATATATATATATATATATATATATATATATATATATATATATATATATATATATATATGGATATATGTTTATGTATTTATGTGTATACAGTGTATGTATGTATGTATATATATTCTATTATATATTATATATGTATATGTATGTATATATATGTATGTATATAATATCTATGTATTGTTTATTACATATATTATTATTTCTTTTATCCTCTCTATTTGATTATTGCTGCACCGCCTCCATAATGTCTATCTCTGTTTAGCCTAATGGTTGACTGGGAGAGAATGCCCTATGGCATTAAGTCCGCCATATGTACTTTTTTTGTGCATTAAAGTGTAAATAAATAAATAAATAAATAAATAAAAATATTGTATTTTTATTGGTCATGGATGAAATTAAGCAGTCGTAAGTAGTAATCGACTACGGGACGGCTATGCTCGGGTTTTTCTGCATGATAAACATAGAAATAGGGATATTCACAGTAGAACCAGAGACACCGACATAGCCCAACGGATTAGTAAGCTGAAGTGGCAATGGGCCGGCCATATAGCTCGAAGAACCGATAACCGATGGGGAAGAAAGGTTCTCGAGTGGCAGCCTCGTACCGGTAGGCGTAGTGTAGGGCGACCCCCTGCTAGATGGAGTGACGACCTGGTAAGACATGCAGGAAGTCGATGGATGCAGGTGGCTCAGGACCGTGCTATTGTGGCATACCTTGGGGGAGGCCTATGTTCAGCAGCGGACTTGTGAAGGGCTGAAGGTAATGAATGAAAAAATACTAAAAATCACTTTTACCAACGCTGAACTTATGCGGACTGTAATGATTTGTTTATCGATCGAAAAATATCGACATAGATCTCGCCTTACGTTGCTTACGCATGTAGATAGCAGTACTAGTGTATCGACACGTGTATAATTTGATGATATGCGTAAATGCAATGAACACAAACACAAATGCTGTAGTGTGCGTGTATAGTGACGCGATTCAATTTTGCATTTGTAGTGAAGTATACAGGAGTGAGTTTTTCTAGCGCCCCCTGAAATTGACAAACTTTTTGTTTAGGAATTAACGCGCTTGGCCTTTCCAGTTGATTGAATACTCAAAGGGGGTGATAGAGTGTCTTACCCTAATGTTGCCAGATGGTCGGGATTCGTCAGGATTCTCCCGACAGTTTAAATGATCTCCAGACTCCCGACAAAACTCAAAATATCCAGGCAAACAGCTTCACGGAAAGTTAACTTTCATTTAATAAAAGATGATATAGTTATTACACTGAACTATGAAGTAAATTGTTTGAATTTTAAATATTTTCTCAATACTACCGAAGGATCCATCTTGTTGAACTCTAGTAAAGTCAAATGCCAAATAGATGATGTGTCAACCTAAAAATCATTTCATTTCACTACATGGCATATTAATTTTAATTAGATAAATGCTAATAACACTGCTAATACTCCTGTAAACCATTCCAACGTAACTTTAAATGCGTAATGCTAATGTACAAGGCATTTCTATTTCACGACAACAGTCGAATAGATTTGAACTCCGTATCAGTTTCGCAAGCCATACCCTCTATCTATTATTATACCAAATTATAGCTGAAAAACAGCGGCTGTGGTTCGCCACGCCAAATGCTAAGTGTGACCCCTTTTCATCACGTTCAGCAATGTCGAGTAATAAGTATTTATAACGTTTAAAACTTTAAAATTCAAAATCATATGTACAATAAGGCGTTGTGATTACGTGGATAAAAACATACTTTCTTTCTTTCTTTAGCCATAAAATGTCGCTCAATCTAGTACAGAGCTATACTACGATTACCACTATTAAGGCAGCACTTCAAGAACTTTCCTTACCTATCGGTTGTTCTTTGAGCTATATGGTAGTCATGTCAGCCTACACTGATCGGATAAAAAATACCGGTTCGACAAAAAAATAAGATTGACTTCATTATGACGACTAGACGGCAACTGTTCGGTAACTTCTCCGTGATCGCGAGGGTGAAAACTGGCAGCGATCACCGAAAGGTGAGAGGCACACTGAACCTAAACCTTAAGTTGGAGAGGTCACATCTAATGATATCGACGCTCTGTCCCCTTCGTGCTCTTATCCAAAGTCCCGAAAACTTTCAACTCGAGTTACCATATCGTTTTTAGTGCCTAGAAGACTGCAATGCAGTGGACTATATGAATAACGAACTCGTGGAACAGTCCATACGGTTGGACCCAAGTTCTGTAATACCTACCGCAGAAGAACACAAAAACTCTCTGATCATACTCTTCATCTCATTATTATTAGACGGGAAAGGAAGAAGCAGTCATCAGCAGATTTGAAAGCATATAGACAACTGAATAGACAGATCTCCAAATGCATGCGGCGGGACTTACTCAACGTCAATACAGATCTTATTGAAAAAATGATTGAGCGGAGCCAAGGCCCCAAAGTTTTTGCAAGAGATCATTACGAATTTTCAAGATTCATTACGAATCGTCTCACACGCAGACTTAACGACTTCTAGCCTTCCGAACAAGCCGGTTTCGTAAAGGCTTTAGTACCATAGATCACATACATACCTTTCGGAAAATTGTACAGAAGACCAAAGAGCCGAATCTGCCACTTCGCCTTACGTATGTGAACTATGAGAAAGCCTTAGATTCCGTCAAAATTTAGGTGGTTCTACTTATTGAAAGTCACTCTTTTATTTATTACCATTAGTTCGGAAAAAAAACTTCTGTCATGAGAAGAACCAGCATAAAACCCAGTGAGACTTTTTTCTAAATAACAGCTTACAGTCATATACTAGTATGTTATACAGTTAATCAACACAAAACAAATTAGAAATAGCTTGGTAGCGATCACCTTATTCCCAGAGGTTATTATCATTTACCATAGTCCTCAAAGGTGTACAACGCAACTGTAGTGCTCTTTGTTTAATTTTGATTAAAAAAGTAAAGTAAAGTTACAGCCTATATACTACCCACAGCTGGGCACAGGCCTCCTCTCATTTCTGAGAGGGTTTTAGGGCAAGGAATAGTCCGCCGCGCTGCCCCAATGCGTGTTGGCGAACTTCACATGTCTTCGAAATATTTTTTTTTCTTATTTCTCTGACATGCAGGTTTCCTTACGATGTTTTCCTTTACCGCCGAGCACGTAGTAAATCGGCACTTAAAATTGCAATTAACAATTTCATTGGTGCGGGCGGGGATTGAACCCGGTTTGCTCGCATATTGTGAAATTTACAGCGAGCGCTAACCATCTGAGCTACCATGGCTAATTCTGATTGCAAACAAAAATTGCAAGTATTCATGCACTGCGGTAGGCACTTACCATCACGTTTACAAAAATCTTTTGTCACTACAGTTTTATAAAAAAAAAATTCCTTCCGCTGCCGCTTGTGATTAATTTTATGTGCTGGCTACCAATTTTCGCATAAACAAAGAACATCTTAAATCAGGAGCGTTGTAATTTTCATCTCCGTTTCCAATTAAACACGTAAGCATATTTTAAACCACCTCCGCGGTATTTTTACTTTGGATAGGCAGTTTCGGATGACCTGTAATTACTTCGAGCTTAAAAATGATTTAAAAGTGCTGTATAAGTTCAGTAAACTTTTAATTGTTTATGTGGACATTTTCCTGAGTAATATGTTTGTGAAGAATTTTAGCGGAAACTTGGCCGCCGGTGGATTATTGCTCCTGTATTACCGTTTAATAATGATTTGAAGTGGATTTTGATACGTAAAAACGATTTTGAGTTTTTCATGTCTGCGCGTGTGAACTATTAGTGGAAACTATGTAAGGTAGTGCTTTGATGGTGATATAAATATCAAAATTTTGTACAGCTATAGATACAGCTGGGGATCCTGCCTTCTCGCCGAAAATTGTTTGGCCGATTATAATTTGCCAACCAACGCAACGGTTCGTCTAGTTTTCACTTTGACAACTTTAGATTTTTTTTACTAAATTAATTAATTTTTTATTAAACTGTATCGCTTGCATATCTTTTGGCGAAACCCTGGTCTTTAACTTGTCTGAAATAAATAAAAATTTTGTAATAAGTATAGCAACAGAAATCTACATACACATTTGCAAAATTACAAAGTGCGGAAAGAACTAAACGAAACCTTACTTAATACATCATTTCGTAAACAATATACAACTAAATGAATATTACTCTAAGTCTAACTGAAACATTCGCTACTTGAAAGTTGGCCTTTTGTAAAGTGTCATTTTAAAAGGCAAACCAAACGTACAGTTGGCAACTGTTAGGATGGGAAATAAAACAAAATTATGTGATAAGTTGGCAAATCATATTTCCCGAGAAATATTGGCACGGCCGGTGTACAAAACATCACCAGTGCTATCGTCTGCACAGCAATGAATGTTGCCGGTTTGCAGCATATGCAGAAATGCAGAAAAAATAGCGTTGGTGATAGCACGCAGCTTTGTGGAACACCAGCATTAATAGGCTTGTAATCGGAGCTTGCACGAAAGATTTTCTAAATTAAAAAATTAAACCAATCCGCAAGAAAGCTGGTGATCTAATTGCAAAATTTCTCGGGAAGCCCATAGAAAGGGAGCTTCGAAAGAAGCGCTTTGTGCCAAACCAAACTAACGACCAATGCCTCCCCCTCGGACTCTACTGCCGCCGCCCATCTATGAGTCAGGTAGACTAGAAGATCACCAGATGATCGACATCGACGAAAACCGTATTAGCGATCACTAATCATCTGGTGATCCTAAAGGTACCTCGTGAGCTAACAGTTTATAAATAATTCCATTGTTTTGGAAAATAAGGAGTTTATGGCGATGGGCCTGTACTTGGACGGGTCTGAGTGATCGCCCTTTTTAGGGATCGGGTGGACGAAAGCCGTCTTCTGTGATTTTGGGACTAGGAGTCCTAGTAAGTAGGAGTACCGGAAAAGACGCGTTAAAACCGGTACCAACTCTGGAGCACACGTCCTCAGCACAATTGGACTCACTCGACTTGTGGATGTCCAGGGAGAGGAGTGCTTTGCGAACCCAGCGCTGTGTGAAACGCACCTCCGGCATGGAGCACTCACACCGCGGGATGGTTGGCGGTGTACTCCCCCCGTCATCAAGAGTCGAGTTGGACGCAAAGAAAGAGCCTAGCAGATCGGCTTGCTCCTTTGCGGCATAAGCCAGTGAGTCGTTCTCCCTGTGCAGAGAAGGAAGAGACGGCTGACAGAAATTCCCCTGGACAGCCTTGGCGAGAGACCAGAATGCACGGGTTCCAGAAGAAAGACGAACTAGTTTCTCGCCAATTCTGCCTATGTGCTCTGACTTTGCCTTGGCAATGAAATCGACGAGGATTACGATCTATGCGGAGAGAATCTGTTGTAGCAACGAATCTGTAGCCATTTCGACGTGGTCGAGGAGTCGGTCTGTTTCGGCATTACCGCTATGGGACCTATAGAGGCACCCGTAGACGCGTGGATAGTCGTCGCTATCTACGCGTAGCCAAAGGATGAACAGATCCGAACCTTCAAGACTGACGAAGCGTCGAGAACAGATGTCCTCTCTGACGTATACGCAAACTCCAGCCCGAGGCACAATGGAGTGTTCCAGTTTGTACCCCGGGTGTGAGAGATATGAAGCATCAGCCGGAGAGGACACCTGCGTCTCTGTCAGAAAGAGCAGAGCCGGCCTCGCCATCTCAATATGGAAGTGGACGGCGTTTAGGTTAGAATGAAGACCCCCGATATTGCAGAAATTCATGGATAGCGTGGCAAGGGTCGCCTAAGTCTTGATGCTCAGTTTTCCCCGAGCTGTTATTGTCTTAAGCGGAATTTGCCCCCCCCCCCCTCCCAGAATATGCGGGGCAGCCTGAGTACCCACGCTCAGGAGTGGAGTAACTTGGTCGTGGATGCTCAGCGAGGGATTGTCCGGGGGTGCTAGTACCCTCCTGTGGTAGATTACACTCACCAGACGAAACGCGGAAGCAAAGCTTCCACCTCACGCCGGTATTCTGTGAGGTTGTGGTACCACCCCGGTTTGAGCCGGCCCATACGTACATCAGCAAAGCTGCCGCGGGGCTCTACCACTGTTAAGGTGCTTGTACGTCACCATTGTAAGTGTTTCCCTGAAGCCATTGTAAGCCATTGTAATAAATATATGTATATATATATATATATATATATATATATATATATATATATATATATATATATATATATATATATATATATATATATATATATATACTCTTCTCTTCACTCTTCACTCCAATAGTATACTGCTCTTAGGTATGAAAACTTACAGCCCATGTAGGTCCCACAGCTGGGCACAGCCCTCCTCTCATCTCTGAAAGGATTTTAGTGCAGGAAAATATCCGCCGCGCTGCCTCAATGCGTGTTGGCAAACTTCAGGTTTTCAAAAAAAAATTTCTAATTCCTCACACTTGCAAGTTTCCACAAGATGTTTTCCTTCACCGACGAGCACGTGGTAAATCAACACTTAAAGTTGCAATTAACAATGTCAATGGTGCCGGTAAGGATCGAACCCGAGTTGCTCACGTACTGAGAAAATTTACAGCGTGCGCTTAGCCTCTGAGCTACCACGGCTCCTAGGTAGAAAAAGATTATATATTATCGCCTAGTAAAACAAAACATATGGTTATCGGGTCTGAAGGCAGAAGTGACAATGTGATTAAAGAACTAACAACTGATGGGGTATAAAGATTCACTGTTGGCAGCCTTTTACCGGTAAGCGAAGTGTAGTAAGGGTTAGATGTATAGATTGCCAAACTGATACAGAGTTCAAATCTATTTTACTACTGTTGTCAACTAAAAATGCTTGATAAATCTTATGGCTTTTGATGGATGGCGGTATCATACGCTACACCAGACATAAAACACATAGACCGACAATGTGGAGCAGCGACAAACTGATACAGAGTTCAAATCTATTTTACTACTGTCGTCAACTAGAAATGCTTGATAAATCTTATGGCTTTTGGTGGATGGCGGTATCATACGCTACACCAGACATAAAACACATAGACCGACAATGTGGAGCAGCGACAAACTGATACAGAGTTCAAATCTATTTTACTACTGTCGTCAACTAGAAATGCTTGATAAATCTTATGGCTTTTGATGGATGGCGGTATCATACGCTACACCAGACATAAAACACATAGACCGACAATGTTGAGCAGCGACAAACTGATACAGAGTTCAAATCTATTTTACTACTGTCGTCAACTAGAAATGCTTGATAAATCTTATGGCTTTTGATGGATGGCGGTATCATACGCTACACCAGACATAAAACACATAGACCGACAATGTGGAGCAGCGACAAACTGATACAGAGTTCAAATCTATTTTACTACTGTCGTCAACTAGAAATGCTTGATAAATCTTATGGCTTTTGATGGATGGCGGTATCATACGCTACACCAGACATAAAACATATAGACCGACAATGTGGAGCAGCGACAAAAGCACGACACGTTTGGTACCACGTTCGTCAATCCGCTTGCCATGATTTTGTAAGGACACTTGATGAGGGTAAATTATTCAAGCAAGCTTACCTGCTTACACCTGGTAACATTTCATTATTGACGAAATAAATATAAACAACTGTAAGTATTTTGACATTTTATTTACATCGTATACACTTATTAATATTATTATAATTTATTTAAAAAAAACTGCATAACGGTACTTAACTATTGAAACAAATATTTTATATATAATAATAAAAATAACAGTGCTGTGATATGAGGTTTTCCTTCCACGTTTTGTTTATTTATACACTATAGTCAACCAAATCTAAGAAATACCTTTTGACGTTTCACATTAATCATTCTGCAATAACTTTACACAAGCGTACTCATAGGATTTTCAATATTCCTTTACCTAAATCCTAATTATGAAGTTATCTATAAATAATTACAACGTGTTTAATTTTTTATCGCTAATTTATATTCGAATCTTTTAAATAAAGCAAAATATTAAAAAAATAACCAGTATCAACTTCTTTACTTGACGTCGTTTCAATGATATGTCGCTATGTGCCTTACCGTAGTGTTTGGATGATTAAAATTCATTGATATGCGAATAATCGGCAAAAAGATTCAAATAATCGTTAAAAATATTCAAATAATCGAATCATTATTTTTAATGTATTATTTGTTTAATTAAATTTTTATTTTAAAATTCCTTAAGTTACATGAATCATGAATAAAACAAGTTTATTTTTTTTTACTTTGTCAACGTAAAGGACAATGGCGAACTCCCAAATAAATTTTTGTGGACTTTTTTCTTGCGTCTACAAATGCAAAATATGTAAAAATATAGTTTAAGATCCTGAACATTTTTTATTCGGTCATATTACTGCAAGAAGTCAGGAATCAGAGATATTCCAGTTTAAACAAAATACACATCAGACTGGGCTGTATAGTATAAAACGTCTTAACTGGCAAATTGTTACAACAACAACTAGTCAATAAAATTTTCATATATCTTTATATAGGGTAGTTACTAGCATAGAGGGAATC
Organism: Parnassius smintheus behrii; assembly: GCA_036936625.1. Taxonomy (NCBI): domain Eukaryota; kingdom Metazoa; phylum Arthropoda; class Insecta; order Lepidoptera; family Papilionidae; genus Parnassius; species Parnassius smintheus. Next base: position 55,240,666 of record JAUPFT010000004.1, on the reverse strand, counting down.
CTTACTGAACGCATTAGTAATATATAGAAGAGTTTTCTGAATAAAATACACGTCAAACTCGGCTATATGTTATAAGTCTTTGTCTGTCTTAACTGACGAACGTAACAACTACAACAACTAGTCAAATAAGTTTTGAATTGTGTATGATTAATTTTTCTATAGTAAATTATTTATCGATATCTGTAATGGTGACTTAAGTAGACGCTTAATAATTCCATCACCTATTATTTCGCCATTGTCCCTTGTGTAGGCAAAAAACTTCATATATAACTTCATATATATACAAGGCCGCTCTGAAAAACCACTACGTAATTTCAATCTCCATATCGCCATTTCGGGAGCTTACTGTGGGTAATTTTGTGATTTTGTGTTTGTCTTCTTATTTTGTGACTCGGCTTTAACTTTTTGGACTGTTTCCTCTACATTCGTTGAAGCCTGTGCCCATGTCAAAAACGATTATAGGGCAAAAGTGGTAGAAACAACAAAACAAATTATAGATGACTTTGAGAGACATTAATTTGACTGTATTATTAAAAATCATATAATAATTAGTCTAAGCAATGACAGCTCAAGTTTTGTACTGAAAATGATTGAATAAAATTATTTTTAATCTAGTTTCAATTTAAGTTTTTTATAATTGTGCCTCTAGAAATAAGCAGTTACAACAATACATACATAAACACTCACGCATGTCACCCAGAGGGGTAGGCAGAGACTACAGACTTCCATTTGGCATGATCCTGACACACCTCTCTCGCCTCCTTCACATCCATACACCTACGCATACATGCTCGTCGGTTAAGGGTAGTTCTAATTTGGCCCGTTTTCAATAAATCGCCAATTTTGTCGATAAATTTTCGCTTGGGACGTCCCTTTCCGACTCTGCCATTCACTTCTGCAACATAAATTTTCTTTGTCACTCTTTCCTCATTCATTCTTACCACATGACCAAACCACCGAAGCATTCCTTTCTTAATCCTGGTCACAACATCATCTTGCAAACTACACTCTTCTCTTATTACACAATTTCTTACCCTGTCGTTCAGATTCAGCCCTAACATACTCCTTAACGACCGCATTTCTGCTGCGTTGATTCTACTCTCGTGCTTCTTCTGCCACACCCAACGTTCACTACCATACGTTAAAGAAGGGACCAACACAGCATACACAAAGAAAATGTTAAATCTAGTGTTTCAAATTATCCGTTTTAATTTATTCTGGTATTATTCAAACTGTAAATGGTTACTAACTCTAAATAATCGATATCGATTTTTTTAATAATCGAATATTGTACGTTCCAATTTTTTGGTTGGCATGATTGGTACAATAAGTCTGAGAGCCGTCAAAATGTATTTCTTAGATTTGGTTGACTATAATAACCCGAATTGGCATCGCCTGATCTATAAATCTTATTTAGTATAATCAAATACTATTTATTTTAAAAATATCCTCAAGTTCTTCGGATGAAATATAGGTTAGATCACTAATGAAATTTCATTAAAATCTGTTCAGCCATTTCAACTTTGACTAGAGAAGAAAGAATTTTTTTTTCTCTAGTCAAAGTATTTCAGGTCGTAAACTTTCATCTAGGACGTCCCTTCGCGACTCTTTCTTCAAACTTCTCAAACTTCTGCAGACAGACACAAATAAAAAAATTAAATTTATAAATAATATTTTCAATTTTTTTCTTATTGGCGTATCAGTAACGGCCTCAGTCCAATATAAGGCACTTATTTCAATATTACAGACCGACATTTCAATATATTTTTATGTGATGTACATACCTATAAACACATTGTAGATAATACTATATAATATTTAATTTATTAAGAAACTCAATGATGAAAGGTCGATTTGAGGATTTTAGACTAAGGTTGATTGAAGGAAAATAAATAATACATTACCTAATATGACTATTTAAATATCTCCTATACATTATTTAGAAACAATTATTGAATTAAAAATACAGCATCACAGAAGAACTAAAACCAAAGTCAAAGAAGTAATAAATAAATCAGCCAAATGACTGTTTTTCAAATGTTTATTATCAATAAAAAGTTCTGTATTTATTTTTATGAAAGTGTCATCTAGCGGTCTACAGAAGAACTGAAACTACGTCTACCCCACAGAGTACATTATATATACCTGGAATAGAGTTGCTGGTCGATTCCGTGGTATAGAGACATCTATAGTGGAGTTGTCGAACTAAACGGATGATATATCTATCTATAAATATATTTTTTTTTTTTTTTTTTTTTTTTTTTTTTATAGAAGAGGGGGCAAACGAGCATGCGGCTCACCTGATGTTAAGTGACTACCGCCGCCCATGATCAACCGCAACACCAGGAGAATTGCGGGTGCGTTGCCGGCCCTTTAGAAAGGAGTAAGCTCTTTTCTTGAAGGTCCCCAGGTCGTATCGGTCCGGAAAAATCGCCGGTGATAAACTATTCCACAGAGAGGTTGTACGTGGAAGAAAGCTCCTTGTGAAACGTACAGTGGTGGACCGCCAAGCATCCAGATGGTGTGGATGGTATCGGGACGTTTGCCGTGTCGTGCGTTCACGAAATTTGGCGGCTGGGATTAATCCGAACAATTCCTCAGAGCACTCCCCGTGATAGATGCGATAAAATACGCAAAGAGATGCAACATCTCTTCGCAACGCCAGTGAATCGAGCCGATCGGAAAGCACTCGGTCGTCGACGATTCGAGCCGCTCTGCGCTGGATGCGGTCAAGTGGAAGGAGCTGGTACTGGGGAGCCCCAGCCCAGAGATGGGAACAGTATTCCATGTGCGGTCGAACCTGCGCCTTGTAAAGTTGCAGGCGGTGTGCCGGCATGAAATACTGCCCCGCTCTGCTGAGCACGCCAAGCTTTTTAGAGGCCAATTTGGCCTTCCCTTCCAAGTGACCACGAAACTGCACGTCACTCGATATGTCGACGCCGAGGATTCCGATACTGGCTGAGGCAACAAGGGGAGTGCCTTGAAACTGAGGGGATACGACAAAGGGGTTCTTTTTAGCGGTTAACGCGCAAACTTGTGTCTTCTGGGGGTTAAACTGGACTAGATTTAGTCGTCCCCAATCCGAGACTCTGTTCAGCAAAGACTCGACTTCAGACACAAGTTTGTCTCGGCACTCGGAGACGTTTTCCCGAGAAATATTGGCTCGGCCGGTGTAAAGAGCATCACCAGTGCTGTCATCTGCATAGCAATGAATGTTACGGGTATGCAACATATCATTGATATGCAGAAGAAACAGCGTTGGCGATAGCACGCAGCCCTGTGGAACACCAGCATTAATAGGCTTGCAATCGGAGCTTGCACCGTCTACAACGACCTTGATGCTCCGATCTGCAAGAAAGCTGGTGATCCAATCGCACAATTTCTCGGGAAGCCCATAGGAAGGGAGCTTCGAAAGAAGCGCTTTGTGCCAAACCCGATCGAAGGCCTTCGCAATGTCCAAACTAACGGCCAATGCCTCCCCCTTGAACTCTACTGCCTCCGCCCATCTGTGAGTGAGGTAGACCAGAAGATCACCAGCTGACCGACCACGGCGAAAACCGTATTGGCGGTCACTAATCAGCTGGTGATCCTCAAGGTACCTCATGAGCTGGCAGTTTACAATGGACTCCATTGTTTTGGAGAACAAGGAGGTGATGGCGATTGGCCGGTAGTTGGACGGGTCTGAGCGGTCGCCTTTTTTAGGGATCGGGTGGACGAAAGCAGTCTTCCATGATTTTGGGACTACGCCTAGGGAGTAGGAGTACCGGAAAAGACGCGTTAAAACCGGTGCCAACTCTGGAGCACACGTCCTCAGCACAATTGGGGGGATTCCGTCAGGCCCACTCGACTTGTGGATGTCCAGGGAGAGGAGTGCTTTGCGAACCGAGCGCTGTGTGAACTGCACTTCCGGCATGGAGCACTCACACCGCGGGATGGTCGGCGGCGTACTCCCCCCGTCATCGAGAGTCGAGTTAGACGCAAAGAAGGAGCCTAGAAGATCGGCTTTCTCCTTTGCAGTATGGGCCAGTGAGTCGTCCTCCCTGTGCAGAGATGGAAGAGATGGCTGACAGAAATTCCCCTGGACAGCCTTGGCGAGAGACCAGAATGCACGGGTTCCAGAAGGAAGGCGAACGAGTCTCTCGCCAATTCTGCCTATGTGCTCTGACTTTGCCTTGGCAATGACTCTTTTGAAGGACCTAGAGGCGGAATTATACTTCTTTTTTAGAGCGCTGGTGTTTACATCCCGGGACGCTGATGCATCAACCCAGGCTTGGTAGCACTCCTGCTTATAGCATGATGCTATTTTACAGGAGCGACCAAACCATGGCTGAGATTTGCCTCCAATGGGCACCACAGAGGAAGGAATAAAAAGTTCCATACCCTGAAGTACCACATCAGTAACAGAATCCGCAACAACGTTGGGATCATCCGGCGAGAAGCAAACCCGCCCCCAAGGGTAGGATGCAAAGAAAGACCGCATCCCATCCCAATCGGCTGACCTATAGTGCCAAACACGGCGGCAGCCTGCAGAATGCAACCGCGATTTCAGCGTGAGTGGCACAACACTCCGGACCAGACAATGGTCCGAGGAGCCTAAAGGGGCGTCGACGGAAATCTGATATCCGTCCGGGTGAGAGGTCAGCAGAAGGTCCAACAGGGAAGGTGCATGATCCTCCACATCTGGAATCCGCGTAGGCGAAGTAACCAGTTGTGTCAGACCATATGCCAAGGCAAAATCATGAACAGATCTCCCCGCATGATCGGTTAAACGTGAACCGAGCCATTCGGCGTGATGGGCGTTAAAGTCGCCGAGGATCACGATCTCTGCAGAGGGGATCTGCTGTAGCAACGAATCTGCAGCCATTTGGACGTGGTCGAAGAGTCGGTCTGTTTCGGCATTACCGCTGTGGGACCTATAGAGGCACCCGTAGACGCGCGGATGGTCGTCGCTGTCTACGCGTAGCCAAAGGATGGACAGGTCCGAACCTTCAAGTCTGCCGAGGCGTCGAGAACAGATGTCCTCTCTGACGTAAACGCAAACTCCAGCCCGAGGCACAAAGGAGTGTTCCAGTTTGTACCCCGGGTAGGAGAGATACGAAACATCAGCCGGAGAGGACACCTGCGTCTCGGTCAGAAAGAGCAGAGCCGGCCTCGCCGTCTCGAGATGGTAGTGGACGGCGTTTAGGTTAGAGTGAAGTCCCCTGATATTGCAGAAATTCACGGACAGCGTGGCAGGGGTCGCCTTGGTCTTGTTGCTCCGTTTGCCCCGAGCAGTTGTAGTCTTGAGCGGAATTTCGCCCCCCCCAGAATACGCGGGGCAGCCTGAGCACCCACGCTCAGAAGTGGAGAAACATGGTCGTGGATGCTCAGCGAGGGATTCTCCAGGGGTGCTGGTACCCTCCTGGGGTAGTCTATCTTTATTTAATTCCGCTACCATGTTGATGGGGGGGGGGGGATTTGGGCCTCCGGCCACCTGCACTCACCGACGAAACGCGGAAGCAGAACTTCCACTTCACGCCGGTATTCTGTGAGGTCGTGGTACCACCCCGGTTTGAGCCGGCCCATACGTGCAACAGCAAAGCTGCCGCATGGCTCTACCACTGTTTATATTCTATATAGTAGAGCCTCATCCCTGGTGTACTGATTATTTTTAATGAATTATGTAATCAAAGGTAAATCATAAAAAAGAAAAATCAATTTAAAAATAATAATCATCTTTATTCAGGTAATTTACACCCTTAACCAGTAAAAATTATTAAGAATTAAGCAATCTACACAATTTCAGAAATAAATTAATAAATTTCGATCAATCAATATATTTCATCAAAGTAACAATTTTAAATTAATAAATCCAACAGTAATTATAAGTAGGCAGTAATGACAGTATACAAAGTAAATTAATCGAAATAAAATAACATAAAATTTAGTTTATTTACCTAAGATCTTGGTATTTAAAATAATAAAGTAACTTATCTACTACACAAAAGTTATAAGAAAAATAAAATAAGATGCACAAATTAAAAAAATAGTACAATAGACAAAAAGTCGACAATTTTTATAAAAAAAAACTTAAATATCCAATATCTTGAAAACGATTAGGTTTGATGTATGGTGTTTCATATTCGTAACAGTCGGTAATGATGCAAATTACAACCCCCTAAAGGATCTAACTCGACTTAACAAATATAATTTATATTGAAATATATATACAGGGTTACCATGTATATATATTTCAATATTTATCTACTATGTTCCACTTGGCACCAACATTTGATGTTCCCTGGTCACATATAGTAGCAAGGATTTTAAAGCCAAACCCCTTCAATTTTCTTATATTTCTCTTAATCATTAAGGCTAATTCAGCTTTTATTAGCTTAATTCAGCTGTACTGCAAACACAAAATGAATATGATATCGGCTGTTTATAGTTTTTAGAATACCTCTATTCTAATTTCAGTCCTCACTACATCACCATTGTCAACTAAACCAGTAATCCTGCCATTTTTCCTGTCATAACCAATATGTGGTGTTAAGGCCATTTCATCAAAAACCAGTGTACACAATTTATCATTGGCTTTCTTTTTATATAGATGCTTGCTTCTTAAGCTAGTAAAATATGTTTTCATTTATACCAGGCTTAATATTGACCTTAGATACCATCCTGCTTAAGGTGAAAGGTGATAGCAGAACAAATATCTTTTGCAGCACCTGCTCTTGGCCCGTGTTAAAAAATTGTAATGCCATCACTTTTTCATCAGGTGTGAATTGTCTGTCCCTTTTGTGTTTACCACATTCTCGAAATTGTAGCATCGTAAAAACTGTTGCCATTGAGGTAAAATTTAAAGAAATGCTTTCAAGAAAGTAGTATTTTCTAATAGATTCATTTTCTTCTTCAGTCTCTTTTGTTCTTTCTTATTTCTCATTTGCTATATTCAAGCTTTTAAGTTTCTTTTTTAACATTGTAATTCTTGTACTAATTTGAGTCCTTTTGGGCTTAGTCACCTTCAAACCTGAAATTAAAATGACAAAACATTATATTTATATAGACCTAGAAAATTTGTACTATATTTTAGTAAAAATAAATTTAATTGTAGCAATTTGATTGCATTTTGAATCATAATTTGGAACATAGTAGATAAATATTGAAATATACAATATAATAGGGTTACAGGTTATGTCGACTTAGATCATTTAAGGGGTTGTAGTTTGCATCATTACCGACTGTTTCGACTATGAAACACTATACGCTAAACTTAACCGTTTTCAAGATATTGTATATTTTAGTAATGCAATAGTAGAGTACTTGTACTATAAAATATGTTTACTTATTAAAGTAATTGTTAAAGTTATCATTTTGGTGTTTTATTTGGTACAAGAGCGAGCAAAGCAAGCTCGGGACTTGGGGCACACCAACTCAGTTAGGTTTGGTTAGAAAGATTTGTGGTTATTTTTTCATAAACCACCCAGAAATAACAGGGGCTCCATCAACTAAACTTTGGTATTGCTTCGATGAAGAGGTGCCCCCTCCCCGACTACCTATTAAGGTGATTTTTCTTATAAATTATTTTATAAAATTTTGATCTTTAACATTTAATATAAAAATACCATGCATCTCATGGTGGGGGGACAGGTGGGGGGTGAATCTATCCCCCTCCACCTCCCTTCCCCCGCCCCACAACCCCCTATTAAATCAACTTGATATTAAAGCTTTACCAGAACCAGCACAAAATCCAGTGGGACTTTTTTTAAATAAAGTTAATTTACAATATATTATCCTCAATTTAATTTATACAATAAAATCGATTTTAACTTACTGGATGTTTGAGCAGTAGTTGTCTCTTGCACATAACTTGATGTTGAAGCAATTTCTTGTGTATAACGTGTTTTAAGAGTATTATTTTTATTTGTAACTTCAGCTAAGAGTGATATCTTAGCAACAGCACCTGTAAAATCAATATATACAATGAATGATTATATTGTACTTGAAATATATTGACAACTTAACAATAGTGCAAGGAGAAATGTGAACTGACGGCTCTAATAAAAATTCTAACCTGCTTGGGTTTGTTAGTTGCTAAGATTAATTCCTCTACTACCAATCAGCAAACAATTACAGCATACACATATTAGCCATGTAGAATTTGAACGACTGAGACTGAACCAACATCTTCCAACAGACAATATCAAACAACAAATACCACAAGTAGCATAACAAAATAAAACAAATAAAAATGAAGCTAAAAGTTACACATTCTATTTTATTAAAATGGAAATTTATTATTAGTATTAGTTGTACAATAGAACACCTGTGACAAATATGCATACTATAATGTAAATTATGGATCTTACAGCAATGTCGAATTTTACAAAGACTGAGGCAAATCAAGTAACTTCTCTTGTGATTAATTAAGTTTGGTAATAAGACCAAATGAAATACCAACTTTTTTGTTCTTAAGCAAATGAATACTGCACAAATTTGGACATCTAAACTTTAAATATGATATTCTAAGATTGAATGAAGTGAAAGAATGGGATATCAAATTAAAGATCATCATAACTTTAAATAGATACTAAAAAACAATATGATTAAAGAATAATTAAACATTAAACATATTCTACAATATAGTATGTTGGTGCAATATATATTCTCATTAGTACTGGAAAAGATCTTTAGATAACTATATATATTTGTTATTACAACATAAACTTATGTTTCTTCCCAGTTGTACTCTGAGCAAGTTTAATATTTATAAACTGGTGTAGATTTTGATATTCATATGAGCTTTGAAAAAGCCTTAATTTATAATCTTTTTATTATCATTTGAATCAAACTGTTAATAAGAAATAACAAACTTTCCATAAAATTGCTTTGCATGTCATACATAATATTTTGTCAACATGGAAGTTGAAAATTAGTATTGCAGAACATAGTTTAACAATGATTCAAAATTTAGACATTCAATTATTCATGTTTGATAGTAAAATTAATTATTTGAGGAACAACCTTCCATATTAACTTTAACATTCATAATATTAGAAACAAATTTTTACTAACCTTTCATATGCAATGCTGGTATTGCAATATTACTTAACATTTTACTCCGGTCCAGTACTTGGATTCAAAAAGTGTATGACAAATTCTTCGGTACTTAAACACATACATATCATCTAAGCACAGAAAGTTTCCACCAACTGCTTGAACCCGTGTACAAAAGCGTGTTGGATCTTTTGTAGAATTTGGAAATTTGTGAAGTATAAAGTCATCTTCACCTACAAAAAACATTAATATTTTAGAAGCGTTTTTGAAAAGTGTAATAACAGTGGTATAAGTAGTAGTGTTATAAGTATGCATAGCAAGGTATTGGCTCTAAGGGTTGAAAAGTGATGCAGAACTCTTGGGCAACCTGCGTCTGCGCTAGGTATCACATTGTTGCCCAAGGTGACACTGACTTATATATAAAATAGAAAGAAGAAATAATATATTGACTGGTAGAACCTGTAAACAATTAGATTTACTCACAGCTCTTAGTACATCCTATATACTATGTCCGAAGGAAAGATAATCGAAGTCCCTTTCACGTGCATAGGCCACTATATTAAGCAAAGATAATCGAAGTCCAAGAATAGCCAAGTCGTAAGAAAATATAGGAAAAATATCAAAAATTCAAAACATTCAAAGCACAATCGTTACGTCAGAAAAACAAAACGCCAATGTTAAATTCAAAAACAAACAATATGGTGGTAGAGGGTGGTTACGTTTAGAAATTAAAACACCAATATTCCATCTTCCAATTAAACGAATAAACTAGACTTAAAGCAGCTAAATCCTAATAAAATTAGTTAGTTTAACTCATTTTCTGGTGAAAATATCTAAATTCACATTATTAACACGTCGATTTAGTCAATGTGATACGAACATTTAATTTGATTTAATTAACTAAATCAAACGCACTTCCGAACGTAAACTTACTCCAGCGCCGTCCTTTGGAGAGTTGTGGAACTAAATATGCAATGCCAGTTTCTATAGAACAGGAAAATGTTCTAACTACAAAGGCCCTGGTCTACCCCATAGATAAGTCTACCCGTCTACTTCTCTACCTCTTCTAAATCTATGACTCATCTCAAGGCAATCGAAAAGACCATGGAGTATAGAGGTAAGGAGGACAATCTCCCGTAGGAGAATAGTTGAAAATGTGTCCATCTGTAAGCAGTAAATAACAGTTCAAAAACTCTCCACAACAGCGCTCGAGTAGCTACTAAAATACGTTGAAAGTGATTTTGAAAATAAAAATTTCGAAAGCCCATGATTCGTAGACAGAGAAACCTATAGATTAATGATTAGCGTGGCCTCGAATGAGAAAGGACAATAACGCAGTTTTAGGTTATACAATAATCTTTATGACTTTTAAACATATTAAGATAACATTTTTAATTGTTCTAAAAACTGAACTGAACAAGATTCACCAATCTTAAGCTCACAAAACACTTTTTTCTCACTTAAACCAACCTGTAAACTCCGTAGACCGCTACGAACTGTCAAAGTTGTTTAGCAAAATGTAGTTTGCTAAATTAAAAAAAACCGGCACGGAGAAAGTGACAAACAATCACACCGCTCTGTCTCACTTTTATGCAAGACGTATGCATAAATCTATCTTTTTCGTGTGCGAATGCGAAAGGAGGCGTCAATTTGTCTATAGGTTTCTCTGTCTACGTCATGATTCGAACCATGAAAGAACCTTCATGATTCAAACGAAAGGTATATAGATAAATAAATGTGGAGAAAGGTAGACAGGTGGTTATAGGAATGCATACGAGACAAGATAAACAAAGAGAATTTCATTTTTATGTGTAGTAACATTAGAGTCCATTTTGTAAAAACAATGTATTTTACAAGTGGCAGCACTGATGTGCGTTCGGAAAACTATATCGCTTATAATTTGTTTACTAATATCATTGTCACGTAGGCGCGATAAAACTATTTTTAAACATTGAAAATTCCATAATATTGGTCATTGTAATTAAGTTTTATAATATGGAACTATGGAATCGTACATTGAAATAACGCTTTCTTTGTTTAGTACGGATCGGTGAATCAGAGTGTTGCTAAATTCGGTAGTTGAACACAACTTTTTTTTATATCGTATTGAACTTTTATCTGTCAGCTGTGCGGAGGGAGGGCTATCGAGCTGTCAAATGGTGAATAGCAAAGCGGTAGTAAGAATATTTTTAACAAATATGTGTTTTTATTTCCAATTTAACACGCATAGGTAATCGCTGCACATAGCCTTAAGCTTTAGTGTAATTAAGAATAGTGGTGAGTGAAGGCGACATCGCATTATGAGCTCAAGAGACAGGGACACAAAGTCCCTTCAAGACAAATTGAAAGTGTTCTTCAAAAAGGGAGGTACGGGTGCGTATCGTGCGTTATATTCTAGTAGTAAACATGAAATACTTAAGCAGCACCAGGTCTTGCTAAGTTTCCATCTTAACTCTTAACCCTTACAGCGCCTATGTCAACTCGAAATGAGCTGACAATAGGACCTGAACTGGAACGAGAGTTGAGCGCCGACACACCACTAAGCCGTCGACTGCGTGCCATCAAAGAAGTTGGTGAAAAAGCCCTTCAAATACGCATACAAGAAGTAAGAATTGAACACAAACCTGTTTATTCTACATATACCCTCTAGTTACTGATTAAATATTTTATAGAATTTCGTGTCACTTCTATTGTCACTGCCTTGACTTGTGCTTAATTTATAGTCTGCATAAAGTTAACTTTCATTTTTCAATAATTTATATCCTAAAGTGCAACATGACTTGTAGCTAAAACTGCCATTAAAGGTTATTGATAAAACTTAGGAAATACACTTTTTCTACTGTTAGAACAAGTAATAATAATTTTTAAAAGCAATACACCTCCCGAACATGATAAGATAAATCCTCTCGACTATCTGGGAAGCATATTATGACCATAAGTATTCTTCCTCATAAGCTAAAAGTAGAGGGGATTTTATGGTTACTACATATAATACTACTATTTAGCAACAAATTGTGTCATGCTTCCTTATTAATCTGGGATAAACAAAAGATACTACCCTTTTCTGCCGAAGAGTCTATCTGGTTACATTCCACACTCTTACCTGATTCTGTTGCCAAATAGCAGCGCTTTCAATGTAGAATTGAGAACCAGTATAATACCAGGCTGTGAGCCATTCCATCTTAGTCATCAGAGGTAGTACATGGTTAAGCTAAGTTTGCACTTGGTGTGGATGACATAAAAACAGAAGTAATCCAATAACTAAACAAATAGGAGATGAAAATTAAGACATTCATATCAGTAGCAAAGATGCAAACTTCTTTGTTTGAATTTTTTTTTAAAACAAAAGAATATCAACAATGCTATAAACATTGCTAATATTCCCCTTAACCACTTGTGGTAAGCTTAAATTGCTTGTGTTACGAGTGGTTCACGCCAGTAGTCGAATGGTGGATTCGAACCCACGACCTTTATGAATTTGCGGTCTGTGCCCTGCCATTAGGCTACTTTCTCTTTGGCTGCAGTATCCACTGATCATCAGATGGGATATTTGCCAATTAAGTTTTCTTTTAAAAATTGGACAATTTGATAAACATATTTATATTCTTAATTATTAGCTGGTTATATAAAAAGAAGACTGTAATTTCTTTTTTGTATGTTAAAAGATATCTTTTTCAATTGTAAATTAAATTAGTTTTATGTTAATTCTTATCTAAATTGTTAATTGTAAATGTTAATTGTTAAATACATGTCTTCTATTGTTACCACTTATATACACTTACAAGCTGTGGCCTTTGACCATTATAAGCTTTGTATGTGGTAAAGCCACGCTGCAGATATATTACGACACTAGCATAAATGGATCGACTTGACCAAGAAAGAGCCATACTCTCACAGAATACCACTAATGCTGCTTTGTTTCGTAACTGCAGTGATCCAGAGAACCTCTTTACTTGAAACATGGCATTCCATCTTAATCCTCAGGGGTGACAATGCATCTGCATTTTGATTCTCAAACTAGGATAGATGTAGATGTCTCTAGGTCATGGCATCCACTTACTATCAGGTGGACTGTGTGCTCGTTTGTCACTATTAATACTACCTAGTTGTGTTTAAATTGTTACTGTGATTCTTAAGTTTTTAGCTGACTACAAAAAAGGAGAAAGTTCATAATTCAACTGTAGTTTACTTTTGTATGCAACACAATATATTCATCTATAATCCAATTTTAATGATTGTGATGCAAATATTTAATCACCACATCCATCCATTACAGCCTATTGAAGTCCACTACTGAACGTAGATTTCCTAATAGGGGGGAATTTTACTTTAGTTGACATGCTTGACAAGCGGGTAGTCAACCCCAGTTTTTTTATGATTTTAAGTTGTTATCAGGAATATGCTGCTGTCCACCACCTGTTTCAACTTCCCTCCGTCGCCTCCCACAACACCTATAGGATGATATGCGGTAGTGGATATTCTTACACCAACACTACATTTTTAATGAAATATTTTAATTCAAAGAAAAAATTCAAGGACATATGAAAAAATAAGAAATGAAATTTTTAATGTAACTATTTAGAAGACATTCTCATTGTTACCTTGATGTTGCATTGCTTAGCCCGATCAAATGCTAAGATATAGTGTTTTTACGGGTTATACTCTTGACTTTAGATGCTTACAACTTTTTTTGCTTGCATTCCTCCCTCCTAGGAATATCATATGGGCTTTGGTTTTACAAAATGTTTTTATTATTGAAAAATTTATAATCTTTTACTCTCTCTCTGGATTAGACATGTTGGTATATCACTGACTATATGCAATCATAATGCAAGTATTCCACTAACATGTCACATTCCTAAACATGATATGCCAGTTTTCTTTTACTTAACCTCTCAATCCCCAAGCGGTCTCATGAGACCGCGACCATATTCCGTCAAAACCCTAGTGGTCTCATGACGTCACACCCACCCACAGCACTTTAACCAATAAAAACTTATATATAGAGACTACTTTTCTATGAAGAAGTTTGGCATAATATAATCAATATGAAATACTTTATCCTATAATACAATAAAAAAACTGTTATCTTATGAATATTTATTTATAATCTACGTTTATTTCGTAGCCATTTTCGCGTGAATGTTACCATATTCCGTCAAAACCCTAGTGGTCTCATGACGTCACACCCACCCACAGCACTTTAACCAATAAAAACTTATATATAGAGACTACTTTTCTATGAAGAAGTTTGGCATAATATAATCAATATGAAATACTTTATCCTATAATACAATAAAAAAACTGTTATCTTATGAATATTTATTTATAATCTACGTTTATTTCGTAGCCATTTTTGCGTGAATGTTATTGTGTTGATTTTTGGATTTTTCTAGTGTTTTATTAGTGTTTTTGTATATTTTATTATAAAATTGTAATGAAAGTTTTTGTGTGAATATAATTTATCTTTTTACATAAATAATTTCGAGTAATATATATTGAAATAATTGTGATTTTCATGCTGCCAACATTTGCTGGGTATATTTTTTTTGTTATCAAAATACAATAAAATCTTTTTGTATGTAATAATGAAGTAAAACCTGACTTTTGTTTAGACCACAAGATAGAGAATTTTGTATAGATTTTGTAATGCTAAACTTCTTCATAGAAAAGTAGTCTCTAAATATAAGTTTTAATGGTTTTACATGCTGTATGTGGGTGCGGTCGCTTGCAAGTGCTCGGGATTTTTCCGGGCGCAAGTGACTGCATGGGATTTTTATGGTGCTTGAAGGGTTAAACACATAATGTAGATTTACTAAAAGTTATTTTTAGGATTTTTTGCCTGTCTTTAGAGACAAGTGGTTATTACTAAATCTTGTAATAACCATTATATCTTCCTTAAGCAAGTGTTAAATAATATGTTTGTAAATTATGAATTATCACCTTTGTTTATCGCTAATAATATGTGTTACTCTTGTTAGCACTACATAAATTTGTTGACAAATGACTTTTTTTATAAAACAACTAAAACAGTTACTGAATAAGTAAACTTGTTTACCACTGCATAAACACCTGCAGCGAACAAGCGAAGAAGGCTACAGATCTGTTGTCACTATTGAGGACTAGGATATTGTAATTACACTGGCTCTGGTAGTCTAAGCAATGGTATTTAGCAGCCGAAATAAGTCTGACAGTGGTACACAGAAGGACTCCCAGGCAGAAAAAATTTCTACCTGCAGTAAAACGTCCTACCACAAATAGTAGTTAGAGTACATGAATCATGAGTCCTGGACACAAATCTCAGCCAGTAAATGCATATAAAAAACAAGATGATACTTTTTAGATCTGTTTGCATTGCAACTAAACTTGGCTTTGAACCTGTGTCACAACATACCTCCAATCTTATCACATAGGTTTGTATGAGTGCTTCTGTTTGTACATACACTTATTGATGTAAAAAGAATATCATTATCGAAAAATATTGAGTATTACAAGCATTTGTCAAATAATTGAAAGTGATGATGAGCAATTACTTGATACATGCAGGAACACAACCCGTGCTCACAACAACCTATAATTTAGCCACTATGATATTTAGCTGTCAAATTTGTGCATCTTAGGTTTTATTTTTGAAAGATTTTTTTTGTAAAATTTAAAAGCTTAACGTAACGAAAAGTTAGTTGTATACAATGAAAATCTTTGAACAAAGTAAACCATACACCAATTGTGTTATCATTTGAAGGGTGAGATTGACAGTATACAGTACTTCTTGATGTAAGTATAGAGCAAAAAACAAATTCACACTATCAAATTAGAAAACCCAAAACACATTACTCTAAATGAAGTCATCAAAACAATTATATGTGGTAGAGCCACATTGTAGCACAAATGGGTCGGCTCGACCGGGGAAGGACGACCCTCACAGAATACCAGCATAAAATAGCAGCCTTAATGCTGCTGTGTTTCATATGGTGAGTGTAGAGATCCGGAAACCCTTTTTTTCTGGAAACGAAGCATTCTATCTTAGTCCTCAGGGGTGATAAGGCACCTGCGTTTGATTCTTAATCGAGGATAAATGTAGATGTCTATGGGCCACAGCATCCACTTACCATCGGGTGGACTGTGTGGTCGCTTGTCAAGTATATTCTATAATATAAAAATATTCTTATGATAAGTTGTCTCTCTGTGATGGTTGGGCACCACTGGTTGACTGATTATTTTTATTGATATTTATGCTATTCTTATGTTTTCGTTTTGACTGCAATTATTATTTGTGTTAAAAATATTTTGATTTTAAGGGTGGAGTGGAAAAAATATGGTCATGCACCCGAGATCTCTTAGAAGATCCCAATCCAGAGGCTCGTCACACTGTCCTATGTCTTTTACGACGCATCGCAGAAGGCCAGGAGGGACACTTGTTGATAATGCGGACCATACTGTTTCACTATCTGCGCGACACACACGCCGCGCACTCGCCGGATGACACGCAACTACGATTCAAACTGCTATACACCCTGACCAACAGTGGCAAGAACATCAACTGCTTTGAAGAACAGGTAATGTGGTAATATTATGACCGCTTTACTGTAACTGGTATAATTACTGACAATAAGCACATTTCTTTTTTTTTTAATATTACCTCCACACTAAGATTTTCTCATGTATTGTGGGAACAGTTAACAAACAAAAATTTTTACAAGGATAAACATCCAGAACCAGAACAATTACTTATAGGCTATACAAATACTTGTTCCGTGCCATTAGCACTGTAACTCATTGCTTAGCCTCTGCGTCATATAAGTAGATAAACGGAACAGAGATAAAGCTTCATACAACCTCGCGAATAGGTTGCACTACTACAAGCACGCAGGGCATGTGTGCGTGACCACGGGCCGCTTGTCGCGTATGTGTGGCTAGACTGGAAAAAACCGGTTACGCTGGCACAACTAGTGGACAATCTCAGGGTCAGTGTGAGGCATATGTTGGTTTTCTTAGTTGCAAGTTTGAATATTTTAATGTAAAAATGTGGTATTATTAATAATGGTTGTTTATTGTAGTGTGTAAGAATAACACTAGAAAAAAAAATCATACTTTAACTATCCCAAGGAGTACAATAGGTAAGTAAATATTTGACTGCCTCGTTAGTCTAGTGGTTGTAGTAGTGCGACTGTTGATCATGAGGACCTAGGTTCGAATCCCGGGTCGGGCCAAAAAATTAACTATTGACTTTTTCTGTCAAGAAATTCTCAGTAGCTGCCCGGAGTCAGGAAGTTGGCGGTGCCTTACCCCCGTGCCTCGGAAATCACGTAAAGCCGTTGGTCCTGCGCCTGATCTCTCTCCGGTCGTGTCGCTTTACTGTCCCATTGGAATATCAGAGTGATGACATAGAGAGTGCACCTGTGCTTGCGCATACACTTGGGCACTATAATCCTGTCCTGCGCCGATGTCTAGCCTCCGTTGAGGCTGACCGCCGTGACCGAAATTCGGTCTGGAGGTTTTGTTGTTTTTTTTTAATATTTGACTATTACTTTATCAAGTAAGTAACCTTTATTTGATTTTATGATCCTTTTTTTTTAATAAGAAGAGGGTACTACACGGTATATTTTTACCTTTTTATTGTTAGTAAGTACAAGCTTCAACTAAATATTTGTAGGTATGTGGGTAGTTTGGTATGCAGTAGGTATGTGTGTTAAGTTCACATATTACACACAGGATTGTCTCCTCACTAGGAAACTCCTCAAAGGGTCACGAAATTTTGTATGTTGGAGTAATTTTGATAGTTTAACACGATTTTTATCATGAACTTCTGCTGCAGCCCAGAATTGTCTCACTACAAGAGAACTCTTTAACGGTTAGTAGCATGGACTCGAAACTTTGTATTTAAATTTAATTTTGTTTGCTAAACATGATCTTCACCATAAACTGCTGCTGCATACAGGATAGTCTCCTCACGAGCGAACTCCTCATCAGCTATAGTGAACTTTATGTTATATTCAGAATTTATCACACCATTAAAAGAAACAATAAATTATTAAAAAACAAACATAAAAATAAAATTATTAGAGTAGTTAATTAATTTGTAAAGTATTCTATCATATCATACTGAATAACAAAACTATTTAAATATTGTTTTGTTTAATTTGTCTTCACCTATTGTGACAACCCTACCAAAATAGGTAACAATTTTGCACGTTCTTAAGAAGCTATCTCTCTGTTTCGTTTATCTACTCATGTGACTGCGTCACAAAGCTGTCTCGTTTAGTAAGAAGTTGAACTACAGCTATATCATAACTACAATATACTGCCCCAACATTTATTTAGCTTCACTTGGACAGAACCAGAACACCAGCGTAAAATAGCAGCTTTTATTGGTAACAAGGCATTTTATCTTAGTCCTCTGGGATGACAATGCATCTGCATTTGGATTTTTAATTGTGGGTAGATGTAGGTGTCTGTAGGCCGCAGCATCCACTTACCATACATAGTGTGCCCGCTTGTCATCCTCATTATTTAAAAAGAATCTTACTTCATAATTTGTATTGCGTGCGCGTGTACGTACGTGTGTACGTACGTGTGTGCGTGCGTGCGTTTAATGTGAGATAAGCAAAAATGTTTATTCTTTTAAAACGTTTTCTGAGAGCAATACAACCAGATATTTTGGTAGGACTTTCTGAAGGAACACTTTTTGTACAAGGACATAATCAAAATAGTTGATCCATACAAAAGAAAAGTACATGTCTGTCAAATGTGTGACGTTTTTATGATTTGTTATGTTCAATATCTATATATCATTTTAAAACAAAGTACATTGTAGTCATAAAATAAACTATATACAACATCTGATGCAATGATATTTTTATCATAGCAGTCGTGTGGAGTTTTCATTTAAATAACATATTTTTTGTTTATTGCAGATTGGATCATTCCTTTTGGAGTGGCTCCCTCAGATCCAACAGCCATCTCAAATTATAGAGTTCCTGCAGCTGATCATCAATGTTGTCAAATTCAATGCCACCTACTTAGATGAGGAGATTGTGCATGGAATTGTCAAGTGTGTATCTATTTTGGAACTTACTTTAAAAATAATTTTCGTAATATATAAATTTCGGTTGATTCTACGCATTACCTTTTATAAAAGGAAGTATTTACGTGGTAGAGTCGTGCTTCAGTTAAATTGTGGTTGTAACATGAATGGGTCGGCTCGACCGGAGAAGGACCACACTCTCATAGAATACCAGCGTAAAATGGCAACTTAATGCTACTGTGTTTCGTATGGTAAGTGTAGAGAACCGGAGACCCATTTTACTGTAATCGAGGCATTCAAATTTTAGTCCTCATGGGTGACAACGCATCTGCATTTTGATTCTTAATCCAGGTTAAATGTAGATGTTTATGGGCCACAGCATCCACTTACCATCAGGTGGACTGTGTGCTCGTTTGACACCCTTATCCTATATAAAAAAGTAATATCAACAAATTTTAGTTTATTTTCTGATCAGTCTAACTGTATTATATTTTCTGGTCTAATACTTGAACCCCGCGCTAACCCGAAATTAGTTATTGGGTTTTTCTGTAAAGAAATTCTCAGCAGCAACCAGTCAAGAATCTTCTGATGTTTCACCCCCATGCTTTGGAAAACACGTAAAGCCGTTAGTCTTGCCTCAGACATCTCTAGTCATGTCGAATTGCTGTCCCAATGGACTGCGGAAGTGAATGAATTTAGTGTGTAATATGGTAAACGAGTGTGTGCGCAAGCACGGGCCAGGACAGCGCAGGAAAGAAACCATTTTTTTTATTGAATAAGGTACACAAACAGACAGTAGTTACATAAAGGTCTAAAATTAAAAGTATATATCTACCTCAAACACTGCGAATGAAACAACTCTGCACCCTCTCGATACTGTCAGAATGTACCTTATAAAAGGGTGACCATACAGGGGAAGCATACTCCAATACAGAACGAACTAAAGTATACGAATAAACGAAATGATGCGAGAGGTTTGGAGAAATTTTTCGTTACACGAATTATAAACCCTAAGGTTTTGAAACTTTTTTGAGTTACGAACTCATAATGTGCACGAAAGGAAAATTTTGAATTGAAATATACCCAAATCCTTAACAATCTCCTTGCGTGTTAGAGGCTCACTACTGATATTGTATTTAAAATGCAGGTAATTGTGTTTAGTAATGAAAGTGATAACTAAGCACTTACTGATATTTAAGGACATAAGATTAGCAGAACACCAATCGTAAACTGCATCTATGTTTTTTTCTAATGCAATTCAGTCATCACGACATTCAATGACCCGGTATATCTTCATATCATCGGCATAAAGTATACAGTGACTCCGAATTGTGTCAACCAAATCATTTATAAAAATAATGAAATTTATAAAAATAATGAAAAACAATGGCCCTAAATGGGATCCTTGGGGAACACCAGACGTGACCGCTGCTGGAGCAGAGTTATAACCTTTGACCGCAACAATCTGACTCCTCCTAGATATGTACGATTGCACAGGACAGGATTATAGTCTCCATTGAGGCCAGCTGCTGAGATCGAAATTAGATCTAGACGATAGTGTCATTTTAATGCTTGGTTATAGTGGAGTTGGTATTTGTTTTTGCCTCATTTTTAATGCATTTTCTTTTTTTCTATCTTACAGCAACGCATGTTACCTGTGTGTGTACTCCGCTGACCCCGGAGTGGTTCAATGTTGCCTCTCCTTACTGGAGGCTGTCGTGTCGTACTCTTTGTTGCCTCGTACCGCGCTCAGGACTTTCGTAGCGGCTTTGTGCCGCACTGTCAACATTGAACAGTATTGTCAAAACAGCTGGAAGGTAAGGAACTTAAAAACTAGTAACTTAAACAAGATAAGCCTATATGTCTCTGCTGGGCACAGTCCTTCTCTTATAAAACAGAGAAAGAGTTATGGAGCAACTTGTCTGCCATACAGCTCCAATGACTTCACGTACGCCTCAAATATTTGATTCCCCAGATAATATATAGGTTTCCTTAGGACCTGCATCTATTGACTTCCAACATAACGGAGTGAGAACTGATAACCTGTTAAGATACCAGGTTAATTGTATTTACATATAATTTAAGAACTTAAGGATGTAGTTTAGTTTACGACGGGCTGTTTTCCGCAACTTCACGTCTAAGCGCGTATTTTGCGTGTGGGCAGGCAATAATGTGGTTATTCGAGCCATGATATTTCCCTGGAGAAGTTCAACAGTCCTTTGATTTTGCAAGCAACTTCGGGGAGCGATCCCGCCGTGCCGAGATGTTTAGCCCTGTATGAAGCGACTTCTGGACGTGTCAGCAACATGTGGCCGCCGTTTCTTCCTCTCCCATGCATGCCCTGCACAGGGGGCTATCAGTAACACCTATGGTAAACAAATATTTGTTAAAAGAGCCATGTCCTGTGATAGCACTTGTTACTATCTTGATCTGTGGCTTGTTCAGTCTCATTAGAACCTTGATTAGACAACTGTTTATTTCAGGCGGGGCCTCCCTAGCTTGTCTACAGTCTGCTAAATTTTTCCAAAGCTGAGCGTGTAAATTATTGAAGTATCTACGTACCAGTGAACGAACATAGCCAAAGGGGATTGGTATTATAGGTTACGGCCCTATAGTTGCCAGAGCCAATCCTTCTGGCCAGTTCATCTGCTGCATCGTTGTCTCTAGATCCACTATGTCCCTTGATCCATAGCAGAGTCACATTGTTGTGCTTACATACCTCATTCAATTGTTGATGGCACTCGTATATCAGTCCCGAGTTCGTCACATTGCAATTCAGAGCTTGTAGTACCGCCATACTGTCGGTCAGTATTCTGATGTAGAAGTCTTTCACCTTCCTAGCATCTATTGCTATGGCCGCTTGGATGATACCCATGCATTTAGCCTGGAAGACTGTGTTGTGGGTACCCAGCGGTATGCATATGTGGATATTAAGGTCTTCAGAGAAAGCCCCAGACCCCACACCTTCATTTATCTTAGAGCCATCCGTGAAAACTTTGAGCTCTTTTGGTCCCAATCCAACTTAAGGATGTAATAAAATATCTGTATTAAAAAAATTAATCCAAAGAACTAATGTGTAACCTTATGTTATATTATTGTGTCTTAAACCATTTCACTGATTGTGTATGTCCATTCAAAATCAAATTTTTGATAGGCCAGGGCTATCTATCTGTTGCGTTTCGATTTACGGTAGAATTCAACAAAAGTAAAAAACTGCAATAAGTATAAATTATCTATTGCTATAGTAATCGTGTTTATTTATCAGCTAATGCGGTACGTCGTGGGAGCGGACATCGGGCACGCCGCTCTGCAAGAGATGGTGGACATTTTACGCGCTGCGGGAGAGGACGCGGAAGCTGAAGCGGGCGCGGACGCGGAAGCGGATGCTGGGCTGCTTCGCGGTGCGGTTTTCTACATCAACATGGCGCTCTGGGGACCGCGGAGGGTACACACCCTCAAAGTCTCCTTCCTCGCTGTCCTACCAGCGTTCCTCAAGGTTAGTCAATTGTTTCCCTCACAGTCTGTTACAAGTACACTTATGAATGTTTCACAGGACTCGGGAGATTGCCAAAGTACACGCTTCAGCCAACTGTATCCATCAATGTATCCTTGCATGTTCCATAAGATTGACGTTCTAAATACCATTGGGTGAGCATTATGGGGCTATTATACTCTGGTATTTTGTACAAGTGTCCCATCGTTGTCATAGTCAAGCCGATCCATTAATATTATTCTCAGAAGAGACTACAGATTAACTAAACGGTTACTAGGATGGCTTATTTATGATATATCTAGTAAATCACTGGATGGAACTGGTATGCCTATGTGACGTTGGTTTGTTTGGTAATTACAGCCGCACCAAACGCACCGACGTCATGTAAGCAGTCTGGCTCCATGTAGGATGTCGCCTCTTATACTGTTACGCGCTCCAATCGACGATATACTAGCGCCATCTAGTGTCAGGAACGAGAGCGAGTAGAGCGTGTAAAGAGTGACATCACAGATCTTTCGACCGACAGCGCCACCCGAAGAACTAAGTTTCTAGAAAATCTATACTCGAAATCTCGGTACCTTGCGCGTGTTTACTTGAACATTCCGGATATTTTGCTAATTTAAATAAATAGGTGGCGCAAGATGCGATCGGGGCAGAGTTGAACTCGGCGACAAAGCGAAGCTTCGGAGCGGAATTAAGTGAATTAGTGTGTTTAATTATTAGTGTTTTTAACTTTAATTTGTATA
This sequence comes from Parnassius smintheus behrii, assembly GCA_036936625.1. Classification (NCBI taxonomy): domain Eukaryota; kingdom Metazoa; phylum Arthropoda; class Insecta; order Lepidoptera; family Papilionidae; genus Parnassius; species Parnassius smintheus. Next base: position 55,217,367 of record JAUPFT010000004.1, on the reverse strand, counting down.
AAGTAAATTAAAGTGTTAATTTAGGTAATTCTATCGGCAATTTTTATTGTCACGAACCTCAAGCTCGTAACAATTGGTGTCAGAAGTGGGATAAAATAATGCCGATTTTACCTAAGGAGGAAACGGAGGGTGTCCGTACACGAAGTCAACGCCAGCAGGAGACGGTACCAGAGGAGATTTGGTGGTGCAACGCCGCAGATGTCTGAGGGCCAGCCGCCGGCCACGGAAGCCGGTCCGTCAGCAGCTTCTACGTCTGTGGCACCTGACTTAGGTGCTCTGATGGTGATGCTGCAGGAGCAGGCCCGCCGACAGGAAGAGCAGGCTCGCCAGCAGGCGGAACAGGTCCGTCAGTTGAAAGAGCAGCTGCAGAGCGGACAGGAGGAACAGATGCTCCTCATGAGGGACCTTCATGCTACCTTTGGGAAAGAGATAAGGGAGGTGAAGGATATGGTTGCTCAACATGATAACCGCCTGTCGGAAGCGTGGCCCCAAATCAACCAAGTTAAGAAAACGCTGGATGAACTCAAACTTGGAGATGGAATTGCAGCCTCCGCAGTAGCTACTACACCTTCGCTACGTGGGTTCAAGGTACCACCGTTCGACGGGACTTCTTCCTGGTCGGCCTACAAAATCCAGTTCGAGGCCGTCATGGAGGCAAACGGCTGGAATAAAAGCCAGGCCATGACTGCACTCACCTTAGGCCTGCGCGACCAAGCCTTAACCGTGTTGGAAGCTCTCGGTAAGAAAGTGACCTACGAGCAGCTCCTTGAGGCATTGGAGGCGAGATATGGTGACGCTCACCTGGAACACGTCTTTCGCGCGCAGCTTAAAGATCGCGTGCAACGCAGCAACGAAAACCTGCAGCAGTGGGCCCTTGAGGTGGAGAAGATGGTTTGAAAAGCATACCAGTCTGTACCTGCGCTCATTGAAGGGAACCTGGTGCAGACATTCATCGACGGCATCCGCGACCTGGAAGTCAGAGCTGCTGCGAGGCTCGGGCACCACGAGACGCTTAAGGACGCCTTGGCCCATGCACTGGAGGTAGAAGCCGTGCGGCAGGATCATCGTTCCCATCGCGTCAGGGAGGTTGCAGCAGCTACAGTTCGCGACCGCAACAAAGGATACAGCCCTAGGTGCTATGGCTGTGGGGAAAAGGGCCACCTTCGATCCAGCTGCCCTAAGCGAACTGTAGAAAGGAGAGTTGATCGATCTCGAGAGGGTAGTGCAGCTAACGGCACTGCCTGGCGGCGACAGGATCATCGTTCACCTCCCGCTAGGGAGGTTCCAGCAGTTACGGTTCGCGACCAAAATAAAAGATACAGCCCTAGGTGCTATGGCTGTGGGGAAAGGGGCCATCTTCGGTCCAGCTGCCCTAAGCACACCCTAGGAGGGGAAGGTGAACGGTCTCAGAAAGGAAGTGCGGCTAACAGCACCGCCCAGCAGCAGCAGGAATACGACTTTACTATCAGACACTGCAGCGGGAAATCCCACGGCAACGCAGATGCATTGTCAAGAAGACCTTGTCCTGAAGATTGCAACCATTGTAGTAGGCAAGAGAGTAAGGAAGTGGTATCCGTGAGGATGCTCAGGACAGACCACCTCAGCAACGGGTGGAAGGACAGCCTACGACATGCACAGCAGGAAGATCCGGACATCAAGCCGATTCTGGGATGGATGAAGGCCCGTGCTACCAAGCCTAAGTGGAGGGACGTCTCAGCGATGAGTTCAACCACGAAAAGCTATTGGGCCCAATGGGACAGCTTGCTGCTTCAGGATGGAGTCCTGTGCCGTAAATGGGACAATGGTCGAGGAGACAGCTGTCGTTTGCAAATGGTTGTCCCTAAAGCTAAAGTGCCGAATGTTCTACAGCTGTGCCATAATGGTCGTTCAAGAGTCCACCTGGGAGTTCAACGAACTCTGCTGAAGGTCCGAGAACAGTTTTACTGGGTCCATTATCGTGACGATGTCGAGGATTGGTGTCGTACATGTACAAGTTGTGCGGCTGTGCGGGGACCTCAGACACGTAGTAGAGGAGCACCGAAATTGTACAATATTGGTGCACCACGGGATAGGACAGCCCTTGACATTGCGGAGCCGTTACAGAAAGGCGTAAGAGGGACTCCTAAGATCGTCCATGTGGATCGCTTGGCGCGTTATCATGGGACCGATAATGCTCGGGACGAGCATGTCTTAGGAGGGGGCAGTGTTACGCGCTCCAATCGACGATATACTAGCGCCATCTAGTGTCAGGAACGAGAGCGAGTAGAGCGTGTAAAGAATGACATCACAGATCTTTCGACCGACAGCGCCACCCGAAGAACTAAGTTTCTAGAAAATCTATACTCGAAATCTCGGTACCTTGCGCGTGTTTACTTGAACATTCCGGATATTTTGCTAATTTAAATAAATAGGTGGCGCAAGATGCGATCGGGGCAGAGTTGAACTCGGCGACAAAGCGAAGCTTCGGAGCGGAATTAAGTGAATTAATGTGTTTAATTATTAGTGTTTTTAACTTTAATTTGTATAAAGTAAATTTAAGTGTTAATTTAGGTAATTCTATCGGCAATTTTTATTGTCACGAACCTCAAGCTCGTAACAATACTAATAGCACAGGCATAATACAGCTGTAGCGATTTATATTGTAAAAATGTAAAAAAATGCTTTTTTGATCCGGCAGGCAATAAGCGGCAAGCAGGCTGCACCCGTCATGATCTATGAGGTGGTGGTGGCATTGCAGAGCTTGGTCACCCGATTGCCTCATGAACTCTACGAACCAGCCTGGAATGTTCTGCTGCATATCATACATGTTATACTGGAACATGACAGTGAGTGTACAAAATGCATTCTTAATTAACCTAGAAGGCACTAGGTTTAATGACTTCTTGTCTGTCTAGAGGACCATTTGGAGAAATACCACCATCATACCTGCTTCTGCACTGTCGTGTTCCGATCTGAAGGGTACACAGTCCGCCTGTAGGTAAGTGGATGCTGTAAACCATAGACATCTACATTTGTCCCCGATTAAGAATCAAAATGCAGATGCATTTTCACCCCTGAGGACTGAGATGGAATGCCTCGTTTCCAGTAGATATCTACACGCACCATACGAAACACAGTATTCTATTAGAATGTGGTACTCCGGTCGAGCCGACCCATTCGTGCTACAACCATAATATAGCGACAGCGTGACTGTACCACATATAAAAATCCCATCTGTAGCTTTCTTTGTTTGAAGTTGGCTATAAGGCGTTCAATATACTGTAGTATCCACTTACGCCTGATGGTTATAGACTACCTGAACACCTGCAATCGACTTCAAATAACCTTCAAATGTGTTATCACCTCTGAATATTAAGATGAAATGAAATGAAACGGAAGATTTATTTGCTTTGAAAAAGGGTACATTTAGGTGGTTATTGTAAAGTGTAGTTCAGCTTTTTCAGCCATCTATGGATAGCATGCAAATACATTTTTTATAATTAAGTTTTCCTATATTAAAATATCGAATTCAATTAAAATATTCGTCATAAAATAGTCATTGTTTACAAATTACCAATACTAATACTACATACAAATTTAAAAATAATTAAAATTGAAAATGCAATTAAGAATGTAGATGGAATGGATGGAATGACTCATCTAATTGAACCTATGAATGATCTTCAAAACTACACATCCGATGACTTAAAATGTGTGTGTGTTTTTTTTTTCTTATAATTTGCTCCTTTCTCGACGTAGACACTATGAAAGGATTTTGGACAATTCAACCCTTGAGGGTGTGAAATAGGGTGTTAGAGCTTGTAGTTTATAATTATACTGGCTCGCTATATCCTTCAGAGCTAGAACACAGCAGTGCAAGCCTTACTGTTTGGTAACAGAAATACAAATTATTCATCATTGCATAGTGTTATAATAACTCGATCAGAAATAAGAGGCCTAATAAAAAACTATAGTAGTCCAACCGCTTTCTGTGCATGGCAACTGTGGCAAATATTCCTATGAGTGCAATCTATGAGGGAGGCCTATGTTCAGTTGTGGGATTTCGATCAGTTGTAATGAGTGAATGTGATAGCTGTGACATACGTCATATGTGTGCTCGGTTTCCAGCACATTAACTAACTTTAATTTTACATATTTTTATAGTTATGTATTTTTATTACAAGAATGTTTTGATAAACTATGGGTGTATTCTTTTTTATTTTTACTCGACTGCCTCAGAAGAGGTTAATGTTTTTCGTGAGTATGTATGTATGTATGTTGGTCTAATTCTTTAGCACACTGTAGCCTAAAGGGCTTGATGGCTTTTAAACTGCGAGGTGTCGTTGGATTCCGTCTTAATTATTGAAGTGATGTAGGCTATATAATATTTATATATTGCATCTGCAAATACAAAAAAAAAGAGGGAAGGATTTTTCAGTAAACTTTTTAATGCAGTCAGGTTTTTTAAATTCCTGTTTTAATCATAAAGCTTGTTGATTAGGAGTAATGTACCTTTAGAATGATTTATCTTTAAAAACAGACGAAAAAGAGAATACGTCTCAGGATGTGATAGGAAAGAGGTTTTTTCTCCGTACAGAGGAACCACATTTTGTAATGGTAGTAGTTAAAAAAAACGAATTTTTAATATCTTACGTCAAAACTAATCTTCATATAATTTAGATTGAAAAAAGAGTATTGTTTTCTTTTTGTTTCTTAGTTTTTACATTGAGATGTTTGTGTTGTTGTGCAGAATCATTGGATCCGGGCAACGAGCTGATCCACTCGCGCGTGCACGCTCTCATCTCGTCGCTGGAGGCGCTGCAGGAGTCTGGCCAGTACCGCGGCGACCCGGACGCACTGCTGGACCTGCTGGACTGCTGTGTGCACGACCGCCCGGTCAGTCGCTTTACATTGCAGTACCGCGGCGACTGCAGTATCGGACGCACTGCTGGACCTGCTGGACTGCTGTGTGCACGACCGCCCGGTCAGTCGCTTTACATTGCAGTACCGCGGCGACTGCAGTATCGGACGCACTGCTGGACCTGCTGGACTGCTGTGTGCACGACCGCCCGGTCAGTCGCTTTACATTGCAGTACCGCGGCGACTGCAGTATCGGACGCACTGCTGGACCTGCTGGACTGCTGCGTGCACGACCGCCTGGTCAGTCGCTTTACATTGCAGTACCGCGGCGACTGCAGTATCGGACGCACTGCTGGACCTGCTGGACTGCTGCGTGCACGACCGCCCGGTCAGTCGCATTACATTGCAGTACCGCGGCGACTGCAGTATCGGACGCACTGCTGGACCTGCTGGACTGCTGCGTGCACGACCGCCTGGTCAGTCGCTTTACATTGCAGTACCGCGGCGACTGCAGTATCGGACGCACTGCTGGACCTGCTGGACTGCTGCGTGCACGACCGCCTGGTCAGTCGCTTTACATTGCAGTACCGCGGCGACTGCAGTATCGGACGCACTGCTGGACCTGCTGGACTGCTGCGTGCACGACCGCCTGGTCAGTCGCTTTACATTGCAGTACCGCGGCGACTGCAGTATCGGACGCACTGCTGGACCTGCTGGACTGCTGCGTGCACGACCGCCTGGTCAGTCGCTTTACATTGCAGTACCGCGGCGACTGCAGTATCGGACGCACTGCTGGACCTGCTGGACTGCTGCGTGCACGACCGCCCGGTCAGTCGCATTACATTGCAGTACCGCGGCGACTGCAGTATCGGACGCACTGCTGGACCTGCTGGACTGCTGCGTGCACGACCGCCCGGTCAGTCGCATTACATTGCAGTACCGCGGCGACTGCAGTATCGGACGCACTGCTGGACCTGCTGGACTGCTGTGTGCACGACCGCCCGGTCAGTCGCATTACATTGCAGTACCGCGGCGACTGCAGTATCGGACGCACTGCTGGACCTGCTGGACTGCTGCGTGCACGACCGCCTGGTCAGTCGCTTTACATTGCAGTACCGCGGCGACTGCAGTATCGGACGCACTGCTGGACCTGCTGGACTGCTGCGTGCACGACCGCCCGGTCAGTCGCATTACATTGCAGTACCGCGGCGACTGCAGTATCGGACGCACTGCTGGACCTGCTGGACTGCTGCGTGCACGACCGCCTGGTCAGTTACATAACATTGTAGTACCGTGGCGTCTTCAGTATCGGACTCACTGCTGAACCTGGTGCAGAATGTTGACCCTTTCTTAAAGGTGTGGTCACGGAGTGTATTTGTATGACGCCTTAAACCTTAAAACAGAATTATTCTTTGCTCCAAAAAATGGTTCAACGTAGGTTGAGCGATGAACCCATTGTCCTGCAAACGGGTAATATTTTATATTAATTTTAATTTGCATTGGATCTTATTGCGTAAAACGATCACGGTGACTAGGCATGGGTACACAATGGCATCATAAAACAAACGTTGTAAATGACTTATATTGATGTATGGTAATTGATTCCAAAAACTATTGGGCAATAAGGTCAAGTTTTAACTGTGAGCAACTTTGGTGTAAGTGAGAGAAGAGTCAAAAAATTGCACGTGGTAAAATGTACCATGTGCATCTCTCGAGATTTGAGCCGTATAACCGCAAGGTTGGTGTTGCCGTGGGAGTTGTAGGGTTGTGCGTAACATTGAATAGAAACCTTGTGTGACGTGCGCGTGTGTGTGCGCAGGAGGCGTCCGCGCTGCGTTTGGTGTCGGCACGCGTGGGTGCGCTGAGCGGTGCGGGGGGCGGGGCTGGCGCGGGCGCGGCGCTGCGGCTCGCCGAGCGCTACCTACGGCGCGACGCGCGGCTGCCCGTGCGTCTGCACGCCTTCGCCGCGCTGCTCGCGTACGTGCGACGCAACAGGTTCGTACTCAACTCACGCAAACACTTTGTGTAGTGTAGGAACACAATATAGGCCACGGCCGGCGTAAGGTCTTTAGATCGCATGTTCGGTGCCCTACGTCATGCCCATACTTAATTATTTAATTTATCATAGACATTTATGGACTTAACAAAACTAAATTATTTAGATACAGTATTCTTAAGACTGTATATGTAGGATGGGATGATATGTAGTGTCCTTCCTATGTAAGAACCTTCGGCTTCAGGCAAAACTTCGGCACATTTTGACCGAAGCCGAAGGTTTCAAGCAAATGTCAAAATTAAATGAACTAATGATTTCTTATACTTATGCGAACACTACACATTGGTTAAAACTACTTTTACGGATTTTATCGCGTTTAATTTTAATCATTTTTATTTTTAATTCCCAACGTTTCGGGTGCTATGACTATGGGTGCTGGAAAACACCCTAAACGTCGGGAATTAAAAATAAAAATAATTAAAACTAAAATCCAACGCGATAAAATCCGTAAAAGTAGTTTTAACCAATTAAATGAACTGTTACAAAAGAGCTTGAGTGCGAGGGACATGACCACACGCGAGAGACATTATTGGGGGCTTGCTCCAATCGGCCAAGCGTAATATAGGTTTAATAAGGTATTGAAATTTTTAGAACTTATAAAACTTCGGTTTCTACTACTAAGCAGACTCTGCGCCCATAATACATAACAAAAAAAGGTTATTTATTTATAAATTTTAGTAGTAGTAGTATACATAGTCACTTATTGCAAAATGGTAAATATCCGTAATTATTACAATGCATTCACATATGAAAATTAAAATATATATAGAGCACACAAAATTTACATCAAATTCAATTCAATTAATTAATAATACAAAATAGGTGTTCCCCCCACCTAAAATTAGTTTGACTTATTACAGTTCCTGCAATTCTCCGTATCTCCTTGAGACTACTGCAAGCGGCTCAAACCACTATTTCTTTGTTTGTAACTGGTGAAGCGACGAGCCTAAGGTTACCGAAGTCCAATTCCCCGGTCGAGCCTTAAACCTATTACGCGAGATATTAACCCAAAATGGACTGTATATGCGAAATGCTTCTACGTTTACATAAAATGGCGACTATAGCACGCGGTTTCCCATACAATGCACTCGCTCTTCCCCAAAACGAAATATTATTTGCCAAATCTATGAAAGGAATCCTGCTTGATTAGGAGAAAATGAAATTGGAGCGGATTAACTATTAAACACAATTATATCAAGCAGGAACTATTAGGAATGTTCACTCACCGGGGTGTTGCTTCTATGCGGCTTGGGCACTACGTTGATGCGGTGCGACTTCTGGGAGACTTTCTGGGGCCCCAGAGATGCTTTCTTGTCTGGTGATGCGTCGGGAGAGAGTGCGGTGCGCGACTATTTCTCACACGAGGTGAGGCGGGTTTCCTGGAGCTCGACTGCGTCCAGGCTAAAGCAGTTATACTAGCGGTGCGCGTGGGCAATAGCCCTTCTATGACACTATAATTGTCTTAAGCGGTGTGGTTCCAACGACGAGCGCGGCGGGAAGAGGCTGCGCGTCGGCCGCGCGTGCCTTTTTTATTCCTTCAGTTGCGATGATCGCGTAATATTCTAGAATCATCTTCTCTCCCCTCCCACCCCACCACCCCGATGTGTCGATAGGAGGGTATGAATGTTATCGTTTGGAAAGGGATAAACGATTTGGCAAGCCTACCGTCAAATAAATAAATACGAATGGTTTTCCGCGCAACCATCTCCCCCGCCCTTGAAGGATTTCCTTCAAAATAACTAAAACAACTAGAGCTAAGATCAAACTGACAAATAACTAACTAACGCTAAGATTACCTAAATTCAACTACCATTTCTAATCTAGAAAGTAATTTAAATTATGGTAGAGGCAAGGGGCACAAACGGACAACAGGACGCAAGTAAGACCCAACCGTGGTCTTAACGCGAGCTACCCTAATTACTCTGTCGGAACCGGGAAAGACCTCTTCGACAATTCCTAATGGCCAATGGAGAGGCGGCGTATTCTCTTTGGTGAGCACAACCACAGTTCCTACAGCTAAAGGCTCAGTTGCTGTGTTTCATTTTTGCCGAGACTGCAGAGTATGCAGGTATTCCATCCTCCATCGTTTTCAAAACGATTGCACTAACCGGTCTAATAATTTGTGGCGTGCGGAAATGCTAAGTCTGTTCTCATCCATATCTACGGCAGGCAAATACTTTAAAGGCGTTAAATTCAAAAAATGTGCTGGAGTTAGAGCCAGCGGATCCGAAGGGTCACTAGACAACGTACGACCAAGTGGGCGGCTATTCATTACGCATTCAATTTGAGCGAGCACCGTACTTAGCTCTTCGAAGGACAAAATTTGATCTCCTATTACTCGGTATAGGTGACTCTTTAGACTCTTAATATTAGTCTCCCAATTGTCCCCAAAATGACTCGCGGCTGGGACGTTCAGACACCACTCAATGCGGTTCTCGGCTGGAATGTGAGCGAACTCCGAATTATAATACTTGCTAGCTAAGAGCTCATGTAGTTCTGATAAAATACGTTTTGCACCGACGTAGTTCGTACCGTTATCCGAATACAATTTACTTACAGGGCCACGGCGGAAAAGAAATCTTTTAAATGCACCCATAAAGCCTGCTGTGATTAGATCACCAACGAGTTCTATATGCACCGCTCGAGTAGTTAGACATACGAAAATGTAGACGTAAGCCTTTGTGGATCTTATACCACGCCCGCGAGTGAGCGTGACCTTAAACGGACCAGCGAAATCAGACCCGGTGTGCGTAAAGGGCTTTACTGATAACTGCGGTAATAAGCTTGGTGAGTACTAATATTGCGCAAAGCTCTAAGCGCGCCAGAGAGACAACCTTACGGGGGGACACTCTCGACTTAGAACTAATGAGGCTAATCGAATTTCTACCGTTATTCTGGACGTGGAAATATACAACGCCCCCGTAAGCCTTCTCGCTCGCGTCTGCAAACCCAACGACCGTGATGACGCTATTTCTATCGACGTTTATATGACGTGGTATTTTAATTTCTCTTAGTAAAGGAAGTTCCTCTCTAAAACGCTGCCACCACCGAACAATGCTGTCAGGCGGCAAGTCATCCCAGTCGCATTCAAATAACCAAAGTTGTTTAATCAAAAGCTTAGCGTATAATACCACCGGAGCTACGAAACCCATGACATCCCATAATCTAGCAACGCATGACAGTATTGTGCGCTTTGTGGACTTCTCTACGGGCGGATTTACATTAAGGCTAAACACGTCGGACTCTGGTGACCAACACAGACCGAGCACCTTGTGTGTATCAGAATCGTCGAATTCCTTTATCGCCGAAAGACGGTGTGATAGTGGGATTGTGTCTAAAACCGGACGCGAATTACTAGTCCACTTGACAAGATCGAATTGACCCGATTTCATGAGCTTTATAACCTCGGCGGTGGTTAGGGTGGCCTCCTCCACGCTATCGACCGAGTATACAAAATGATCCATATATAAACCGCTCTCAATTGCCCTCTTAGCTTTAGGGTAAGAGGGACCTTCATCGTGAGCGAGCTGTCTCACCGTGCGTAACGCATGAAATGGGCTCGACTTTAAACTTAACCTCTTCCTAAATAAAAACTCCCTTCTTGACTCCTTTCAATCGGGGTTCAGACTTGGTCATAGTACGGTTACAGCGTTACTTAAAATCACAGATGATATTCGTTGGGGTGTGGACCAAAAGCAGCTCACATTACTTACGCTACTGGATTTCAGTAATGCTTTTAACACCGTCGACTTTGATGTATTGCTGAGTCTGCTACGCTCTATTAACATATCTCCAGCGGCAATTGAATGGTTTCAAAGCTATTTGCGTGGCCGCTGGCAGCGGGTTATGGTAGGGGGTGTCACATCTTCGTGGTGTGAACTAACTGCTGGTGTACCACAAGGTGGCGTGTTGTCTCCTCTCCTTTTTTCTGTGTTTATTAATTCTGTTACTTCACGAATTTCTTCTCTCTACCATTTGTATGCAGATGATCTTCAAGTTTACTCCCATACATCACTCCAGAACCTTCCCAATGCCATCAATGACACTAATATGAATCTTGCTGCAATACATGATTGGAGCAGGTCGTTCGGGCTCAATTTAAATCCCAATAAGACCCAAGCCATTATTGTTGGAAATAGTACTGTAATTTCCAGAATTTGTTGGGATAACCTACCACCTATTGTTATTGATGGTGTTGTGATACCTTTTAGCAAATCTGTAAAAGACCTAGGATTACACATTGATCAAAATCTTTCTTGGTCCCTACATATTAAAGAGTCCAGTAGAAAGATGTTCGCGGCATCATCTTCCTTACGACGTTTGCGTAACTCATTACCGATTCCTACTAGAATTTTACTGGCACAGTCCTTGTTACTCCCTATCCTTGATTATGCTGATGTATGCTATTCTAATCTTACTGAGGATCAATTAAATAAACTTGAGCGTCTTCAGAATTTCGCTATTAGGTTCATATTTGGCCTCCGCAAATATGATCATGTTTCTGAGTTTCGTACTAAGCTCAAGTGGCTTCCTATCAGACTTCGTCGGAATACTCACATTCTATCTCAACTGTACTGTATACTATTTGATCCTAAAACACCGAAATATTTAAAGGAAAAATTTGAGTTTGCGGGTACAGATAAAGATCATTCCAGATTATCCGATAAACTTATTTTGCGAATGCCTGCTCACAATTCAAAATTTTTTAATTCTTCCTTTTGTGTCAAAGCAATTAAATTATGGAACTCGCTTCCTTTAACAATTAAGAAAGCCCAAAACATTGAGTCTTTCAAAAAAATGGTTAAAAATTATTATTTAAATATGTGTTCTACTTAATATATTTCATTATCATATCTACTATACTTGATAAGGTTTGTGTATATATGGTATGTATATAATGTGTAGCTATAATGTGTTACAAAAATATTTATAAATATGTATATGTATATATATGTGTATGATTATGTATATATATATATATATATATATATATATATATATATATATATATATATATATATATATATATATATATATATATATATATATATGTTATGCATGATTTTTTATCTACTATTTATGCACACTTCTATATTTTTGTATGTAAAAGATCTCCTTCACCAAGGTTTGCCTGGAAGAGATCGCTGTTTAGCGATAAGGCCACCTAATTGTACATAAATTTATGTATAGTTTGTTGTTCTTTGTATTATTGTGTGTGCAATAAAGAGTATTGTATTGTATATATTTTGGGTCGATTTGTAATTCCAAATGATTAATTTGGTCTAATATCCTTTCGTAATCCGTCCGCAAAGAATCCACCGTTTCAATTTCATTTAAAAAAGTTTCCCGTACTGCTTCTACATTAATGTTCTTTATGTGATCACTAATACTTTGTATACGTGAAAAAAGTATGTCCCTCTTGGCATAAAGCGTTTTAATTTTAATTTCATTTCCACTAACTGCCATTTTAAATTATTATAATTAATATTATATTAATCACAATTAATCGCACAACGCTGGAGGATGGACACGCGTGCCGTATTACGTCGTTAAATTGAACACCTGTACAGCGAGCCGAGGTGACGCGCGTCGCTCGCTAAACTCAATATATTTTTATCAAAATTGTCAGGTAAGCGTACAAAACGCGTGTTTTGCACTGTTTCAATTACTTAAGCGACTAATAAGCTTTAAATTTAAACTAAATACAAACACTATTTAAATGAATAATTCTATTTGCGAGTAACTAACCAAAGTTTAAATTTAAACTAAACGAATACTATTAAAATGAATAATTAATTCTATTTGCAAGTAACTAACCAAAGTTTAATTTTAAACTAAACGAACACTATTAGAGTCTATTCCATAAAATTAGAGTGCATTGTCTAAGTAATTAATCTAATAATTCGAACAGAAAATGGTTGAACGACTACTAAACACCAGTCCAAATCCTGCCGAAGTGACCATAAAATGATGGAGCGACGAGCCTAAGGTTACCGAAGTCCAATTCCTCGGTCGAGCCTTAAACCTATTACGCGAGATATTAACCCAAAATGGACTGTATATGCGAAATGCTTCTACGTTTACATGAAATGGCGACTATAGCACGCGGTTTCCCATAAAATGCACTCGCTCTTCCCCAAAACGAACTATTATTTGCCAAATCTATGAAAGGAATTCTGCTTGATTAGGAGAAAATGAAATTGGAGCGGATTAACTATTAAACACAATTATATCAAGCAGGAACTATTAGGAATGTTCACTCACCGGGGTGTTGCTTCTATGCGGCTTGGGCACTACGTTGATGCGGTGCGACTTCTGGAAGACACTCTGGGGCCCCAGAGATGCTTTCTTGTCCGGTGATGCGTCGGGAGAGAGTGCGGTGCGCGACTATTTCTCACACGAAGTGAGGCGGGTTTCCTGGAGCTCGACTGCGTCCAGGCTAAAGCAGTTATACTAGCGGTGCGCGTGGGCAATAGCCCTTCTATGACACTATAATTGTCTTAAGCGGTGTGGTTCCAACGACGAGCGCGGTGGGAAGAGGCTGCGCGTCGGCCGCGCGTGCCTTTTTTATTCCTTCAGTTGCGATGATCGCGTAATATTCTAGAATCATCTTCTCTCCCCTCCCACTCCACCACCCCGATGTGTCGATAGGAGGGTATGAACGTTATCGTTTGGAAAGGGATAAACGATTTGGCAAGCCTACCGTCAAATAAATAAATACGAATGGTTTTCCGCGCAACCAGTAACAAGGTATGTAGTTTATTTTTTTCTACAATCTTACACCGTTTTCGTTTAAAGTAACAAAGAAAATGCTGTAATTATTTATGTGCGTGCTTTTTCAATGTGATTTGAATCAATAGCTGTGTCATGGTTTTGTTCCTTAATTAACGGTTTAGTATATACGTGGTCAACTGATTAGATATTAGTTATCCTAACCAACGCTGATGTCAGGAGACAACGCCGTATCGGATATCTAATTATTACATAATTACTGGACCATTCATTCACCGTCATCATAAGTGCTCAATTTATATACAGGGTGGCCCAAAAGTCGTGGATCAAACGCAACTAGGGGTTAGATGGGGTCATCAGCTGCAAAAAGTTGTTCTACGGGAGGTCCTTAAAGTCAACCCCTGCAGAGTTATAATTTATTTTGTGTTTTTATGAGAAAATGACTTTTTAACTAATTCTTATTAGAATGCCAAAAAATAAACATCCTCTATCTTTTTTATAATTTTCACTAGATTGGTACTGATGAGTCCTTGCGTTAGACATGCTATTTATGGTTGTTTATTGGGTGTGTTGAAGATAATGTTAAGTTTTACGATTATTATTTTTCTCAAATCATAACTTTTTATTTACTTCGGACCCCACTGTGAAAAAAAAATACTCTACCGAAAAGTGACCCTGTATTACAAGTTTTGGCGCATTTAATAGGGATTATGAAAAGGTATTACACATGGCCATGAGTGGCTCTAATATCTTTCTAGGACGAAAAAACAAAGCAACGATTGTGAAATAATTGTTTTATTAAGCAAAACATTTTACAATAAATGCTCAAAATTCCTGCCTCTGACCATAATACATAATCTGCACCGTCTAATAAAATTCCTACGTAACCTACGGAATGCACTTCTGTTGTTAGTTACTTGTACTCTAGCAAACTCGAGCTTTTGTCGTAGTTCTTGTTCGCTATTGTTCTCTCCTTGGTAAACTATTTCTTTAAAATAGCCCCAAAGAAAAAAATGTAATGGATTTAAATCGGGCGACCGGGGTGGCCACGCAACATGTCCGCCTCGACCAATCCACCGGTTGGGGAAGCGCTAGTTCAAATGATCTCTGACTGCTCGAGCGTAGTGAGGCGGGGCGCCATCATGTTGCAGCCACATTTCTGCTATTCTTTCTTCTGGAACTTCAGCTTCGTTAAGAATATGGTTTAAATTATTTTGCAAAAAATTTAAATACTGAGCACCATTCAGCCTTGCTGGCATTTCATGCAGCACCAACTGCTGGCCAATTATACCAGCCCACATGTTAATACCAAACAGATTCTGGAATCGATCATTTCTTATGATATGGGGGTTTACTCTGGAGTAAAAATGTAGATTGTGGATATTGAATACTCCCATTCTTCTAAAAGTTGACTCATCCGTCCATAAAACCTTGTTAAAGAACTGCGGATCTTCTCTGTGATATCTTAGCATCTCTCTACAAAACCGCACTCTAGGTTCATAGTCACCAGGCAGCAAAGCTTGCACCCTTTGCACGTGGTAGGCGTGATATTTTTTTCTGTTAATGACACGTTGCACCGTCGATCTTGGAATCCCGATATTACTGGATATTTGGCGTTGACTTATACTAGGATCCAATCTTAATTCTCTCAGCACTTCATCTTCATTTTCAAATTGCATCACTGGTCTGCCTGCTCTCATAGCATGCTGACCGGGTAAGACTCCCTCCATGTACGAATTATGTACGCGCATAAAGACCCTGTAATCCGGAAAACGATCACGGTTAGGGTAGCGTTGACGATATTCCCTGGCAGCAGCCCGGGCATTACCGTCGCAAAAGCCATACAGGTAATGCATTTCTGCATACTCCCGTTGGGTGTATTCTCTCCTCGCAGCAGCCATCTGTCCACTTTTGTAGCCAATCCGTCCGATTCACACAGCACTGGTCACAGGTAGGCAATCTATCACAAGTCCGAAAAACAAAGCGTAGGTCAAAGGAAAGAAACTGGTCACAAGTCGTCGTAAAACCGAGAAAAAGAACACGTGCGTACCCACAGGCAGGAAGCGAGTTACTAAAGAACACTAAACATTCTAAAGAAACATGCTCACGCGCATCCCCCAGCCCCCGCCCCTGCCGGCCCAGCCTTTTGTTTCCTAGAAAAGATATCGCTATCTGAACTGACGGGCCAACCGGCCTTTTACTGACAAAGGATTAAATAGTTAGTGTAAAAGAGAGGCAGAGAGTCTTTGTCATTAATTGTATTAATTCTAGTTTATTTTTAAATAAGCCTAACCGAGTTTTATGGTTGGGTTAACTTTGGCCTTGCCATGAATAATCGTCCTAAAAAGATATCAAAGCCACGCATAACCATGTGTAATACCTTTTCAGAATCCCTATTAAATGCGCCAAAACTTGTAATACAGGGTCACTTTTCGGTAGAGTATTTTTTTTTCACAGTGGAGTCCGAAGTAAATAAAAAGTTATGATTTGAGAAAAATAATAATCGTAAAACTTAACATTATCTTCAACACACCCAATAAACAACCATAAATAGCATGTCTAACGCAAGGACTTATCAGTACCAATCTAGTGAAAATTATAAAAAAGATAGAGGATGTTTATTTTTTGGCATTCTAATAAGAATTAGTAAAAAAAAGTTAATTTTCTCATAAAAACACAAAATAAATTATAACTCTGCAGGGGTTGACTTTAAGGACCTCCCGTAGAACAACTTTTTGCAGCTGATGACCCCATCTAACCCCTAGTTGCGTTTGATCCACGACTTTTGGGCCACCCTGTATAGCCATGAGTTCGATAAAGCGAGATTATCAGGCATTATCTCGGTTTGGGCCAATTTTTCTATCAAAAAAATCTCATACGCCTGCTTTGGAAAGCACGTAAGGTTGTTGGTCCTGCGCCTGATCTCACTTTGGTCGTGTCAAATAACTGACCTATTGCACTATGAAAGTGTTAGAAATGAGAAAGTCATGTGTGCACGCACATTAGATGTTCCCTGTTTTGCGCACATTAAATGGCTATACTAATGTTAAACACACGCTGCACGCGGTGCAATAGAATGGGGAAACAGGTCGCTGCCTGTTGCGGTTTGTGCTTT
The DNA here is from genome assembly GCA_036936625.1 of Parnassius smintheus behrii. Taxonomy (NCBI): domain Eukaryota; kingdom Metazoa; phylum Arthropoda; class Insecta; order Lepidoptera; family Papilionidae; genus Parnassius; species Parnassius smintheus. The sequence goes on along the minus strand of JAUPFT010000004.1, from coordinate 55,200,625 downwards.
CTGTCGCCTTACGGCAGGTCTGCCGATTCCCCATTAAATGCACCGCCGTTGAGACTTGCGGAATGTAGGACATTATTATTAGAATACAATAGAATAATTTTTATTATAAATTACATCATCGTCATTATTACAGCCCTTCATAAATCTACTGCTGAACATATGTCTGCCTCCCCCCCCCCCCACCCCCAAAGAATGCCACAAAGCACTGTCCTCAGCCAATTGTATCCACCGACTTCCTACATGTTTTACCAGGTGCTACACTTCGCCTACCGGTTCGCCTGTCGGTTCTTCGAGCTATATGGCTGGCCCATTCGCTTACTAATTTGTTAGGCTCTGTCGGTCACTTTGGTTCTACTGCGGATATCCTCATTTCTAAGTTTATCACGCAGAGAACCTCCGAGCATAGCCCTCTCCATAGCTCGCTGCGTGATCTTGAACTTCCTCATACGGTCAGCAATAAAGCAAAAACGTCTCCGATCCATAAGTCATCAGTCACTGGCTTCACGCACTGGTTCTACAATGTTGTTCTCAAGTTTTGAGATATATGTGACGAGAAGATGTGTTGTAATTTCCCGAACACTATCCAGCCGAGTTGAATCCGTCGATTGACCTCGCGGTCAAAGTTGAACTTACCTAGTCGGGCTATTTGTCCCAGGTAAACATACTCGTCAACAAGCGTAATGCTCCCAACAACTACCGCTTTAGGTGTGACATGGACGAGGATAAATGTAGATGTCCATGGGCCACAGTATTCACTTACCATCAGGTGGATTGTGTGCTCTATTATCAGCCTTATTCTATAACATAAAATAGAGAATGCACACGCTTGCGCATACAATCGGGCGCGGTAATCTTTGCCTTCACTTCATAATTATATTCAGTTCATATTTTCACAAGGTAGAGCCATGCTGCAGTTATATTAGTAGCATAGTTGTAGCACGAATGGGTTGGCTCGATCGGGGAACGACCACGCTCTCACAGAAGACCAGCGTAAAATAGTAGCTTAATCCTGCTGTTTCGTATGGTGATTGTAGAGATCCGGAGACCCTTATTACTGGAAACGAGGCGTTCCATCTTGATCCTCATGGGTGACAATTTTGATTCGTAATCGAGGATAGATGTAGATGTCTATGGGCCACAGCAACCACTTACCATCAGGGGGACTGTGTGCTCGTTTTTTACCCTATCCTATTAAAAAACTCGGAAGTTGCTTCGTAGCCGAAATCATCGAGGATATAATTATCAGCGGTATTTTGGTACGTGCAGGTGCGCTCACGGCGAGGAGCTGGCGGAACGAGTGGGCGGCGCGATAGCGAGCGCGTGCGCGCTGGACGCGGAGGCCGCACTACGCGCCGCCGCGGCCCGCGCGCTGCCCGAGCTTGCGCGCCTCTGCTCGCCGGACGCCTGCACCGACTTCATAGATCTGCTGGAGAAGGTACGCTGCAGCCCCGCCATGCGGCACCCCTGCGCTGGACTGCGACCTCCCACATAGACTTGCTTGAAAAAATAAATATGTTGCATCTCTTTGCATTTTCTTTCGCATATACCATGGGGAGTGCTCTGAGGAATTGTTCGGATTAATCCCAGCCGCCAAATTTCGTGAACGCACTACGCGGCAAACGTCTCGATACCATCCACACCATCTGGATGCTTGGCGGTCCACTACTGTACTTTTCACAAGGAGTTTTCTTCCGCGTCTGACCTCTCTGTGGAATAGTTTACCACCGGCGATTTTTCCGGACCGATACGACCTGAGGACCTTCAAGAAAAAGGGCTTGCTCCTTTCTAAAGCACCTGCAATTCCCCTGGTGTTGCGGTTGATCACGGGCGGCGGTAGTCACTTAACATCTGGTGAGCCGCATGCTCGTTTGCCCCCTCTTCTATAAAAAAAAAAACAAAAAAAAATAAACGGCAGCCCAGCAGTTCAGCACCCGCTGTCGCCATGACAGTAATAGGACTCTTTCTAAACCTTATGCAAAAAACTTCTTCATGACAATTTCAGTATGGAGTTTCTGTTAACTCACAGAAGTTAGACCTCAATCAGAGAAGACGCCTCCGATGTGATGATGCAACTTTAAATACCAAACAATCTACTTGATGATATAAGAGACAAAAAAACTTTAAATATTTAATAAAAACGCGGAATATTAAAAAGAACTTACATCAAACAGTATAATATTGGAATAAATTTTACCCTGCCCTAATTTCCAGATATTAAACCGGCCCTTCGAAATGTATGTGACGGACGTACCGATACCCGTGGATGCGGACACGAGTGACCTGCGACTTGCGGTGAGCGGGTTGCTGGAGTTACTCCACGACAAACTGCTGCGCTCCCCGGGCACTCACGCCACCAGATGCTTGCTGGTGTTGATCGACCACCTGGACAACCACTATCGACGACCTGCGCTGTTCATGCATCACCCTGATATTAGAATAAAGGTTTGTAGTTTAGTGAAATTGTTATATTGAGAGAATATAGAGAGAGTAATTATTTTTACTGTTGCGCGGCTAAGTTGACATCTGGCACTAACGCCATCTAGTGTCGGGTAACAGAGAGAGGAGAGAGCTTTCCAGAAAATGACATCACTAATCTTTCAACCGACAGCGCCATCTGTTGTCAAACGAAAAACTAAGCTTCTAGAAGCTGAGACTCGAACTTTCGGCGCTTTGTCGGTTGGCGCGCGTATTTACTTGAATGTTCTGGATGTTTCGGTACTAATGTGTATTTATAGGCGCTGCAAGGTGCGATCGGGGAAGTATTGAATTTGGCGAGACAAGCGAAGCTTTGGAGCGGAATAAAGTTAATCAGTGTGATTAATTGTTACTGTTTTAGGTTTTAATTGGTGTAAATAAAATTAAAGTGTTAATTTAGGTAATTCTATCGGCAATTTTTATTGTCACGAACCTCAAGCTCGTAACATTACGATACTGTTTTTTTTTTAACTGAAGCTTGTTTAGAATCGTGATTTGAAATTAGATGAAACGAAAAAGCGACACCAAAAAGAGACAAACATAGGCGTTGTTGTGTCACGTAAACATTAGGCTCCGTATTAATTTCGTTTTAAAAATATTAAATCATAAAGTTTGATTATAAAAACTGTACATTCAATGAAGTTTAAGTGCAATACCCATGAAAAAGTGTTATCTTATAGTGAAGTGAGCCAAAAACGTCGTTATAGCCGATACAAAAGTAATATTTTTTCTTGTCGATAAAAACTGTTTAGAAAAGGAAGTAGGTGAGGTGTAAAAGTGTCGTTGTTTTGGCTATTTCTTATTCTGAGAGCTGTTGAATTACCTGTTTTTGTTTATTATTTCTGTTGGTGTTGGTTTTAGTAGTTATAAATCCGTAAGTGTTTAGTAATTGTGCTGTTTTATATGTAATTAGTTAAAATAAAATGGAGGAAGATCCTCCCGATCCCGACGGGGTTCCATGTGACTCCCATACTGGTACGAAAAAAAAATAATAATATTCCTATCGAAATTGATCAGTCGAAGCGTAAAAGATTGCAAGCAACCAATAACTCAGGTCATCCTCAGAAAAGACTAATTACAGATCCATCTCAACCTGTTCCATCTATTCAGACCTCTTATACCCACCCTGACTACATAGAAAAAAAACATAAATACTCTAATAACGACAATGCGCCGTTTATTGTACATGTAAGTAAGAGAGTAGATGATTTATCAACTGGAGTAGTTTTAAAACCGATAAAGTTTGGTCATTTTCTCTACCATAATAATATTAAAAACGTTGTAAGTGAAGGTGTTAAGCGAGTAGGACGCAATAGAATTTCAGTCGAGTTTAAAAGTGCAGCTGATGCAAATTGTTTTATTGAGAACCCAGCCCTTGCAGGTGCTAAATATGATACTGTAATCCCTTCTTATAATGTCACACGCATGGGAATAGTAAGGCAGGTCCCTGTAGAATGGACATTAGAGGAACTCATCTCATCAATCGAGGTCCCAGCTGGTTTTGGCCCAATTATTAAAGCTCGCCGATTTAATAGAAAGTCAGTTAATGAAAACCAAAGCACTGTGTGGATTCCCTCTCAAACAGTTGTTTTGACTTTTTCCGGTCAGAAACTTCCTTCTAACATTTATTGTTTTTTTACCTCAATGCCTGTTGAGCCCTACATTTTACCTCTTATTCAATGTTACAAATATTGTCGTTTTGGGCATGTAACCTCACAGTGTAGGTCATCTTCCCGTTGTTTTGTGTGTGCTCAAAATCATGAAGGAATATCATGCACAAGACAGTCTCCCACGTGCTTATTTTGTTCAGGATCTCACACAGCTAAAGATCCTTCCTGCCCTGAACACTCTAGGCAGAGATCTATCAAACTTACCATGTCAAAGGAAAATATTTCCTATCTAGAAGCATCTGCCCGTTTCCCTTATGTCCGGAGATCTTATGCAGATGCTGCTAGAACCCTTCCTTCGTATGATCATCAGAGTCCCTATCCTATTTCAAATTCCCCTTTACCTTCAGTTGTCCCCTCACAATCTCATTCTTACAGGAAGACTACATTTACTCCAAGACTTCCGCCAAATCCAGCATCAAGTCATGGATATGATAAATCTGCCCACGAGGCAATAATAGATACCCCTTCTGCTTCAACTACTAATGGTTGTGCTTTAATAGGGCGGAGTATTTCCCCTAATGACAATCTCTGTGAGTTAATGATCTCCATGCTTATAAGTATGCTTTCCCGTTTCAGCGATATGGATCTCCCACTTGCCCTCCGCCAAAAACTTACTGAGCTCATCTCATTAACAAATAACCTTCCCTCCAATACTTCAGTGGAACTGCCGGAGCATTAATAATAAAAAAAATGAATTAATTTACCTTATTAATAAATACCATACCCTCATCGGCTTAAGCCTGGGTCCCATTTTAGGATTTCAGGTTATTCATGCCTCAGGAATGATAGGAATGATGGTCATGCTGGCTCTTTCATTCTTATCTCAAAATCAATTACTTATACATTAATTTCCCTTCCTTCTCATAGTCCTTCAATTAATGTTGTAGCAGTTAGAGCTCATAACACTTCTTTTCTTTCTATTTACATTCCCGAACCTAGTTTAAATATCTTATCAGAACTTACGAGGATCATATCCTCCATCCCGCCTCCTATGGTAATTCTTGGTGATTTTAATATGCACCATACTTTATGGGGCTCCCATTTTTGTGATCCCTGGTCTTCTACATTTTTAGACATCATTGATGATTTAGATCTCTGCCTCCTTAACGATGGTTTACCTACACGTAGAGTATCCCCCCTCCAAAATCCTAAAAGTGCAGTAGATCTGTCACTCTGTTCTCCTGCTCTGTCGTCCCTTCTTTCTTGGAAAATATTACCCTTTTCCCATGGCAGTGATCATTTCCCTATTGTTATCAATCCCCCTAGCTCCTATACAGTCAATGTTCCATTTAATCCTAGGTTAAAATATAACACATCCAAAGCAAACTGGCAACTATATTCCACAGTTCTAGAGGAAGAACTTTCAGCCCTTCCTCCTGTTCAGAAAGATAATGTTCTCCAGGTGTATGCTTCTTTTAAAAACGCTATTTTATCTGCTGCCAATAAGACAATTCCCATCAAAAAACCTTATAAAAATAATGCCCCTTCACCACCTTGGTGGGATCAAGATTGTTCTGTAGCATGTAAGAAGAGAAAGGAAGCTGAAGTAAGATATTCCCACTCTATGAATTTTGACTATATTTTTTATAAAAAAAAATGCAGCTGAAACATTAAAATTATTATCCGGGAAGAAAAAGGCTGGATGGCTTAAATTCTGTGAGTCACTGTCGCCTAGGACTCATCCATCATTAGTCTGGAAAAATATAAAAAAATTCCGATGTTCAGTTTTGACCTCTGAAAACACAATTTCTAATGATCAGTCTTATTGGCTAGAAAATTTTGCTAGTAATCTTGCTCCTCCTTCAGTACCATCTTACAATGAATGTATAGCATTTCAATCACAGTCCTTGCACTATCAACACAGTTTTGACTCCCCTTTCTCTTATGAGGAGTTATATGCTGTTCTTAGTGTCCTTAAAGACTCACCAGGAATTGATGGAATTCCTTACTCTATTATTACTAATAGCAGTGAACCTATTAAAGTCCATCTTCTTTCTATTTTGAATTGTATTTACATGTCTGGTATTCCTCCAGAAGAATGGAAATCCCAAGTTATTTTACCTATTTACAAACCAGGTAAGCCTTACACTGATCCCTCAAGCTACCGCCCTATTGCTCTTTCTTGTACCTTGGCCAAAATCCTTGAACACCTAATAAAAAATCGTTTAGAATGGTTTCTTGAAAGCAAACGCCTTCTAGCAACAAGCCAATTTGGATTCCGAAAGGGCTTAAGCACCATGGATAGCCTTAGTACTCTAGTTACTGATATTCGTTTAGCTTTCTCTAAACATGAATACCTTGTTGGAGTCTTCCTAGATATCGCGTCTGCATATGACAATGTACTTCTTCCTGTGCTCAGGCAAAAAATGCTCAATCTGAGTATTCCAGTGAGGATAGTAAATTTTGTCTCTAACTTTCTCTCTTCTAGATCCATTTATATTGATAGTCAACATTCTTTACTCCCACCAAGAATAGTATGGAAAGGTCTCCCACAAGGCTCAGTACTTAGTCCTTTGCTCTATTCTATCTATACTTATGATCTAGAGCTTTCTGTTAACTCATTCTGTAACATCCTCCAATATGCAGACGATATAGCTATATATATTTCCTTGGATAACCTCCCTGCAGCTTGTTCCCGCTTGAATTTATCAATGTCCTATTTACATGATTGGTTAACTGATCATGGTTTGTCTTTGGCTGTTCCCAAAAGCAGTGTTGTGATCTTCTCTCGCCATAGGCAACTCCCTGAAATCAACATTCTCTATAATAATGAACCTATCCCAATTAGGGAGAATGTAAAATTTCTGGGAGTTATTCTTGACTCCAAACTAGCCTTTTCCCATCATATCAACCATGTTTCCAAAAAATGTGAAAAAAATATAAATATTCTTCGAGCTTTATCGGGAGTTTGGTGGGGCTCCCACCCATTCTCTCAAAAAATATTGTACAATGCCCTTATTCGTAGTCATTTGGATTATGGGTGCTTTGTCTTGGAACCCTGTAATAAGTCTTCCCTAAAGAATCTAGACAGGATTCAGACCAAAAGCCTTCGTATAATCATTGGGTCAATGAAATCTTCCCCAATAAATGCTCTCCAAGTCGAATGTGTGGATCCCCCTCTTTATCTAAGAAGACAATATCTTTCGGACCGATTCTTTTTTAAAATCTACCAACTCTCTTCCCACCCGCTCATTTCTAAATTACATCTTCTTTTGGAATATATTTCATCAAAGCATTACTGGACTCATAAAGAATCTCCCTGCTTATCCAACAGTTTGGTAACATTACTCCATCTACCACACCCAGTATCACAATGCAAGTCCTGTCCCATCTTTGATATCCCATATGATGCAATTATTTATCAACCAAATATCCACCTCGACCTTGGTATTGAGACAGATTGCCCTATAGCAAATAGTAAACTAAGTAGAGTCATAGATAATTTATGGAAAGGCTGGCTTATTATATACACTGATGCCTCCAAAAAGTCAGGTGAAAGTTGCACTGGAGCAGCCGTTTGGATTCCCAGATACAAAATAATCCTCAATTTTAAATGCCCTTCTATTTCTTCCACTTTTACTGGCGAGGCCACGGCAATTTATGAAGCTTTAATTTATATAGAAGCACACAACTTAAATAAGTCAGTTATTCTTACCGACTCCAAAAGCTGTTTGTTAGCAATTTTGTCAAACCAGTTCCAAAGTAAATATAAGATACCCTTGATCCTCAAAATTAAACACACATTGTATACATGTCATCTCAAGGGTATTCAGGTTTCCTTAGCTTGGATTCCAGGTCATAGTGGCATCAAGGGCAATGAAACAGCTGATCTGATGGCTAAAAATGCAAGTCGAAATGGTTTGCCATGTAATTTAGTTTACTCTTCAGACATAGTGTTACTTGCAAAGAAGAAGTTAAATAATAATTGGAATACATTATGGAAAGCCACTCAAAATATAAAAGGTAAACACTATGCTGCTATACAAGGTGCCATTCCTCCAAAACCATGGTTTTTCAAATTTAATAAAGCTAACAAACAGTCAGCATCAACTATCTGTAGACTTCGAATTGGCCATGCTTGTACACCAGTACATTTAGCCAAACTGAGGATTAGGGACAGTTCCCTCTGCGAATGTGGGTTAGATGAGGGAACTTCTGACCATATTTTTTTTAACTGTCCTAAATTATCTTGTTCACTCTATGATCATCTCCCTCCTGACATCCCTCGTCCTATAAATTTTGATTCACTAACACTAATGGTATAAAAGTTTAATGTTTGTCAATACTAATATACTAAAGTAGTTATAGCAACTGTGTTTGTCATTTATTCTAGGTAATTCAACAGTACAACCACTAGTATTATAAGATAAAAAGGAAAATTTTATTGTTTAAATAAAGCAAGACACTTGTATTATCACAATCTTCTTTAGTTCATGGGCATAGTATTTGTAACTACTGAGCTTGTACTCAATAAACACTTCCACACTGACATTGGCGAATAATCAAAAAACCGCCATAAAAAAAGAAAGAAGAAGAAGAAAAACTGTTTACATCTGTATAAACAATCGAAACCCGTGGGAAAAGGTAAAGTTATCAGTAAAAACAGAACTGTGTAAAATATTAGTACCTAAAATGCTTTCAACTGAACCTAATTAGTTTTTCCCAACCGTTATTTTAATTTGAATACCAAAACGGACTTTGACCCTAGTGCTTGAACTAATATCGCAAATAGCCAACCACGTCTATCGTATATTGCATGAACTATTTTCACCTGCAACCAGCTAGCGCCCAGCACCGATAATAACCGTCACTCCGCGTAATTGCTTTGCTAGTACGCATGTTAACTGTTTCTGGTACCGACGGAAAGATGGCGTTAAATTGCATTAAGTGCAAAACATCCATAGTAAATAAGCAATTTCTTAAGTGTTCAGTTTGTGAAAATCACTACCACATCGATTGTACTAAAGTATCATTCCAACGTTTTCGAATAATGACAGCGGAAACCAACCAAACAAGTACCTGGATGACCGAGCTTTCCTCGGTATTTTTTTTTTTGGAAATCGTGTGTTTTTGAAATTATATTTAGATACAAATTACATACTGATGAAACATGAATAATATTTTTTGATCTTATTCACATAATAGAAAAAACTGAACTGGTTATTTGAATAAAAAATATGAGTCCAATTAATTTAATTTAAATTTTCGTATTTTTAAAAAAATACTTAAAAAAGAGCTCGAAATAATAGATTTTCTCACAAAAGAAAGGAACTTGAAAAAAAAGTCGGACCGAAGACAAGACGCGAACCAGGGCACTATGAAGTCGCGACGTCCCGATATCCACTTGAGCTATTACGATCATTAATCTAGTGTTAAAATTTACCTTTTTATATCAGTTTTTCACTGTCTAAAAACACGGACAAAACGACATTTTTTAAAAATGAATCCTAGCTCCATCGATTTATTGCCCCCGAAACCCCCTGTACACTAAATTTTTCGTTCAGTTTCCGAGCTTCCGATAGGAAAGCTTTCCGAGCTTTATATATATATGAAGCAGATTGCGGTATTATAGTTTCACTCAAAAGAAAACATTTTTATGATTATTTACATTATAATTTTAGTCGTCAGTCCACATCATAAATAAAATAAAGACAACAAAAAAAACTTGATTTGAATGAATACTAGTTGGCTTGCAGTTGTCTCTCTCGGTTCTCTAGTTTGGTCTATCGAGTACAATTATATCTAGGTATTAAAAATCTGTTCTTCAAATTTCTTATTTTGTAGCCTATTTGAAGTTCACTGCTCAACATATAGGGCTCTCCGGCAGATTCACTCATCGAGATAATATTTGACATAGTTGACACACTAGGCAAGAGGGTTGGCAAGCGCAACTTTCAATTTTTACTGTTATTAATAATAAAGAGACTTACGATAGCCTTTGATGATAGACGTTGAAGAGTATTTTGTAAAATATCGAAGTTTTTCATATTTACACTGTGAATGGAAAAACGAAGAAGAGCTGTACAAAGGCGACAAACGAATATTTTCAAAAATAAAACGTTTTAAACAGAAACGAGCAGAGATGATGGACCATTTAATCCTGATTATGTAGAAGTTGAAAGAATTCTGGATATGTCTGAGAATCAAGATCCAAGAAACAATACTTACGTAAACATTAAATAATAGAAATAAAGAAATAGAAAAGAAATATAGAAATAGAAAGGCTTACAATATGAAGACTGTACGTGGGAGTTAGAAGAGGATATTGATGTCGACAAAGTTCTGGTTCAATCGACTTTCGCCTCTTATTTACACTCTACAGATGACAGGGGGTAATGGATACTTTTACGCCGTCACTACACGGCTTTTAATTAGTAGGTACGGGTTTAGTCTATTTTGATAACTAAATAGGGTGTATATATCAAACAATATTAATGGTAAAAAAAACAGTGTTTGTCATTTGTTTCTTTCATGTATTGCGTTGTAGTTACGATTTCTTTTTTTTGTTTTCTTTATTTGTTTGGAGCAAGTGTTAAGGGTCGGTGATGTGGTTACTTGCGCAGATCTTCGACATGCTGTTCGGGCTGCGCGCAAACGCGTTCAACTGCGTAGGGTTCTGCTACGATGGCGCGGGCGGGGGTGTGGGCGCGGGTGGGGGCGGGGGTGCGGCGCGCGCGCGGCCCGTGTGCTCGCCCTTCCTGCTGGTGGAGCCGCCCGCCGTACGCGGCCAGGCGCCGCAGCCGCTGCAGCAGAAGGATTTGCCGACGGTTTTTATTTTATTTTTTACTACTTACATTATAGCCTATAAAAGTTCACTACTGAACGTAAGCTCCTCCCCCTTAGATTCGAATAAAAGTGATTTTGTCGTAGTTGCTATGTTTTGGCAGACGGGCTGGCAACTACAGTTATTATCTTGGGTTGCTGTAACGAAAATGCTATTGCTCATCTCCTGCTTCAGTTTCCGTGCGTATCCTCTTACGACAGCCACGGGATGTCATAGGATAGTGGATATTCTTGCACCGCCCCTACACGGTAATTATTATACTGAGTGACTATTTTTACCGTCTAGAAAATAATACAGTGTTTTGTGTAAGTGGAATAGACGCTGTCCTCGAACTGTTTTTAAAGTAAAACCAAACATAACTAGATAAACAAAGTTTCCGCTTATCCAAAACAATATATAAAAAAAATCCTACAGAATTTACGTAAAAGTAGTGAATGAAATTTGTAAGAGCAGGCGACACACATGCACATTTCCTTCCTTATCTAAGCGCCAGGCGACCGAGTTCAGCGGCCGACACATCGTTACAGCCAACATTTTTAAAATCAGATAACGCGCGCCTTACGTTAACAAAAAAATATATTTCTCTTGTAAGTATTTAGGCACTTTTGATATTTATTTTAGATTTTACTGCTTCGTTGGTCTAGTGGTTGTAGTAATGTGACAGCTAATCATGAAGTCGTGATCTTGAATCCCGGGTAGGGACAAAAGAAATCAATTTATTGAGTTTTTCGGTCAAGAAATTCTCAGTAGCTACCCGAAGTCAGGAAGTTGGCGGTGTCTAACCCCCGTGCTTCGGAAAGCACGTAAAACCATTAGTTGGTGGTGCTTTTTGCGTATAATGTCAATGTCTTAAAATTCAGTGTAAGTAGACCTCCCAGTAATAGTTACTGCCTCCTAATGCAAGATCAGCATATACTGGTTGTTAAAATTAGTACTGATTAGTAAAATACTTGGTCGATTAAAGAAAAAGATTTAAAATAACAGAACTTCTCAAACATTCATTCAATGAAAAAAAAATAACTCTAGAACTGTTTCATTAATAATGTAGTCGCATGTTTGTAAATTACCCTTCGTTTTAGATTATTATTTTGTGATTTCTATCTTTCCTTCATTATTTTACGGGCTTAGTCTGTCTAATATGCTGTAGTTGAGTAGAATTACATGTTAAATTTTATCTTGCATTGTAATGAATTGATAAACAGTTTCTGATAATAATTTTTATGCCTGCCGCATACTGCATCATCTTGGTGTATTTAAAAGATCGAAGTCAACTTATTTATATACTACACTTATTTACAAATAAAAAATACCTTTTTAGTATATCGCAGTAATTGTTCAAAATGTCTACAGTTTCCTTCTAAACACAAACTAGCGCGGTTTTGTAAATGTTTGTTAAACTTCGAAGCGTGTCTCTATTAATTTTTATCACATTATATGCGTCTATTATACGCTCCTTTAAATCACTAACACTATGTGCTTCGTCTGTGTACACTAATCGTTTTATTTCGGCACACACGTGTAAACATATACAATACGACGTAACGCCGTGGCTAATTGCACTTGACTTAAAAATGTAATGAAAGCGCGTGGCGCAGGCGGGAGCAGGCATTGTGTGGGCGGCTCTTGCGCCAAACGACATCAAAAAGGCCTACCGCGGGTGCTTCGAGTTTTCGGTTGTTTAAAATGTGTAGCATTTTGTTACAAATTCATTAGTATTATTGCTGCTGAATATATAAATGACGAAAATGTTGCTCTTACACGGCCACTGTTTCAATTTTGGACTTTTGATAGGATTTTTTTTCTTTTGAGCTCAGAACAGGATGATCCTGTTTCATTTCTCAATATAACCTCATACGACACTTAAAGTACAATTATTTGGCACGCTTCAGTATACTGAAAACGAGAACGATATTGGGTATTTCCGGTTTTATTTCCTCTGTCTCATACGCCACCCATCGTAAACATCGTACTACACGGCACGCTCGCTTAGGCAGGGCGCGTGCGTGGCGTGGTGCATGGCGGGCTTCTGTTTGATTTTCCTCTGGCACGTCGTATGACACACATGTTACGTGTATTGTAAGAGCGGTGTGCGCAGGGCGCGTGCGTATTCCCGGCCGGACGGGCGGCGCGCACGCTGGCTGGTGCACTGACACGCGAGGCGGATTGGGCGGTGCTGGCGCACGTGCTGCGCGCGCTGCCTGCGCTGCTGCAGGCGCGCGCGCTCGTTGTCGGCCGCCGTGCGCACGACCTCGACCTGCTCGCCTCCACGCTCTGCGCCATGGTTCGTGTGCCCGTGCACTGCACACACACACACACGTGCTGCGTGTGTAAGCAATACATTTAAACATAGACGTAGGAATGGGTGGGCTCGACCGGGGCAGGCCAACGCTCTCACAGATTACCAGCGTGAAATAGCAGCTCAATGCTGTTTTAATTCGTATGGTGAGTATAGATAACCGGAGACCCTCTTTACTAGGAATGAGGTATTCCATCGTAGTCCTCAGGGGTGACAACATATTATTTTAATTCTTAATCGAGAATAGATATAGTTGTCTGTGAGCCACAGCATCCACTTACCATCAGGTGGGTTGTCGCTTGTCATCCTTTAAAAAAAGTACTACGTTCTTTTGAGCCCGCAAACTCCCCTGTTTAACATATCTTACACAAAATTTAAATAAGCTGTTGGTCACATTTGACAGACTAACAAAAAAATCTGTGCCACTTAAATTTTATTACAAATATTTTTTTCGCTTATATAGGGGAGTCGGAACTGTTTCCACTTCAGTAACGTATTCAATTTTTTGAGCATCAAAATCTTATCGAAAAGTTACATCAAAAATATGTCGGAACGAAAAAACGCTTTAGTCCCAAATCGTTTATTTTTCTTATACTATATGCGCCTCTTCATTCATATAAACGAGTCAATACATGTAATTACATCAATAAGACAAAATGTCATCTAGAAGCTTACTCTCACCGGTAATTTTTAAGAGTAGGAGTTTTTAAATATAACTAATACACTCATTCTAATTATAGGTTTCTGAAAGGAGTCCATCATTTCCGGAGAGCCTTCGTGTAAATAGTGGCCAAAAACTACTGTTGTCAGAATTCCATGCGACGGTATTGCCGGCGTTGGCTGCGTTAGCCTCGTACCACAACTTTTTGGAACCGCACACACAACAGCGGATCATTAGGTGTTTACTGCGATACGGCATGGGTAAGCGATTTTTTTTTTGTATTTTTCACAATTTGAAAGCACAAAAAATTATTAAATTAAACATTTATTTTCTATTTTTTATCCTTAGGTGTAGAATTTTTTTCTTCATTAAAATATGGTATACCATACTTCAAGGATAAAGAGCCGTGGTAGCTCAGTCGGTTAGCGCTCGTTGTAAATTTCACAGTACGCGAGCAAACCGGGTTCGATGCCCGCCGGCACCAATGAAATGGTTAATTGCAATTTTAAGTGCTGATTTACCACGTGCTCGGCGGTGAAGGAAAACATCGTGAGGAAACCTGCATGTCAGAGAAAAAAAATTTTCGAAGGCATGTGAAGTTCGCCAGTACGCATTGGGGCAGCGCGGCGGACTATTCCTTGTCCTGAAAACCCTCTCAGAAATAAGCGGAGTCCTGTGCCCAGCAGTGGGACATATATATAGGCTGTAACTTTACTTTTTACTTCAAGAATGTTCTCTCTTTGAGTTATGGTATATTTAATCAAGAGACTCTTTAAAACTGTCCACGTTTGACAAAGATACGCGTAACACTTGTACAAAAAATAATAATGGCAAATTGAAAATCTACTCCTTTTTTTGAGAACGATTTCAACTACAAATTTATTCATTGTCAACAGTACTCCGTGCACCACAACCTTACATCAACGCATTAACGATCTTCACGCTGGAGACTCGAGAAACAATGGTGAAGATGTTGCCGGAAGTGTTGCTTGATTTGTCCAAGATATCCGACACTCAAGCTATTGCCAGTCCCATGCTCGAGTTTTTGTCAAGTAAGTTTCTCGACTATTAGACGTACCTCGTTCTGGATTTGGAAAACAATTATAGATTTTAATAACCTCAAGTTTGCCGTGTGGAAGCGTAAGAAAATCAATCAAACCTTTTTAAAACTGTCAAAAATGCCATAAAAGTCTTATGGCTTTCGACAGGTGGCATTAAACAATTTTTTCTACGCCAGACGTAAACGGTGATCACCTCTGGTTCTGTCTGCCAAGCATGGTCATTGTGGCAAATCCCTAATACAAGAGATGCCGATTTACAGCGACGGACTTTTATTTATTTATGCTTTATTTTCACACTAACTACAAAAGGCGGAGTTTTTTTATAGGTTAGGATGACATATGAGCACACAGTCCACCTGATGGTAAGTGGTCGCTGCGGCCCATAGACATCTACATTTATCATCGATTACAAAACAAAATGCAGATGTGTTGTCACCCGTGGGGACTAAGATGGGTTGCCTCGTTTCCAGTAAAAATGGTCTCCGGTTCTCTAAACTCACCATACGAAATACATCAGCATTAAGCTACTATTTCACGCTGGTATTCTGTGAGAGCGTGGTCCTACCCCGGTTAAGCTGACCCATTCATTCTACAACTATACCAGTAATATAGCTACAGCATAGCTCTACCACGTAAAATTATTTAAGAGTTAATGCAAAAAGGCATTCTCTACCAGTCTACCTCCAGGCTAAGCAGAGAAGATATTGTGGGTGCAAAGTGCAACCGAGTTAAAAATATCTATGACTACTATTACATACTACGATACGTATTATATACATAATTACACAGTAAAAATTGATATGAACGTGTTTCACAGCCTTCATACGAACTTTTATATAAGGTCACCTGGGGCAAGTGTGACATAAATTAATTAAAACTTTAATCGACATTTAAGTACTTCTACTCTGCAAGGATTTAATATAGAGAATTCAGTTTCATGACATCAATTATTAAGTGGTTGTATGTTTGATCAAGCATTTGAGTATCTACAAGTAGCATTTTGTAATTTGAGGTAATTAAAACTAATTGAGGTGGATGTCACACTTACCCATCAATGGGGCAAGTGTGACAGTGCGCTTTTTTTGTAGTTACTTTATTATTGTCTGTGGTTTTCAACAAAATTTATGAGATGATACTGACGTCGATATATTTTAAGATCTATGGAAACGATTTGAACATCCATTTTTGTGTAACAATGAATTTTCCCCAACATGGGACTGTTTTTTACCGATATAGTAGTGTACCTTTTTTACCAGATTTACTGCACTAGCTCTACACTAGCTCTACACTAGCTCTACACTAGCTCTACACTAGCTCTACACTAGTTCTCCACTAGCTCTACACTAGCTCTACACTAGCTCTACACTAGCTCTACACTAGCTCTACACTAGCTCTACACTAGCTCTACACTAGCTCTACACTAGCTCTACACTAGCTCTACACTAGCTATACACTAGCTCTACACTAGTTCTACACTAGCTCTACACTAGCTCTACACTAGCTCTACACTAGCTCTACACTAGCTCTACACTAGCTCTACACTAGCTATACACTAGCTCTACACTAGCTCTACACTAGCTCTACACTAGCTATACACTAGCTCTACACTAGTTCTACACTAGCTCTACACTAGCTCTACACTAGCTCTACACTAGCTCTACACTAGCTCTACACTAGCTCTACACTAGTTCTACATTAGCTCTACACTAGCTCTACACTAGCTCTACACTAGCTCTACACTAGCTCTACACTAGCTCTACACTAGTTCTCCACTAGCTCTACACTAGCTCTACACTAGCTCTACACTATCTCTACACTAGCTCTACACTAGCTCTACACTAGCTCTACACTAGCTCTACACTAGCTCTACTCTAGCTCTACACTAGCTCTACACTAGCTCTACACTAGCTCTACACTAGCTATACACTAGCTCTACACTAGTTCTCCACTAGCTCTACACTAGCTCTACACTAGCTCTACACTAGCTCTACACTAGCTCTACACTAGCTCTACACTAGCTATACACTAGCTCTACACTAGTTCTACACTAGCTCTACACTAGCTCTACACTAGCTCTACACTAGCTCTACACTAGCTCTACACTAGCTCTACACTAGCTCTACACTAGCTATACACTAGCTCTACACTAGCTCTACACTAGCTCTACACTAGTTCTCCACTAGCTCTACACTAGCTCTACACTAGCTCTACACTAGCTCTACACTAGCTCTACACTAGCTCTACACTAGCTCTACACTAGCTCTACACTAGCTCTGGATGTTTTGTAAGCATAATAAAACCAATGCCAAATGCAAAATAAACTTTAATTCAGAACGTTAACAACTTATAATAATATAATCATAATAAGCATGACACTGTCACACTTATCCCGATGTTAGGTATTATGTGAGGTAAGTGTAACTGTACCGTATTTCAAAGAATAGTGAATTTCAGGTCGCAGAAACATATTACTCTATAAGTATCAATATTATTCTTTATCACTCACCTTGTATCTGGTTTAAAACAACTTAACGACATATCAAAACAATAACTTCACCTCTTAAAATTGCGCTGTCTGTCGCCAGTTGACTACTTTTTAAAAATAAAGTTTGTTATTAAAATAGTTAAAGCTATGTTCTTAACTGTCAGTTTAGTTAATAGCGTAAAATTCTATCTATTAAGCGACACATGAAGTGTTGCTTAATAGATAGAATTAAACCAAAAACTTGCATTTGTTACACTTGTCCCACTTTTACACTTGCCTCGGGTGACCCTACACCATTAAGTAAAAGATTTGGAAATTCTATAGTTTCTTTTAGGTTCTATACTTTCCACCCTAGGCTGGTATGGTAAGCGCAGAGCCCGATTCAAGCACAAATGTCGTGCGCTCACCAAATTTTGATTAACCGCTTTTAGTTGTTTATAACGTCATAAATTACATACGTTTACAATATATTGTATTGTACATTTGTTAATCCCAGCATTAACTCGGCTGCCGCGCGTGTTTGCGTCTTTCGTTGAAGATCAATACATGTCGGTGTTTGCCATCCTGCTCCCGTACACAAACCCGTCACGCTATAACCACTACGTTGTGTCGCTGGCGCACCACGTCATCGCAGCCTGGTTCCTCAAGTGCCGCCTCTCTTACAGGAGAAACTTCGTTCGCTTTATAATTCACGTGAGTACCACTCATAGTACCACTAATTATCACATGAAATAACATAAAAAATATTGGATCTTAGTAGTCCTCGGTCTTTTAAGTCTGATAGTTTTGAAGTACATACATAAACACTCACGTCTGTCACCCAGAAGGGTAGGCAGAGACTGCAGACTTCCATTTAGCACGATCCTGACATTTCCTCTCGCCTCTTCCACATCCATATACCTACGCATACATGCTCGTCAGTTAAGGGTACCTACTCTTAATTTGGCCCATTTTTAGTATATCGCCAATTTGCTCAACAAACTTCCGCCTAGGACGTCCCTTTCCGACTCTTCCATTCACTTCTGCAACATATATTTGCTTTGTCAGTCTTTCCGCATTCATTCTTTCTACATGACCAAACCACCGAAGCATTCCTTTCTTAATCCTGGTCACCGCCTCATCTTGCAAGCCACACTTTTCTTTTATCACACAGTTTCTCACCCTGCCACTCACATTCAGCCCTAACATACTCCTTAGCGACCGCATTTCTACTGCATTTATTCTACTCTCGTGCTTCTTCTGCCACACCCAACTTTCACTACCATACGTTAAAGTAGGGACCAACACAGCATTCTGAATTGCCATACGTGCCTTTTTTGACACATTCTGACTTTTCACAATAGAGTTACAATATAGGAGACTTCAAAATTCACAATTCTATTGTGAATTTTGAAGTCTCCTATATAATTTGTAAATACTTCTACACAACGTAATATAACTGTATCATTATACTATATTGACTGTACTTTCTTGTAAAATGCATAATTTGTAACGTCAACCTTAGATAATGGACATGAATAATAAATTCGTTGTTTAGTTTTCAAATAAAGAACATTAACAGAGACCTTAATTTCAAAAACTATTTTGTAATGAAATTCAGGCCTGTTAGTTTAAAAAAATGCTGTTACGATATTTTTCATATTTATCTATACTATAGTAATACTCTAACACGTCTGTCTGAACACGCATCATGCAAAAACCTTTGAACCGATTTGGATGGAACTGAACGATAGCTAAAGTTGCTTAGACTACTTTAATTTTAGGGTTCAGCGCAAAAAAAATCCACGTGGGCAAAGTCGCGAGGAACAGCTAGTCTATAAAAATTACTGCTGTGTCCTATAAAATATATAGTAACAAAATATACAGGCTTATTTTGCTATAACCGACCAAATTTACAGAGAAGGGTCAGAATAAGTAATATAGGCAAATGGTAATGAAAAATTAATTAAAAAAAATCTCAAACATTCTGTCCTTCTTATATACTGCTAAGTGATTTTAATGCGCACGCACACATTCGTGAGGGTCGATTGGTAGGCAAAAACGTTGTTGCCCGTAAATAACATTTAATTCGGAATAATTTCAAATAAAAGTAGGAGTTATTATTTACTCGTATTTTTAAAAACTGCAATAACGGTATATCATTATTTATATATTTGTACTGAAGTTTCAAATTTGGCTACTCTGAAAAATAACCCAATATAAATTAAACTAATTCTTAAAATCAGTATGCCTTTTGAACTACAAAACGCTTTATTAATGTTTTATAATGTGATTTTCATTACGAAAGGACAATGGCGAAATAATATGTAATGGAATTATTAAGCCTCTACTTATGTCACCAATACAGATATCAATAAAATAATTTACTATGTATTATCTAATCAAGCTTATGGCCTATCGAAGTCTGGAAAAAGTCGTCATACACGATTCAAAACTTAATTGACTAGTTGTTGTAATTGTTACGATTCGTCGGTTAAGACATGCAAAGTTATTATACCATCGGCCGAGTTTGAAGTGTATTTTATTCAGAAAACTCTAATATATACTAATACGTTCTTTATATTGACTAGATGTTGTTGTAACGATTCGCCAATTAAGGCGTTTTATACCATACAGCCTATATTATGTGCCAAATCTATTGAGAAAAACGGACAATGACCTCAGATATGAGCCGAGTGTCAAAAGGCGTGTAAGTTAAGCCGCGTTTACACTTTACGAGTACTCTCGGATCGAGTGCACTCATACGAGCTAGATTGTATAGGAGTCCACTCTGAACTTGGTTGACACGTTACGAGTTAATCAGCGTCAAAGTAGCATTTAATTTTGTCTCTTTGTACGCGGTGACGACTGATCAATTGCTGCGAGGTACAGAAGTTGTGACAGATATGTTAATCACTGAAGTTCAAAATCATGAAAAGAAAAAAATCAATGCAAGCGAAAAATTTTGACCCGGAACTGGATTTTAAAACGTGAAGAACTAGGTTCTTCAAATAATTTTATTCGAGAATTGGAAGAGGCAGATAAAACCAATTTTAGAAAGCATTTGAGATTAAACAGCGAACAATTTGAGTATCTGCTAGAAAAAGTAGCATCAAGAGTACAGAAATCAGACACCCATTTGAGGAAAGCAATACCTGCGAAAGTTAAACTTCGAATAGTATTAAGATATCTAGCTACGTGTGACAGTTTTCGTACCCTAGAAAGTCACTTTCGAGTACCGAAATGCTCCATGTCCCTGTTTTTACCTTCGGTATTAGATGCTCTTTATGATGCATTAGAGAAATTTATACATTTTGGGTATCTTTGTTTTTATATTCACTTAATTTCACATTCCACAACACTTCTTCCACTTCATACGGTCCCACAAATCTCAGAGTAACATGTTCGTTCCACTTTTTTTTTAGTTGGCGCCATTTTGCCACCACAAAATTATCCGAGTTTACTCGTAAAAATAGAACCTCATCCGACTCCACTCTGATCGAATGACGCTGTCCGAGTAAGCTCGGATTACGTGTTTACGCACTACGAGTAGCGTCCGAGTAGGCATCCGAGCACACTCGGTCCGAGAGTACTCGTATTGTGAAAACGCGGCTTTACGTAAAATCTCAAATTAGATGGGATAACAATATTAAAATATTGATATTATTCACACTTCTAGGTCAGCACATATGTTTTGTTTTTTTGTTTCTTAAATAATATTGTCTGTGGTACCTATAAACATCGTAAAGTCTTACGGTACATCGCGAAAAATGTATTATATTTTATATTTCAAGTTATGGTAAGTAACGCAGCAATTCATTTAAAAACAGTTTCATATTAAAAAAAATATTTGAAGCAATATAATCACCATATTGAGCTTTTGCAAATTTTTCCCTTTAAAATAAACAAAACGCGCGTTACGTCAGTTAGTTCGTAAAAAGAAACGTGACAATGGCAGCCAGAGATGCGTCACCTTTTTTGCAAGTGAAGATATGAGTGATGATTGCACCGAATAAAAATAAAGTTCTTATATAATATTAAAAATAAAGTTTTATTTTTTGAATAAGTACGTACTTATTTCGTGTCGTTATCACTTGAATCTTTATGTGTTATAAATTAATGCTTTTTGTTGTTAAATGAGTAAAGTATCTTATAACAATAGATGATTTCTCTTCTATAGCGATCTTTTACATAACTTTTTAATAATAGTTAATAAATATCTATTATATCAATCATTATAAGAAAAAAAATAAAAAAGAAATCATTATAAATAAAGAAAATACTGTATAAGAAATGTGCCTATATATTGAAAGTTGGTAACCCGTTTTTCTCAATCGATTTGGCACATACTTTAGTCTGATGTGTATTTTGTTTAAACTAGAATATCTTTAATTCCTGACCTCTTGCAATAGTATGACCGAAGAAAAAAATGTTCAGGATTTTAAACTCTATATTTTTACATATTTTGAATTTGTAGACGCAAGAAAAAAAAGTCACATAAAATAAATAAAATTTAAGTGTCTGCCAAAATAACAGCTTTTTACTAAATGCATACGGTATTTATTACAAAAATAAATCGACTTTTTCAATTTTTGCCTGTGTCTGTCTGTTGTTCCGGTTAATCACCGAAACGGCTAAACCGATTTTGACGGAACTTTTACAGGCATATAGCTAATGTTATAAAAATCTAATTTAGGTTACTATTTTATTTACATTAGGGTTCTGCGAAAATACCATATAATCCAATCGTAATATAGTCGCGTAGAACGACAGTTTCTACAGCAGTTTATTGTTTCACTTTGAATTGAAATTCGTATCTTAGTTTAAACAAGAACTTGTGACCCACTTTAACTTTTTTTAGACTTGAGTAACCTCCTTTTTGCAGGGCCTGCACAACTACATAATAATGCCGTTCGAAGAGCAACTGCAGTATAAGTCAAACCACTTTCAACAAACTTCCTCAGCCAATGAGGATTCATCCAATCGTCAACGTAGTTCCAGTCTGGTTCGTTAAATTTTATATATATATATATATATATATATATATATATATATATATATATATATATATATATATATATATATATATATTAAATATTATAAGTATTATATTACCAGTTTCTTATTTATAAATTTTTACACAAAAACATAGTTGAAAAGAGCAATCCTGGTTTATTTCTCCTAATAAACGGATCATCGCTGAACATGGGCTAAGATCGTTCAGAAATATTATGACGTCGTCACACTATATCTACACTAATATTATAAAGAGGAAAGATTTGTTTGTTTGTTTGTTTGAATTGAATAGGCTCTGAAACTATTGAACCAATTTGAAAAATTCTTTCACCATTAGAATCCTACATTATTCCTGATGAACATAGGTGATAGAACGTTTTCAAAAAAATTAGGGATCCGTATGAAAACTTCGTTAATGTAACCCAAGGTGTGAAAAAAATACCCAAAAAAAACCTTATATCGCGTACGCTGCGGAAACTATTGACAATAGAGCAAAGGGATGTGCTACAGTTTTATGGAGGACATCAATATCTAAGTCTGCAATACCATATGTCTAACTATTATAGTTATCTCACAATAACTATCTTTCCATGTAAAAATATTCAATAGTAACGTCGAAAAATCCTTATATCGCGTACACTGCCAGCACCATGCGATGCGGGTGTCACTGGGATGTGGGAGGGGAGTCTATGTCAAAAAATAAATTGCCGGTCGGCCCCCTACGCAGCGGTTGTATGCGGAATCCAATAAATTTAATATTTTGAATTCGCTTTAAGTAGGTGTTGATTAAATTTAAACCCAACTAAAAAGTTATTTTTAAAACCAAACAAAAGTTATTTTCAGTTCTAAACCCATTTTTTTATGTTATATTCAGTAGGTACTAATTGATAAATAAATATTAGCTTAGTAACTTAGTAGTTCTTATAATTTTTCAATTACATTTTTATATAGGTAATTCCTGTTCAACAGTTGAGCATTTTTTAGCTAAAATGATTGAACTAAATGAGCGAGGTGTCATATCATGTCGCGCGGCAGAGACGCGTGATATACGAGGGTCAAACCGCGGAGTACAGCTAGTTCTCATATAATTTCTGTAGAAATATTAGCTTAACGTCTATTAAAAAGTATTTAAAATGAGTGTTAAATACCTCAATTAATTATAAACAGTACTTGGTTATGAGTAATGCGTAAAGCTAAATCGGATGCAGTGTGCGTCTGTGCGCAGGGCTCGAAGGCGGTGTCGCGCGCGCCGCTGGCCGGTGCCCGCGCACTCAGCGCCTCGCCCGCCGCGCCCGCCGCCTTCCACGTGGAGCTCACCGAGACCTGCATCGACCTGCTGGCGCGCTACACCTTCACACCGTGCGCCGTCAAGCCGCAGAGGTATGTGTGCCGTGCCGCCACCACGTGGAGCTCACCGAGACCTGCATCGACCTGCTGGCGCGCTACACCTTCACACCGTGCGCCGTCAAGCCGCAGAGGTATGTGTGCCGTGCCGCCACCACGTGGAGCTCACCGAGACCTGCATCGACCTGCTGGTGCGCTACACTTTTTTTAGTAGAATAAGGTTGACAAAAGCGCTCACAGCCCACCTGATGGTAAGTTGATGCTATGACCCATAGACATACACATATATATTATATACTCGATGAAGATTAAAAATGCAGATGCGTTTTTACCCCTGAGGACTGAGATGGAATACCTCATTTCCAGTAAATAAAGGTTCCCGGTTCAATTCAAGAAAATCATAGCGCGTGACAACCGAAATCAGAATGTATTTTATAACAAGTCAAACAAGTGAACGAAGTTTGGCAACGCTTTTTTTTCGTCAAGTCAAGGTCAGGAAGGACGGCATCGTCGGCTTTCTACCTACGACTTTTGGTATGTATGTTGCCACACAACAATAATAAGTAATAAAATTGTTTACATTAAAAAAAACATAAGTGTCTAAGGTCATTAGTTTTATATTATTTTATACTGTCTTTTTTAACGGTTGGAAAGGAAATTAACCAAAAGATGTTGATTTATCTGAATTATTTAAGATCACTTGCATGCCATCTAGCGTGCCAATGTTTAAATGTCGCCTTTCGTTTGCTTGTCAAAAGTCACGCACACTACTAAACAAGTGTCAAATTTTTCCGGGATTTCACTATTGTTTTTCTCAGTATATAATAAAAGTTATTGCCTATAAAGGTCAAACGCGTACACATTTCATTGTAGAGAAGTGATAAAATGATTAGTTTTAAAGAAAGAGTGTCTGTGTTTAGTGTATAATTTGATTAAAAAATGTGTGGACGGATGGCCGGCGCTTCCACCTTAAGCTGCTCTTTTACGCTTTTATTCTGTGAGAACGTGGTCCTATCCTGGTCGAGCCGACCAATTCTTGATACAACCATATTAGAGCTGCAGCGAGGCTCTACCACGTATAAGGTACTTGTGCCGTGGCGTGCCGTGCCATACCATACCGTACCTCATTGCGCTCTACTGCATCCACTCAAACATAACGAAACATGCATCGACCTTGGGGCTTAATTGGACTTGGGACTTAATAATTTATATTTTACCAAATCCGTGCCACTAATCACAAAAACCGATTGACGTTCAATTTACTCGTATCTTACGAATTTCTTAGTGTTTTCTGGCCAATTCTTACATTAATGTGTTTTTATGAATTTTCTTTTTTTGTTCTGAACAATAATTGAAATAAATTTGATTAACAGGAGTGACATGGCAGAATTCCTGTTCAACGGTGGGCAATCAACGACATGGCTGGTTGGACACAAACTCATCACCATTACCACGTCGGGCTGCTTACAAAACTCCATCAAGCAGGGTCTTTGTGAAAGGTAAAAATAATCGTATTCAAATTTTGTATATTAATTTATATTGCTGCGTGAACACATCCCTGTAGATATACCCTGTCGAAGATACACTCAGGTTTTATTTGCTACTTTCACTACTGAGTTCATTGCTTTGACAATATGACGCTGTTGCGTTTATATCGACTGGATTCAACTCACTAATCAAATATCCTATAACATTCTAAGTGGTTTAAAAGGAATTCGTGAGAAATACTCGAATAAAATATTTGTGAAAAAACCTGTCGTATTAACGCTGGCCTTCGTTCTTCGTTATGACGCATAGTGCAATCGTATAATGATTATTTTTGTGATAAATAATATTTTTACAGCCTCAAATTTATACTTTAAAAATATATGAAAAATGAATTACAGGTATTACAAATTTAATATTTGATTGGTGCAAGATTTTTTTATACTGTTTAATACTTATAGTCAACCAAATTTAAGAAATACCTTTTGACGTTTCACATTAATCATTCCATAATAACTTTGCACAAGCGTACTCTAAACAATTTAAAATAACCTTTTACGTAAATCCGGAGAATTATGAGGTTATCTATATTTCATTACAGCGTGTATAGTTTTTTATCACAAATTTAAATTCGAATCTTTCAAACAAAGCAAAATATTAAAAAATAACCAGTATCAACTTTTTTACTTGACGTCGCTTCAATGATATGTCGCTATGTACCTTGCCGTAATGTTTGGATGATTAAAATACATTGTTATGCGAATAATCGGCAAAAATATTCAAAGAATCGGCATTAATATTTTATGTATTATTTGTTTAGTTAAAATTTTATTTCTTAAATTCCTTAAATTACATAAATCATGAAAAAAATAAGTTTATTTTTTTCTTTGTCAACGTAAAGGAGGATGGCCAAATTTCTACAGGAGTTGGACTTGACTTTTTTCTTTCATGTCCCAAAACAAACTATAGTTAGATTGCTTTGTTTTTATGTTGTAAACACAATCACGTTTAAAAATAATATCTAAATCGCCACGATTTTTTATAATACCGTCAACAATATTTTTAAGGCTGAATCAACAAATACCTTTTACTTTTTTTATTGGCCATTTTATTAAAATATGTCAAAATTACAATCAATACAAATGATATAAGATTATATTAGATTATTAAAATTACAACTCAAAATACATTTACATTATTTTTACATGTCAAGCAAGTCAGAAAATGAACATTTCATATATTCTTCTATATTATAGAAAGCGTGATTCATAAATTATGTTTTTGTCACTTGTCGAAACGAAGTCTTGTTATTTCTTAAGGCAATTTATTGTACACTTTGATTTTTAACGAAAAACCTTACTTGGACGCTTTATCCGACTGCGACGTAGCCTAATAGTTTAGCTAAAATAATTATATTACCCAATAATAGAACATCTCTCAAAGCGCACCCTACGTATGTGCACCATACTCCCTAAAGTTCGATGTCAAATCAAAAAGGGCCGTCTGTCAAACGATCTCGTGAAGTTGACCGTTTCGACAACAAATTATGACCGATAATTCAATAGAAACTACACCTATATATCATATCCTATATAACCATGTATTGCACTAGCTTGCACAGTATGTAGTGTAAAAAACAAGGATGGCGTAATTATTATCACATGAAGTCTTTCCTAAAAGATTTCAAGGCTTTTTGGTAGTTTGACCATTTTAATTCTAGCTGAAGAGACTTAGTCGCTAGATACCTACTGTCTTTCAGTCTTCAATACTAAAGTTGCATATGAATTGAAAAATCGAGTAATGGTAGGTTACGGGAATAAAAGATGTGTAATGGTAGAATTTATAATTTAGGAGTACTTTAATGAAACAAGTAGGCTAGACAAAATTACTTTTTATTCATCATCCTCTCTTATATCTACAACATCAAGGAGTGATGTTGGCACTGGCGATATTGTCGGCTGATGCGTGGCCCGCCCAAGGTACCACACGCGTCATAACATGTGCACATCACCCAACTGTCCTTCGATTCGATACCCTCTGTGAAACCTGACATGTTCACTATAATAGGACCTTTCCTGTTGAATCCATATGGTCCTAGTGCAAATAATATAACTTCATACATGCGACTTAAAGCTCGTTGCAGTGTTTGCTAAATAAAAATATGTGGTGGAACCACACAACAACTATTTATCACACAATAATAGGGCATCTCTCAAAGCGCACCCTACATCTGTCCTATAAATCCCAAACATCATGTATAATATCACTGCATTTATTATTCTAAAAATCATAAACATAAACATAAACACTCACGCCTGTCACCCAGAGGGGTAGGCAGAGACTACAGACTTCCATTTAGCACGATCCTGACATACCTTTCTCGCCTCTTCCACATTCATATACCTACGCATACATGCTCGTCGGTTAAGGGTACTCTTAATTTGGCCCATTTTTAGTATATCGCCAATTTGGTCGACAAACTTCCGCCTAGGACGTCCCTTTCCGACTCTTCCATTCACTTCTGCAACATATATTTGCTTTGTCAGTCTTTCCGCATTCATTCTTTCTACATGACCAAACCACCGAAGCATTCCTTTCTTAATCCTGGTCACCGCATCATCTTGCAAACCACACTCTTCTTTTATCACACAGTTTCTCACCCTGTCACTCAGATTCAGCCCTAACATACTCCTTAGCGACCGCATTTCTACCGCATTTATTCTACTCTCGTGCTTCTTCTGCCACACCCAACTTTCACTACCATACGTTAAAGTAGGGACTAATACAGCACTGTGAATTGCCATACGTGCCTTTTTTGACACATTCTGACTTTTCACAATAGAGTGTAGAGCCCCATTTACTTTATTTCCTGCATTCACTCGTCGTTCAATGTCCTTATCATATCTCCCATCCCTGCTGAATACACATCCCAAATATACGAACTCATCCACTTGCTCAATTAACTCTCCTTCTATTCTTATTTCACATACCGTTTTGCTTTCATCTCTTTCAAAAACCATCACTTTCGTCTTACTTGCGTTCACTTTCATTCCCCTTTCTTTTAATGACCTGTTCATTAATGTAACCATCATTTGCAACTCGGCCGCCGACGACGCAAGTATGACTTGATCATCGGCGTACAAAAGGCATTTGATGGTTAACTCACCCATTCTTACCCCGCATTCTTCAACTTTCAAATTTTCCAAACAGCTGTCCATAAATAGGTTGAACAGCCACGGGGAAGCTACACAGCCCTGTCTGACACCTTTATGGATGCCAAACCAGCCCGAGTAGACCCCGTTGATTCTAACACAAGCACTCGAGTCCCTATACAGAGACTTTAATGCCTGTATCAAACCAGCGCTCAACCTAAATGCGTTCAGCGTTTGCCATAACACATCCCTGTCCACTCTGTCATAAGCCTTTTCCAAGTCCATGAACGCACAAAAAACTCTTTGGTTTTTCGCCAAAAACTTCTCCGCGATCATGCGCATGGAAAAGACTTGATCTGTACACCCCATTCCCTTTCTAAATCCCGCTTGCACATCCCAAATTTTTTCATCAGTTTCTTTCATAACTCTTTCAATTAGTACCTTAGCATACAGTTTTCCCACAATGCTAAGAAGGCTGATACCACGGTAGTTTTTACAGTCCTGCTGTGACCCTTTTCCCTTATATATTGGGACTATCACGGCTTTGCACCAGTCTCCCGGTACCCGCTTTAGTTCCCAACATAAATTAAACAAGGTGTACAGCAGGCCTGCCACCACGTCCTCTCCAGCCCTTAGCATTTCGAGTGAAACTCTATCATATCCGGCTGCCTTACCTACTTTCATGCTTTTCATTGCTTTCATTATTTCATCCATACTTATCTCCCTATCTCTTTCATCTTCTTTCGGAATTTCTATTTCATTTAGTTCACACTTCTCCTCACTCATAAATTCGCTTTCAAAATATTCCTTCCATCTCTTTAGACTCAACACTTCATCATTCAGGATACAGCCATTCTCGTCTCGTATCGCATTCAATCTAGGCTGTTTTGTATTTCCCCTGGTATTTCTTACGAGTTTCCAGAACATTTTAATATTTGCCTGGAAGTTATCCGATATTCTTCTATCATTCCTATCCGTTCTTTCTTGCTTTTTCCTTTCAACTAATTCTTTTACTCTCTTATTTAAACGTTTAAACTCTGCCTTTTTTCTTTCATTCTCATCATTCTTACCACCAGAGTTACCAGCTTTGGTCGCTAGTAAATCTAGCCATGCTCTCTTCTTTGCTTCAACTTCCATACGTACCTCGTCATCCCACCATAACGTATTGTCTTTCCTTTCATTCATTCTCTTACTAACACCACATACTTCGGTAGCTGCATCCACTAAACCTTTCTTAACATTATGCCACACATTCTCCAAGTCTAACTCATTCACACACAACTCATCCAAATTACTTATATTTTCTCTCAGTCTGCATTTGTACTTGTCTTTCACATCTTCATCTTGTAACCTCTCAATTCTTATACGCTGTAACGCAGTGGTAGACACAGATGTCCTATGCCGCCAACGTCTGAATAAACCCCTAATTCGGCATAAGACCAGGTAGTGGTCCGTCCCTACGTTGGACCCCCGGTAAACCCTTGTATCCACTACTGCGCTCCTCATTCTTTCATCCACAGTTATGAAATCTATCATGCTTCTATCATCACCTCTTTCCCAAGTGTACATGTGAATCTTCTTATGACGAAAGAAAGTGTTCGTCACAAAAAAATTCCTTTCCACACATACGGTGAGGAGGCTTTCACCATTCTCATTTATACTTTCATCACCAAACGTTCCCAATATCCTTTCATAACCAAGCCTCCTCACCCCAACCCTTCCATTAAAATCTCCTAGCATAATAATATTTTCATTTCCCTTACACTTCATTAGCACCATCCTTACCATTTCCCAAAACTGCTCCCGGATATAAGTGGGCTTAGACATGTCTGGGGCGTAGACCCCTAACACAAACAACTTCTTTAAGCCCACTTTCATTCGTATCCATAGCAGTCTTGGGCTTACACATTCATACTCTTTCACACATTGGCCCATTCGTTCTGAAAGGATGATTCCTACTCCCTGGCATGCCCGCTCGATCTCGTCTACACCAGACCAGTATGCGGTATACATGCCAAGTGCAGTGACATCCTTCCCCTTCCTTTTCGTCTCATTTACACATAATACATCTATTCCTCTATCATACATCATATCGCATACTTCATCCATTTTATCATTCATTGCCCCACATACATTCAACGTAGCCAGACGGGCCTCTGCAATCCACTTTTCGCCTCTCTGGGAGACAGAACGTGACGGGTGGCGAACCTCGTCGCCGGTTTTCCTCCCGGAGATTCTAAAAATCGTCGGCATTTTATAAGTCCTTTCTTAAAAATAACACAGTAGATAGGCGCAGTGTGGGCCCTTTGTTTATTAAAGTATTCATTTATTAGCAGGTATAAATTCCAAACATCATTAAAATATAATGTCTAGAGATACTTACCCATTTATATAATTATAAATCAGAAGGAGATTGTGAATTAAAAGAGATAAAAAAGGGTGCCAGAGCATTAAATTCAACTTTGCTCGGCGTTTATTTATAAATTACACATATAACATAATATATAACAGAAAATAAAAGCACACAGTAAAATTGAAATAGGTAAAATAAACAACATTACAATTTTAATTGATCATTATTAATCATCATTGCGACAGTCCACTGCTCAACATAGGCCTCCTAAACTAAATATATAATGTAAAATATTACACAGGCCTTTCGTGAATTCCCATATGGTGTTGTAAAAGTCGACAGAGTAAAATAAAAATATCAGGAGATGGGTAGCGGCATCTTCCTATAGAATACCACAAAAAACTTTGGTTGCCACAAGTGTAGCAACTATGGAAAAATCATCATTAATATAACAATATTACTACGCATTAAGGTTATAATCATCATTCTTTATTTTCAATATCATCACTTAATATATCATATAAAAAAGATGCAGGTGGATCAACCTCATATCGATGCTATGCCCCTGATAGAAACCAAACTAAAATAGCAGCTTAACCTGTACGCCAAGCCATGCTCACTTTCGATCGCGCAATACCAACCTTACGCCCGCCAAGTAGTGATCGAATTAGATCAGAATTATGTAAACATGTCTACCTATGAAAAAACTATTTTTTCGTTTTAAACAAAACCAAAGACACTATGCAATAGATATTAGTATCAAAGACAAAGATATGCTCTTTTATTTTAAACCATAACCTGGCAATGTTTCTTAGAAAAAAAAAAAAAGAAATCACTCTGAACTTCCGGCGTTCCACGTGTCACTTTGATGAAGGTCCGTCCGTCTTTTTTATAGAATTTTATATTTGTGTCTGGACTAAAAACGAAAGTATTATACTTTTTTATATTCCTTGTAATATAGTCAACACGTAGATATGTAATTTGTGGTATAAAAAGTGAAAAGTAAATTGCCAAAAGTACTTCAAATTCCGAAAGGCCTGTTTTGGCGGGCGGGTTATAAATGTGTTATTTTTCAAATTCTCATTTATTTTTAGTGTAAAATGTAAGTAAAAATAGTTTTCCTACATATTTTGAAATAACATGACGTTGTATTTATTTCAAATTCACACGAACATATTTTAGAAATATTGTTCGAAATGTCACAGATAAAATATTATTTTATTTTTTTTTTTTAATTTTTTAATATTTTAATATTTTGGTATGAGTAACGAATGGAAACACATAAAACATAAAATATACATATTTCCAAACAATTTCATATAAATTTCTCCAAAAACAAAGGTGTAGAATTCAAATTAGTAGTAATTTTGTCACTAAAATTGAAGTTTATACTACTATTATGCTATACAGTGTAATTTATATACTTTATTACAATTTCTAGCAACCAAAAATAATTTTATTCGATAGTTTATACATTCAACAAGACTTCCTGTAAGTTTTATCCATAAATATTGTCTCAAAGTGAAAATATAGCAAAATTTGCAATATTGCAAAAAATTTCCTAACCTAGAAATTTTCCCGCCAAAAAGGTCCCGAGTGAACGGGAGTGTAACATGGCGCGCGCTCGCTTGGCGTACAGGTTAATGCTGCTGTGTTTCGAATGGTGAGTATAGAGAACCGGAGACCCTTTTTAATGGTAACAAGGCATTCTATCTCAGTCCTCAGGGCTGGTAACACATCAACATTTTGATTTTCAATTGAAGATAAATGTAGATGTCTATGGGCCACAGCATCCACTTACCATCAGGTGGACTGTGTGCTCGTTTGTCACCTTATTTCTATAAAAAAAGAGAAAATGACTTTTTATTAATCATCCCCTCTTACAACTACAGCATCAAGGAATGCTGCAGGTGCTGGTATTGTCGGCTGATGCCTGGCCCACCCAAGATACTACACAAGCGTCATAACATGTGCACAGCACCCAACTGTTCTTCTACCAACTAAACAATTGCAGCAATACTCTATTATAGCTTCCCTTCCAGACAAATTATTTTCAATTAATATATAAACATAATATACTTTTCTCGAAATGTGTCTGGATTTGATTTTGCCTCTTATAAGTGAATTACTTCCACTTCCTCTCAAACAATACTCTGTTACTCGACAGAGACTTCATTATATCTGCATCAGTTGTGGTAGCTTTGTATGGGCCAAAGCAGTCTAAAATGTAGCCATCAGGTGTCACCAGCAAAAATGGTTTTAACAAGTTTTTGTATTTATGTAAGGAATATGTGTCCTTTTGGAACATATAATTGGAACTTTGTTTATAAAAATATATGTCCCATTAAATATAACTATCGCATTTTCATTATTTTGATTATAAATTGCATTTGGAATCATTAAATTGTGTTGCAATAATTGCTCACGTGATATGTGTTCAATTCCCAGATTTCTAGGCATAAAATCTTGTACCAATATTTCCCTAACCTTATCCATTAATCTTTCTAATGTTCGCCTTGGAATCATTAATAACTGTGATAACCGATCATCTGATTCACCAGTTCTCATCTTCATTAGAAGAGATGCCTCTATTTGTTTCTACAAGACGGGGTGTTTCATATGGTAAAAGTTCAAATTGTTGTTTATTCGTTCCGAGCCAAAAATGAAACAAATGCTCATCAATTCTTTCAACACTTTCCATATTCGAGAAATCAAGAAGTGTTGAAAGCATTTATAAAAGAAAGAGCATGTTCCACTTGTTCAGCCGTAAATGTTCTCAAACTATTTTGAGAATTGAACAACATATCCCAATCAGTACTAAATGTATGCTCTACACAAATACGAGCATTTATAGGCAAGTAATATTTGTGTTTGCTAAGAGTTGTTGCTCTTAGAGGGCCAGAAATTCTATGCAAATCTGTGTTCTGGCTACTAGAAAAAACACAATGTGCTGCAGTGTTTGCCGCTCGTCTATACTGCGGCAAACTAATCACCCGAGGTATTTCGTCATCTTGCTGGTCGGTATTTGGTGGGCTTTGAGGTTCTTGGGGTTGAGGCTCTGGCTCCTGCTCCAGCTCTGGCTCTGTCTGCTGCATATTGCGTGTTGCAACTCTCTTGAGTCTCAGCCAACAGGGATGACAAACACGGTCTGTTGAAGTTGCCTGAAACAACCATACAGCTTTGTCTTAATATAAATGTTTTGGCTAATTATTATTAAACCCGAGTAAACAGAAGCACTTTTACAAACAATATATAATTGCAGTGATAAATTCACTATAACATTGATACCAAGACAAAACAAAAAAGGTACAAAATAAAAATGTAATTAATACCTGCCGTGGGGCAATTCTATTTTCAAGCTCAACATGTATTGCTTGTTGCAACTGAGATTCTCTCTCACAACGACATCACGTTTACGAGTCCTCGGAGAACTTCCACAAAGTTTGCAAACGTGCTTGTGGCCACGGGAAGATGAGGCACCAGGTTCATTAGGTAACCCGGAGTTGACATGCTGTATTGCCATTTGCTGACAGGCATCACATACGTAATCTTCTTCGGTGATCTAAAATAAGAATTAGAGTTGTATTATGATGATGTATTATATTAGTGTAATAAAATAAGTAGGTATGTAAATACGTACTATTATTGAAGAATTCCACTCGCAGATCTTAGATATTACTCTTGTATCAAGCTCAAAAACGAGATGGTGGCGAAGTTTATCAATGCATATGTTACAATTAACACAAAGCAATCGCACACCTAGTTGTCTTTGTTGTGTTTGCATGATGTTTCTCACAATTATCCAAGATGTGAAAAAATCAGTCCGTAGAAAAATACCGAGGTCGAAACAACAGAAGGAAATAAGAAATAACAATTTAACAATAATCATAGAATACTGCGTATATACTAGAGTGACAATAATACTGGCGCGAATCGATGATCACACAGTAAGCGATGACAAATGACGTTCCGTTGTACATATGTAATTGAACAAAACGTTAAGCTCACTATGACCTACATAATTATTTTTATGACAAGAATCCAATATATAATAAATCAGCATAGTAGTTGATGTCTATATACTAATTGAATTGAATTAAAATTAACAACTATTTATAAAAACGTGAATAATTATAGTCTGAATACCAAGTCCTTTCACACACGAAATGAATCGTCATTAGGTGCGTTCTGAAACTATAATTTGAAATAATTTTGAACAGTTACAAAAATAGAAATAAATGGATAACTTTTTTTGTGGTGACTTAGAGACGTATTTCTAGTGTGTTTTAAGACCTTAAACAATAAGGGTATTTTACATAAATATTTCATATTGGGACGCTATCATTTCGTTGTCTGGTACGATTTGGCCATCCTCCTTTGTGTAGGCAAAAAAACTCATATACAACGCCGCACCGAAAAACCCACTACGTAATTTCAATCTCCCGCCATTTCGGGAGCTTACTGTACGTAATTTTGTGATTTTGTGTTTCTTCTTATTTTGTTACTTGGCTTTAACTTTTTGAACTGTTTCTTCTATATTCGTTGGAGCATGTGCCCATGTCACAAAGGATGATTGAGCAAAAGTGGTAGAAAGAATAAAAAAGTTGATTATGGATGACTTTGAAAGAGACATTAACTTTGACGGCATTGTTAAAATTCAAATAAGAATTAATATAAACAACGACAGCTCAACTAGTTGTACTAAAAGCGATTGAATAAATTTATTTTTAATCTAGTTTCAATCTTAAATTTTTATAACTTTGCCTCTAGAAATAAGCAGTAACAACAAATACGAAGAAACGTAAATCTTGTGTTTTAAATTACCCGTTATTAATTTATTTTGGTATAGTTCAAACCAAACTGTAAATAATTACCAACTCTAAATAATCTATATCGATTTTTTTAAGAATCCCATTTTTTGGTTGGCATGCTTGGCTCTGACAGCTGTCAAAATGTATTTCTTAGATTTGGTTGACTATAAGTTTTTTGGTTCTATTATATTCTAATGTATGTATACTATACTCTTTTTTGATAATACTTTTATAAATACCTTTGTACATTTGTTTGTAGGTATATCTTAATAAATAAAGTAAAAATAAAATGTATTTACTCACTAACTTATTCACTATGTGATTTTGTTATTTTAAAACAGCATAGTACATGCTGCCTTAAATTAAGCACAGTCTAAGAACACACAATCAGTCATTGCGCGTTGTAACGAATAAAATTGCTAGGGTTGTCACAACGGGAAGAGAAAAAATATAATAAACTGGTTTTTTATTCCATGTTTAAGTACCTTTGTACATTTGTGTGTCTATCTTAATAAATAAAAAATAAAAAGTGCTTACTCACTAACTTATTCACTATATGATTTTTTTTTAATTTTAAAACAACATATTACATGACGTGTTAAATTGAACACAGTTTCAGAGCACACAGTCAGTTATCGTGCGTTCTAACGAATAAAATTACTAGGGTTGTCACAACGGGAAGAAATAAAAAATAATAAACTGTTTTTTTATTTCATGTTTAAGCAGCTCACTAGTGTAGTATAAAGTTGATTTTAAGACGATTGATGGCGTGTGTGTGCAGGTGCGCGGTGCTGTGCCGACAGCACGCTGAAAGCATGGCGCCCTCACAGCAACCTCAGGTGAGCCCAGGCCTCTACCACTCTTGCTACTGCTGTCTTAACATGGAACTCAAATCTACACCTAATTTACATTGATAAATAAACACTACAGGTGCATAATCGGCACTTCGAAAAATCTGTCTAGAAAGGCTCACAAATAGAATATGTACACTTATTTTTATGCGTGTTGCTTCTACCAGGCCTCTACCACTCTTGCTACCTACGTGAAATAATTACCTAAAATCGCGACGCGCCCGGGCGGAATAATGCACGCAGTCAGGGCGTTGGTGGCGATTGAATGTTAAAGTTTTTTAACGCTGTTTACGTATATAACTTTTTGTAAATATTCTTGAAATAGTTTTTGTTTAGTGTTTAGTAAATTTATCATAGGATAAAGTAGTTCAAAAGTTTGAATGTAATTTAAGAACTATATATTATGTATATTACCCATTATTTAATAAATTTTAATATGGCAAAACGTCGTTCCTACTATAAAATGACCAACAAAATATTTCAGATATATCATTCTTTATTACCGAAGGATTTTAGTAGGAAGTTATGAAACGTGAATTTATTTAATTTTTATTGTTAGATAGGTACTTGTAGCAAAAAAGAATTAAGGAATAATTTATTTAATATCTACGAACTTTATTACAAAATTTAGTAGAAATTTACTTCACTATCCAAGTATCTACTTCGTACATATACTTGCCTTTTGTATTAAAATATTTTAAGCTGTTATTATTTGTTATGTATCAATATCCGGAATCCATCTTGAGTCAAGCACT
Organism: Parnassius smintheus behrii; assembly: GCA_036936625.1. Lineage (NCBI taxonomy): Eukaryota > Metazoa > Arthropoda > Insecta > Lepidoptera > Papilionidae > Parnassius > Parnassius smintheus. The sequence goes on along the minus strand of JAUPFT010000004.1, from coordinate 55,163,447 downwards.
TGTCTTTCCGCCTAAAGTCAGCACTTCCGGATACCTTACCTGCATGGAGGGGGCACCTCCCCACTGTTCTCTTTGTTATTTAAATAGTGGTGAGCATCAGGTCTCGTCATTGAAGCGTTGTTTTTTGCGCCTTTCACAAGTCAGCCTTTGTCAGCACGAAAGAGTTTTAATTTTACAAAAACTAAGTGATAAATAACTACCCTACTGATGAAACATGGAGGAACAAAGTGTCGACGAAGTTACATTATTAAATTCTCAAAAACGTGTGCGTACTTCATCGTCGAGTTCGGAGAGCAGGGATTCGTCAGAAAAACAGTGTTTGCAGTCAAACAAGGAGGCACAAGAAAAGAAAAATGGATCAAACCGTGAGTAATGAACATTTTGAATTTTTATCCCAGCAAGTGGCCTTTTTAACTAATATTATTACAAAATCTAGTGAAGTTACATGCCAAAATCAAAAAATAGTCCCTTCACTTAATCTTAACTTGCACCGACCTACAACAAAAGGCGGTGACAAAATAAACCAGCTTAAGCTATCAGATTTGTGTACCACGGTAAAAGATCCTATTTATCCACGTGCAAATGAAATACATTTAAAGAAATTACTAGAATTACGACGTTTTAATTGTGATGATTGGTATGCTGTACGGTTCATCGATGCCCAGAAGAAATAATTATCTACCCCCGGTTTTGTCGAACTTGCTGTAAATGATTCGCTAAAACGATTTGAATCTGCAATGTTGCGTGATGATCCTCGTTCTTATTTGCTAGAACGTTCCTTCGCCGGATTAACTAACGCCTTACTTTGCCAAAAAGAGGAATTACAAAGAACATTACAAGCACTAGTAGATTGGGCTAGTGATTCTCAACAGACATTGACTCCAAATACATTGTTTGATAAAATAGAGACGTTATTTTCTAAGGAGTCGCCATATAGCAAAGTAACTGAAGATTTGTTTCAAATAGTTTGTGGTAGACGAGCGGATCTTGTTAGCTTACGCAGAGGTTCATTACTGCGACAGATTCCTGAAGAATATCATCGCGAGGTTTTGCAAAAAATCCCTCCTAACGTAGAAACTCTGTTCAACGACGATTCCATTCAGACCTACCTTCAGAAAATTGGAGGGGCAGATAAATTGATCACTTCATCCCGGTCAGTGCCTCGTACTCAAAAATAAATTTTTTATGCAAATCAAAAGCCATGGACTAGTAAACAAGCTGATGATATATTTTTTCATCGAAGCAATCCCTCTAAAAGAGGAAAACGTGCACCACGCCCATCCAACTAAGCGAATGAAGATAAATCGGCCAAAAATAAACAAAGAGCAAAGAAATCGCAATCGCATTCTTCCTTTAAAGATGAGCGTCGTAAATGACTCTCAAAAATTTCGTGGCGGCTGTCTGAAGCAATTTCGAAGTGTTTGGAGCAATTTAGCCGCACCGGAACAAATATACAGACTATTAAGCGGCTCGTACACCCCATTCATACTCAAGCTGCCTCTAATACTTCCAAATCAAATTGTGATTCAGAGCTACAGGACCAAAACTTCCTTAAATATGACTCGCCAAATTCAAAGTATGTTAAAGTCCGGAGTACTCGAACAGGCGGAGCCGAGTGCCAGTTTCCTTTCAACATTCTTTTTGGTGCCAAAACCAGACGGCAGCTACCGTCCAATATTCAATTTGAAACAATTGAACAGGTTCGTCAAAACAAAACCCTTTAGATTGCTCAGTCACTTTCGAGTACCCACCTTCCTGCAGCATCAGGATTGGATGGCAAAATTAGACCTAAGCCAAGCCTACTTTCACGTTCCGATTGCTCGGCGTCATCGAAGATACTTGAGACTAAATTATCACATCAATACAAACCAGCACCAACTGCTCCAAATGACCTACTTACCGTTTGGCCTTTCCTCTGCACCGAGAACATTTGCCTCAATAACAAACTGGGTAGCAGAGTTTCTCTGGAATCGGGGCATCAGATGTGTAGTTTATTTGAACGATTTTCTATTGGCAAGCCAGTCGATGCAACAACTACAATATCATTAACGATAAAGATCATGCAGTTCCTAGGTTGGACAATAAATTTCGAAAAGTCCGTGCTGGTTCCGATACAGTGCCTCGAGTTTCTCGGCATAACATGGGACAGAAAACTCAAAGCGAATTATGCGAAGTCCTTATCGGAGAAAAAGTGCTTAGCGCTACGCAACGCACTTCAGCAACAGCTCTTAAAAGGCAAGTGGTCCCTCGAACAGTATCAGATCTTAATGCGGAGATCTCCGGGTTACGTAAGTGGCAAAATTACGGAAGATCGGCTTCACTGTCGAACACTGCAATACTTCAGTCGACAGTTGTCAAAGGACCACCCTTACCGCCAAGTCAGTATTCCACTACCAGTTCAATCCGAGATGGAGTGGTGGCTACAAGCTGTAGGTCAATCTATACCGATACACATGAATGCAGTAGTAACTCATTATAACAACCCTTATAACAACCGATGCTTCAGATATCGGCTGGGCTGCTCAACTCGGCGATATAAGTACCGGGGGGACTTGGATGGACCGGCAACTAACCTGGCACGCAAACAGAAAAGAAATGTTTGCAGTTCATGCAGCGATATTACACGAACGAAATCTGCTACAGAACTCACAAGTGCTTCTTCAGATAGACAACCGAACAGTGGTGTCTTATATAAACAACGAAGACGGAAGCAAGTCCAAAAAGCTTCTCGAGCAAACTCGACAACTCCTTCCACTTCTAAACAAATTCAATATACACCTTCAGGTCCAGTACTTTGCAGGCAGATTCAATGTCGAAGTGGACGCTTTATCACGCAAAAAGGCCTGCCCCGAGTGGCACCTCACAATAGCGGCGACATCCAAAATATTTCGAATGTGGGGCACACCGGAGATAGACCTATTTGCTTCAAGTACTGCTCACGTGACCCCGAAGTATGTTTCAGAGAACATTCAGGACAGGCAAGCACATCACAACGCATTTTGTCACCAGTGGCACTACAAATTAGCGTGGTTATTCCCACCACCCAATCTTATTCCCAGAGTCCTAAACCATTTAAATCAAGTCAGCGGAGTATACATATTAATTGCCCCGGAATGGAACATGGTGTTTTGGCAAGCAGATGTTCAACGTCGAGCTCTACACCCCCCTTATCGAATTCCAGACCTAGTCCACACTCTAGTAGACACGAGAACAGGCATACACCCACCACAGATTCAAGACTTGCTCTTGGAAGCATGGCTGATTTTGGGTGGCAAGATATGTTAACAAAATGGATGGATAAAGAACAGAACTTATTAATATCAAGTTGGCGAGGCTCTACGATCTAAACCAGCTTGGAATAGATGGAAAAAATGGTGCGAGTCTAATTCGGTTAATTATAAATATCCTAACCCAGAACAAGTAGCACGTTATCTAGCACATTTACATTGTGATATAGGTCTTGCTTACAGAACAATTTTAGTACATAAATCTGTGATTTCAACATTCACTCACTTAACTTCAAAAGTAGATTTATCTTTGAATTTCTTTATAAAACACATGTTAAAAGCAATATCTATGGCCCGTACCAAACCAGTAAAGCCACCAATTTGGAATCCTAAGTTTCTTATGCAGTATATAAGTAAATATAATTTAAATGAGAACAATCTGTATGAAGTATCTAGGCATACAGCTACATTATTACTTTTGGCTTCTAGTCGGAGAGAAAGTAAATAATTTCTGTGTGGGTAAAATCGCTTTTGAGAGAGGCGGGTATTGAAGCTACTCCTGGTTCAGTAAGATCAGCAGTATCTTCTTTAAATTGGTTAGAGAATTTTTCACTAGATAAAATCCTTGCGACGGGTAATTGGAAAACTATGTACACATTTCAAAATTAGTCTACTAAATCTAGTGTCAGGAACGAGAGCGAGGGGAGCTTTGCAGAGAATGACGTCACAAATCTCTCAACCGACAGCGCCAAGTTTCTGGAAAGTCTATACTCGCACACTCGTCCCTTTGCGCGCATTTACCTGAATATTCGGGATGTTTCTTTGCTAATTTAAATAAATAGGCGCTGCAAGATGCGATCGAGGCAGAGTTGAACTCAGCGACACAAGCGAAGCTTCGGAGCGGAATTAAGTGAATTAGTGTGTTTAATTATTAGTGTTTTTAACTTTAATTTGTATAAAGTAAATTAAAGTGTTAATTTAGGTAATTCTATCGGCAATTTTTATTGTCACGAACCTCAAGCTCGTAACATTACTATAAAAAAGAACTAAAGGAAATTGCGGCAAATAATTCTGTATCTTTATCAAATTATTTTGATGCCATTAATTGATTGATAGAGCAACAACAAAAGCAAAACTTATTGTCATGATCGCCAGTTATAATCAAATAATGCAATTGTGATATAATATATAATTTTTGTTGCTGTGTATCTCTTGCAACAACTCTTTTATTGTTTACCTTACACATTATAGCGTTTATTACTATCATAAGTTATTAGCACCAGGTGATAACAAACACATAAGTCAAGATGGATTCCGGATATTGATACATATATAACAAATAATAGAGAGTTTTACCATAAAATAAAACTTACCTATTATTTTTTAATCTATATCCGGAATCCAGGTAAGGGCTATCTGGTGCATCCTGAGTGCCATAATGACGAGACCTGGTGCTCACCACTATTTAAATAACAAAGCAAAAACAGTGGGGAGGTGCCCCCTCCATGCAGGTAAGGTAGCCGGAATTGCTGACTTTGGGCGGAAAGACAAGTGCTTGACTCAAGATGGATTCAGGATATTGATTAAAAAATAATATGTAAGTTTTATTTTATGGTAAAACTCTCTATTTTAGCTTAAAATATTTTAGGCTAAAATAACACAAAACACTGAAATCAAAATTTGTTTACTAACAAAATTTTTAACTAAGTAGAATACGTTTACATTTCTGTTACGAATCGTATTTCAAGTTTATTTGTTGTTTACACTATCTACCTTTTCCTTCCGAGCCAAGCGTCGCGATTCCCGACGAATGGTCTTGCAAGTTGCATGTGTTAGGCATCGCAGAACTCACGTAGGTGAGAAAATATGGTCTGTCGATCATAGTCAGAATAGGTATTTCACCTAAGTAACCTAATTAATATTTCGCAATGTATGTTGTTACTCTTAATTGACATCCCTCCATAACAACGGAAAGTCCACCGTAACGTAGGAAGAGGAAAATGTGCAAAGTAATACGGACAGTCTCGCGCAGCGATAAAGCTTTATTTAGCTTGCGAGCGCGATTTATTTAATTTATAATAATTATGTAGGCTATTAAACGTCGGCAAGCAGTCAACATTAAAAGAGTGAAACTTCTGTACGTAGTACTATTATTTATTCTGTGCTTCTACAAATGAAATGCGTCAATGTTGTATTGAATGTATTAAATAGATACAAAACTTATAGTTACTATTGCTGTGCCGTGGCAACGTAAGGGAATCCACGAACGAGAGAAACTGAAACAGAACATGGTCAGCAGTATCATCCTTGTAACAACTTCGTAATAATGAAGAATAATAAATAGGAAAAACTATTTGAGAGGCCGATACTCAGCTGTTGACTTTTGATAGGCAGTGATATCATTTACTAAAGTACATCATATCATACAACATGAACATGAAAACATTAACGCTATAAAATCTACTGGAGACTACCTTCCCCCCCCCCCCCAGCCCTTCAAGTTTACCCCAAGAGGGAATATGTCATTGTTGCGACGCTTTGCAGGCGTGTTGGAAACCGCATTTTATTTAGTTGTCATTGCCCACCTCCTGATTTGTTTCCCTCTGCCGCCTCACGACACCCGCGGGACGATACGGGCCAGTGGATATTCTTAACCGCCACTACACAGTGTTTTAGTTGTTTATAACAACCAAATAAATACAATTTGCTTTTATTTTCTTTTTTTTTTTAATGTTTGATATACAAGCTGGTATTCACTTGATTATCATCCTGTCTAATCTTTACGCCCTTTTAACAAATCATTCTCTACTTGGTCAGATATTGTGGTATATATTTCAGAAGACAATTTGTTTTGAAGATAATTTTTTTATGTTATGATTTTAGGTGCAAACGAATGATAACTCCGATCACAGTCAAACGAACTCTTCATCAAATAACCAGCTACAAGTGAACAGTCACCCTCCTGAAGTGAGACGGTGAGTTAAAGAGAAATTATAGCCTATAAAGTACAGACAATAATAAAAGTTACTGGTAATTTTATTTATCTCTACGTTATTATAGAACAGTAGACAGTATGTGTTTCCTACTGTCGACTGGCTTTACTGTCAAATTTTCATAGCAACTTGCATGATTCATTCAACTCTACCCCCTAAACCTGGCTTACTCAGGTGTACTGCCCTCTAATTAAAATTAATATCGCATGCGTTGCTTCTATCAATTGGCGAAAGTAAATTACCGGTTGTTGCAATCATGCGTTGCATAACGGCAACGGAAATAAACTAAATAGTTAAGTATCTAAAACGCTCTTAAAGGTTTTGTTTTTAATACAACTATATGTCTTGATGGTACTTATTGGTAAAATTCACTGCAAGCTTTAGAAAGAGAGTGGTGACCATAAGAAGATTTAAGTAATCAGTGCAACTACAGGGTAAAGCTGTATTCATAGTGGAGTAAAAATTTATAAAAATTATATTTGAAAAAGTTTAAGGGACAAACATCTAATCAGTTCCACTAGTCTTCGTTCGTATTTATTCTAACCTTAATTTTATTAATAGAAATTTCATTGTAGGAACCTCTTCTAGAAATTGTTGTATGTATAATGCACATTTGCATTCTTAGACAGCGTTAATATCTCGTCTTATTATCCTAAATCGATTAGAATTAATATCGATAATTAATTATCGAAAATTCAATAATGAGACTATGTACATCGATTAGCTTTATCAACTACAATGACAAGTACATTTCAACTGCATAAATTGTGGTTTGATTCGTGTATTGCCTGATTATATTAATCAACTTTACCGTTTAATTGTGATTAAAACTCCATCCATAACTCATGGATATGAAGAAAAGGTCGATTATTGGAAATTCATTTAGATTTTTACGTGGTACGAATAGGTCAGCTCGAACGCTGAATGACCACGCTTTCACAAAATACCAGCGTAAAATATCATGTATTTTGCATGGTAAGGTTTACTGGAAACAAGGCATTTTATATTATTCCTGTGGGATGAGAATGCAACTACATTTTTATACTTAATCGAGGATAGATGTTGATGTTTATGGTCTATGTAGATGTCGGGTGGACTGTGTGAACTTTTGTCACCCTTATTCTACGAAAAAATTCTCAAGAATCTCATGCACATCGAAATGTGGTGGTTCAACTACACGCATATCAGAGAGTCGTTTGAACTGCGATTGCTTTTCAAAGCGTGACGATATCGGGGACACCTCTCTTCTGGGATGTGTTCATGTGAAAAGATGGACTGTTCATGGGTCAGAAGAATTAATAAAGTTGGTTGGCTTGCGGATTGTGTAGCTACAGCAAGTACTCGCTGCAGCACAGCCGCTCCACGGAGACGTCGTGCTCGTCGCTGTCCATCTCAGATGGGCTGCAGCCTCCCAGCGCCCTCACGTCCAGGTCCCACACGCATGAGCTTGTTAGCTGTACTGACGTCACTAGAGTACATACACCCTTGCACTTAAGTCTTCGTTTCTATCATTATCGACCAAATGATTTTTTTTATGTTTACACGAACACTACACGTTAATTTAAAGCTTGTTTTTACGGATTTTACAGCGTGTATTAACTTATTTTATATTCCCGACGTTTCGAGTGTTTTACAGCACCCATGGTCGCGGGGGGACTAAGGTCAAATGAGTAGATAAACGGAACAGAGAGGAAGCTTCTTAAGAACGTGCAAAATTGTTACCTATTTTGGTAGGGCTGTCATAATAGGTGAAGACAAATTAAACAAAACATTTGTTAAGCAGTTTTATTTAGTATGATATATTACTTTACAAATTACTTATTCTAATAATTTTCTTTTTATGATTTTTGTTAAGCTATTGCATAGCTTCTATCGCGGGCCTTGAGCGCGGGGACCGAATCCAGAAATTTATTACGTAACGAAAAAACCTCACGCTCCCCACTCCGACGGGCACGGAGGTGTGGCTTGAAGGCCGTGCATTGTCTAACGTCGTTTCTTTTCGGCAGTCTTCGACACGGTGTTTGTTTGCGTGCAACTAGACGTATTGTACGACTCTACGAAGCTCGCACGAATCGAGACGAGCTGCTCCGAAATCAGACGAATACATAAGCAGCTGTTTATGAGAAAGTATATAGGTGTATAGGTATTTATGTACAACAGTGAATAGCTGTACTTGTAAAATTTGTGTATAAAGTGTTTTGAATATGAATGAACAAAGTGCATTTATTATTTATTTATTTAATAAAAGAAAAAAAATTGTTTTCTTATCGGTCACCACGCTCAAAAAGTGTAACTTGAATTAATATCAAAGAAAAAGAAATACTGCATAAATAAAATAAATAAATAATTATAATTGCATAAATTAATACAAAATGCTATGCAATAGCTTAACCGCGGCAGTCCCCGAGTGCCACACGTCTTTTTTTATAATATTTTATTGTTTCTTTTAATGGTATGATAAATTCTGAATCTAACATAAAGTATACTATAGCTGTTAAGAACTTCCCTCGTGAGGAGACTATCCTGTCTGCAGCAGCAGTTAATTGGTGAAGATCATGTTCAGCAAACAAAATTAAATTTAAATACAAATTTCCAGTCCAGCTACGCGTACGCGACAAGCGGCCCGTGGTCACGCACACATGCCCTGCGTGCTTGTAGTAGTGCAACCGATTCGCGCGGTGGTATGAAGCGTGGTCTTTGTTCCGTTTATCTACTCATGTGCTGAGGTCATAGCTGTCATAGTTAACCACGCCCATCTTCAGATTAAAATTCTTACTAACGTAGATCGAATCCAAAATTAAACAAAATATTTAAAAATAGGAGAATATATAATAAGTTAATATACGCGATTTAATCCGTAAAGACTTGTTTTATTTAAACTATCGACCAAGCTAAATAGACGATTGTCGAATGTGACGTCCAAGTATCAATGCTGTAGACGGTACTAATAACGCGGCATATGTAAGGGGGGATAAGAGGACCGCATTCAACCAACCAATCGTATCATATCTTACGTTCACCAGAGGGATCATATTCTTACGTTAACCAGATGTTGCTAGTTTCGTCTGAGTTAAAACTTATTTGCTATACAAATGGTCACACAGTGTCATTATCATTGTAAATGAGATGTTACAAAATGTATGGAGCCTGGGCTAGATCCTTGTACACTATACTCAAAAATAGGTAAACATATTTTAAACGGTTCAAAACTGTCTAATTATTTTATAATGTTTTTGCTGGTAAAACACAAGAAATTACACTTGAAATTGCAACACACAAGAAAAATCCGTAATGGCAGTAAGCTGTAATTTTTAATGATAAATGGCGTTTGATATGTTTATTTCACGTATTTTTGGCATTGTTGTGACAATTGACAGTTCTCTTTTTTATGATTAATGGTCGCTTTACGGTTTTCTGTCATTGTCTATAAGCACATAGTAACTTAATCGGTAAGACGCCATGTCGCGTGACGCGTGTTGAATGTCGATATAATAATTGATAAACATCAATTGTTTACTACGACGTACATTTAAATGAATTATCTGAATTTTTCCCGAATTCTACAGATTTTTCTCTTTTTTTTTTGAGGTAGTGTACAATAGACCTCGCCCATTTTATAACATCTTCTTTGCTATTTAATTAAAAGTTTTTCGGTTTCTAGTGTTTATTTATAGCACTAAACGATGCGTCAATGCTGTATTTTTTAATTTTTACAAATTTTTCCTTTTTTGAATTCTTTTACACTTAAGAATATCCTTTTATCCATTCTAATCTAATGGATGTAAAATATAACTCATGTTTCGGAAGGAAACGTAAATCTCTACACTTTTCTAACAAATTAAGTCTAACTAAGAAATCTGTAAAATATTTCACCTCATCCCCTAGTGGCGCCGTCTTGTGACTGGAAAAGACGTGTCTACCCTCATTTGTCTAATTGGCTCGGTTGACTTGTACATCGATTGTTTACAGTTCGTTTTGTGTTGGGAAACGATTAAGATATTCGTGTTTCTAAAGCACAACAATAGCTTGAAAATTTCTTTGCAGCTTTTGAATTTTAATTACGTTAGATTAGCAACTTTTTTAACGTAGTGTTGAAAAGATTAAAATTAAATATGAATTAATAATATACTTTTTTGTGTATTTATTTCTCGAATTTTTTTATAATTAACCACCATATTTTGAGAATTTTCGGAACGCTTTATTACATTAATAAAATATTTTTTTATATATTTCAAAACTAATTTCCAAAAATTCTCCTTCTCCGTCCTCCTTGTATTTTTATTTTTATTAGGTTATAGTTTATAGTATAGTTTGACGACAAGTGGTTTGAGCCCTTATTTTTAAAAAATCGTTTCATAAATAATCTTAAGTTTTATTGTTCTTAAAAATACTTTATTTTAGGTTTCAATCAACATAAATCTGTAGATATAGTTTAAATTTTCAATACTGCATGAATTTGGTATTTATTACAATAATATGCAATATACTTAGAATAGAATTATAGCCAAACAAATCTAAGAAATACATTTTGACAGCTGTTAGACTTATTGCACCAATCGTGCCAACCTAAAAATGGGAACGTAGATTATTCGATTCTTAAAAAAATCGATATCGGTTATTTAGAGTTGGTAATCATTTACAGTTTAGTTTGAACAATACCAGAATCAATTAGAAACGGACAATTTAAAACATAAGATTTATCACTTTCTTCGTATTTTTTTTTTTCGTATTTTTTGTTACTGCTTATTTCTAGAGGCAAAGTTATAAAAATGTAGGATTCAAACTAGATTAGAAATAGATTTATTCAATCACTTACACTACAACTAGGTGAGCTGTCGTAGTTTGGATTAATTATTATTTGATTTTCAATAATGCAGTGAAAATTAATGTCTCCTTCAAAATAAACCATAATCATTTTTTTTACCACTTGCCCAATCATCATTTGTGACATGGGCATGCTTCAATGAATATAGAAGAAACAGTCCAATAAATTAAAGCCAAGTCACAAAATAAGAAGGCAAACACAAAATCACAAAATTACGCACAGTAAGCTCCCGAAATGGCGGGAGATTGAAATTACGTAGTGGTTTTTTCCTGGCGGCCTTTTTTATGAGTTGTTGTGTGTTTTTGCCTACACAAATTTACGTTGACAAAGTAAAGAAAAAATAAACTTGTTTTATTCATGATTCATGTAATTTAAGGAATTTAAAAAATAAAAATTTAATTAAACAAATAATACGTTAAAAAGGTAATGATTCGATTATTTGAATATTTTGGCCGATTATTCACATAACAATGAATGTTAATCATCCGAACACTACGGTAAGGTGCATAGCGACATATAATAGAAATGTCGCCATGTTAAAAAGTTGATACTGGTTATTTTTTAATATGTTTCTTTGTTTGAAAGATTCGATTTAAATTAGTGATAAAAACCAAACACGTTGTAATGAAATATAGATAACTTCATAATTCTTTAGATTTACTTAAAAGGTGTTATAAATTGTTTAGAGTACGCTTGTGCAAAGTTATAGCGGAATGATTAATGTGAAACGTCAAAACGTATTTCTTAGATTTAGTTGATTATAATTATCTAAAATTATAATATATTATGCGATATTTCTTAAAGTTTATATTAAGCAAATATATGTATATTGAAGCAAGAATAATATTCTTCAATGTGTTTTAGTAATGAAGAGTAAAAGAAAAACAAAAATGTCAAAAACATAGTTTAGTTTAGTTTAGTTTGCAACGGGCTGTTTTCCGCAACTCCACGTCTCTGCGCGTATTTTGCGTGTGGGCAGGAATAATGTGATTATTCGAGCCATGAGATCTCCCCGAAGAAGCTCAACAGTCCCTTGATGTTGCATGCAACTTCGGGGAGTGATCCCGGCGTGCCGAGATGTTTAGCCCTGTACGTAGCGACCTCCGGACATTTCAGTAGCACGTGGGCCGCCGTTTCTTCCTCCCCCATACATGCCCTGCACAGGGGACTATCTGTAACACCTATAGTAAATAAATGTTTGTTAAAGGTGCCATGTCCTGTGATAGCACTAGTTACTATCCTTATCTGCGGCTTGTTCAGTCTCATTAGAACTTTGGTTAAGCGACTGTTTATTACAGGTAGGGCCTCCCTAGCTTGTCTACAGTCTGTTAGATTTTTCCAAAGCTGAGCGTGTTGATTAGTGAAGTGTCTACGTACCATTGAACGAACGTTACCAAAGGGGATTGGTATGATTGGTTCCGGCCCTATAGTGGCCAGAGCCGATCCTCTTCTGGCCAGTTCGTCCGCTGCATCGTTGCCTCTGGATCCACTGTGTCCCTTTATCCATTGTAGAGTCACATTGTTGTTTTTACATACCTCATTTAATCGTTGATGGCATTCATATATTAGTCCCGAGTTCACCCCATTGCAACTCAGAGCTTGTAGTACCGCCCTACTGTCGGTCAGTATTCTGATGGGGAAGTCATTAACCTTCCTAGCATCTATTGCTATGGCCGCTTGAATGATACCCATACATTCCGCCTGAAAGACCGTGTTATAGGTACTCAGCGGTGTGCATATGTGAATATTGAGGTCTTCAGAGAAAGCTCCAGAACCTACACCTTCCTTTGTTTTAGAACCATCGGTGAAAATTCTAAGCTCTTTTGGGCTTAATCCTTCCGGCTGGTTGTTTTCATTTAATTGTATCTTGTATTTCTTATCGAAAACAAATTGTTTAGGAATCCTATCGTATTTGGCTTGTAGGATAGGAATTGCTGAGTAGATTCTATCAATTATGCCTGTATGAGGGACACTATTCTTACTCCAAAGATTTAGGGTCTTGAGTCTGATGGCAGCTAATGTCAAAAACATAATAACTTTCTTTATAGATTTTCCCCAATCTCACCAATGATTATACCACCGAATAAATTTAAGTTGATCGATTTCAGGCAAAACTCGTCCGAAAACAAGACGAACGATCCAGTTGTGGATGCACTGAACCAATTGACGCAACGGTTCGACAACATTTCCAAAGAAGTGGTAAGTAATGCTAACATACTACATATATTACAGTTTGATATAAATGTTGAAACCTAAAGTGTAATAATTAGGCGTGAGTTGAATGCATATGACAGACATCTCTCAAAATTGCCGCAATATTTAACACTAGTTACATGTGTCGTGACCACAATAATTTGTACATTGATTTGATGTACAGTAACTTACAATGTTTGTGGCTGTAGCGCAAGACAATACTTCTAGCAAACCAGTTGTTACGATTCGATAAAGAGCTGACTGAAAATGTGTGCAAAAATATCAAAAAACCAGCCCATTCAATTTTAAAATGATTGATTTCTGAGAATCAGATAAAACATGCAGGAAATTTATGGATGAAAGTGGCTCAGAATTGTGTTTTGTGGTATCACTTAAGGGTTGATATATATTCAGCAATAACATTGTGAAGGCCTGTAAAGTGTTCTAATAGTCTAAGGCATGCCCAAAAAAGTTAATACTGCCGATAAATATACATGCAGCAGAGGAAGAGGAAATCGTCGCTTGAAGGGTTAGGAGTGGTTTTTCGTTTACGAGCACATCAGAGTGGAATATATATATATATATATATATATATTACAATAATTCCTTCGTAATTTATGTACAAATTTAAGACATTTTTTCTAGGTTTATTTACATTTAATTATAATGTATATGTGACATTTTGTTCGATTACTTGTTGCCATCTTGTAGGTAGAGAAATTATCACGTTGCTGTAGAAATCTTGAAATTTTTGATGAAAAAAATGCAACAAGTAGTTTTGACGGCCATCTCTTGATGTTAACCTAACACTACCCAAGATATTCTTTAGAGACCGAAATTTTCTGTTGATCAATTCCGGCCGGTTTATCTCAATTTCTTGCTCGAGTTTCATTAGTTGGCAGTAGATATCCGAGTTGGTAGTTTTGCTCGGCGGTAAAAATGCTACCTTAATATCGCGCTTTTTGTATACCCAGACTTTTTCAAATGGGTCAAAACTGTTTTGTGGTTAATTCCCAATTCCTCAGCTATGTCGTAACTACCGATATGCCGATCTTGCTCTACTTTTTCAAAAATGGCATACACTTTATAAGAGCGACCAGAGCAAGCTGCATATTTGACGTCAAAATATCCAGGTTGGAAACGCTTGAACCAAATTTGTGGTATTCTTACTGACACCGCATTAGGTCCATAAAAGTCACAAATATTTTTTGTTGCTTGAGTCGTATTTTTTCCCTTTTTTGTAATAAAACTTCAGAATACATCGTTTTTTTTCGTTAGATTCACTCATTTTGGCGGACAGAAAAATATTTGAAAAATGACGAGAAAAGTGTTTTTACTTTTATTTTTTTTATTTCTTAGTGTTCTAAATGTATTGATATTAAAACCAGCCAGATACAAACAGATACAAAGAGGTTTTTCCTCAATTTTATACAAACCTTAAAGAAACCTTTTCACCGACCTTATTATACACTATGTCCTAGAAAGAATGCATTATCCTGGAGCGCCTAATGGTACAGGTATCAGGCGCTCAAATAAAAATACAAAAAAAATATTCCAAGCGGTGCCAACAATATGAAGGTTTTCAAAAAAATGTTTTTATTGACCTTACTGTACTTTTATGTACTCCACTGCCGCAAATTAAAGAAATTCGCTGCGTTTTTGGTGTTCTCTTATTCCTCATAGACTATTCTATTAGAAATGCGGTAAAGAGTATGAGTAGCTATTGTACTTTTTAGCAAAAAAACTTCAATTTTTAGCACAAAATTTTATAAAAAAATTATTTTGACAAAAGTTTAAGAGCCATTCGTGAAAAAAAAAGTATAAGGACTTACGTGGCCAGCTATTTCAAAAATATGCGCAGTTAATACAGTTTACAAAATAATATAATACATAATTTTATTCAAAGATAAATAATTATATAATATAAGGTGTCGCAGACAATATATTGAATAAAAGAGTTTGTATTGTATTCGCGTGGTTTGCGCAGGAGACAAGCGTGCGTGGCGAGGCGTGCGGCGCGGGTGCCGCGGGCGCGTGCCCGTGCTGGTGCGGCGCTTGGGCCGAGCTGCACGTGCGCTCACCCACCGGTGACGTGTCCTGGCTGCTGCGCCTGCAGAACCAGGTATACATACACGTACACGCACTCCTGTACACACACGCACACATATGCGTGGCTCGTGCCCGTGCTGGTGCGGCGCCTGGACCGAGCTGCACGTGCGCTCGCCCACCGGTGACGTGTCCTGGCTGCTGGGCCTGCAGAACCAGGTATACATACACGTACACGCACTCCTATACACACACGCACACGTATGCGTGGCTCGTGCCCGTGCTGGTGCGGCGCCTGGACCGAGCTGCACGTGCGCTCGCCCACCGGTGACGTGTCCTGGCTGCTGGGCCTGCAGAACCAGGTATACATACACGTACACGCACTCCTATACACGCACGCACACATATGCGTGGCTCGTGCCCGTGCTGGTGCGGCGCCTGGACCGAGCTGCACGTGCGCTCGCCCACCGGTGACGTGTCCTGGCTGCTGGGCCTGCAGAACCAGGTATACATACACGTACACGCACTCCTATACACACACGCACACATATGCGTGGCTCGTGCCCGTGCTGGTGCGGCGCCTGGGCCGAGCTGCACGTGCGCTCGCCCACCGGTGACGTGTCCTGGCTGCTGCGCCTGCAGAACCAGGTATACATACACGTACACGCACTCCTATACACACACGCACACGTATGCGTGGCTCGTGCCCGTGCTGGTGCGGCGCCTGGGCCGAGCTGCACGTGCGCTCGCCCACCGGCGACGTGTGCTGGCTGCTGCGCCTGCAGAGCCAGGTATACATACACGTACACGCACTCCTGTACACACACGCACACGTATGCGTGGCTCGTGCCCCCGTGCTGGTGCGGCGCCTGGACCGAGCTGCACGTGCGCTCGCCCACCGGTGACGTGTCCTGGCTGCTGGGCCTGCAGAACCAGGTATACATACACGTACACGCACTCCTATACACACACGCACACGTATGCGTGGCTCGTGCCCGTGCTGGTGCGGCGCCTGGATCGAGCTGCACGTGCGCTCGCCCACCGGTGACGTGTCCTGGCTGCTGGGCCTGCAGAACCAGGTATACATACACGTACACGCACTCCTATACACACACGCACACATATGCGTGGCTCGTGCCCGTGCTGGTGCGGCGCCTGGGCCGAGCTGCACGTGCGCTCGCCCACCGGTGACGTGTCCTGGCTGCTGCGCCTGCAGAACCAGGTATACATACACGTACACGCACTCCTATACACACACGCACACGTATGCGTGGCTCGTGCCCGTGCTGGTGCGGCGCCTGGGCCGAGCTGCACGTGCGCTCGCCCACCGGTGACGTGTCCTGGCTGCTGCGCCTGCAGAACCAGGTATACATACACGTACACGCACACGTATGCGTAGCGCGTGCCCGTGCTGGTGCGATGCCTGGACGGAGCTTCACGTGCGCTCGCACACGTGCACGCACTCGTGCACGTATACATGCACGTACACGCACACGCACCCTACACGAAACTACTTGTGATTCATTACAACATATGAAAGTCCACTGCTGAATATAGGATTCTCCCATTGATTGCCTCACGGATAAGATTTTACCATAGTTGCCATGCTAGGCAAGCAAGTTGGCAACCGCAGTTATTTTTTATTGTGAGTTGTTATCAGGAAGATGCTGCTGCCCATTGTCTATTTTAGTTTCGCCTTTTACGACACCCTCTGGACGATATGGGGTAGAAAATATTCTTGAACCGTCACTACATGGAAACTGACACAAACATACTAGCCAAAAATATTATCTTATATTTAAACTGTCTAAAAATTCCATCTCAGAAACAAAATATACTTATGCAATATTTACATTTAAAATATTAACGACTTGTTTAAAACTAATGGTTTCTTAAATTTACGCGAACACTACACATTGAATAAAACTATATATACGGATTCTATCGCGTTTAATTTCCTTATTTTTAACTCCCGACGTTTCGGGTGCTTTACAGCGCCCGTGGTCACGCGGGGGACTAAGATGGTGTTCCAGTGTCGTAGTTAGCCCGGCTACCTTCAGTTTTTTTATATTAAATTTCGGTCCGATCTACGCAGAGCGAGCTTACGGTATCTTGAAGTCTTGCAGTGGTATGCTTGGCTTTGGGTTTAATTTTGTTAATTATAGGATCCCAAAAAGATGGCAGCACCCATCCATCTTCTCTATTGAAATTAGGGTGTTCCTAAATTTCAATAACCTCGCGTATCATCCTTAGTAGGGATCGGTGTTCTTTTGCGAGGATTTATTGTTCATCGAATCTGATGTAACAACGGGGACGATCTTGAACATATTCACAGACTGCAGACTTCCCGGAGCGTCGGTGCTTTATGTCAGCTATATGTTCTTTCACGCGGGTTTTTATGGATCTTTTTGTTTGACCGATGTAAGAGAGACCACATTCACAATCTACACTCAACGGATGGTAAAAATTGATTTATCTTCTTCTGCGACTTGTAGTATGTTTTAATGGAAGCTCCCTTCAAGATGTAGCCAACCTTGTCTGTGACTCCTCTTGCATACGGTGGTACAGCAGGCACACGCGCGACTGTGGCCGGCTTCACTCGTTCACTATGACGTAGGCGCGGGACCCGAAGCTTATTGTCTTGAAATACTTGCTTGACGTGCTGAAGCTCGGCGGCCAGATGTTTTCTGTTACAGATCCCTCGTGCTTTCTGAATCAAAGATTAACCCACGGTAGCTAACTGAGAAGGCTGATGGTGATTCACCAGTTAAATATCGGTTGGTATGAGTCTTTTTCCTATACACATTGTGACCAATAGCGTTATCAGGATTTCGGATGAGTAAAACATCTAGGAAAGCTAAAGAATTATTTGCTTCTAACTCCATTGTGAATTGTATTTTAGAGTTTCTAGAGTAAAGGTGGTCTAAAAATGCAGTTACTTTGTCAGATGGTAAAATTGTGAAAGTGTCGTCTACGCACCGCTTGTAGAATCTTGGATTTAAAGGAGCAGTAAGAATGGCTCTCTCCTCAAAGTCTTCCATGAATATGTCGGTGACTTTGGGAGATACAGGTGAGCCCATCGCCATACCTTCTACTTGCTTGTAGAACTTTTCCTTCTATAATAGATAGCCAGATGTGAGGCAGTGTTTGAGTAATACTGCGTATTCAGCAGGCATGTTGTTATCTCAAACAAGTCAAACATCTCAATCCCCCCCCCCCCATGACCATGGGTGCTGTAAAGCACCCGAAACGTCGGGAATTAAAAATAAGTTAAAATAAGTAAAATAAACGCGATAGAATCCGTATATACAGTTTTATTCAAATTTTTTAAACTGTTTATAATTTGTTTTATCTACTACTTTATTTTTCCTGAAATTATTCTACCCGATGTCTCGGAATAAACTCACTATTTGAATGTGTTCTAAAAACAAAATGCGTGGAACTCGGGGTGTGGAGGGAACGACAAGTGATACGCCATTTTGTGGAAATTCAGTCGCGTTTCACGGGGTAGCAACATACTTTTTGTGTAACCGCGTTTCTTGAAAACAACAAATCATACGTGATTGGGCGTCTTAAATTTAGACAAAAATATCGTTTACATGGTTAATAAGCAGACTCCAAGCAATAAATTGATTCAGGATTGGGTGAAGAGATTGCAAAAAACCGGTTCTAAGCTGCCATCCCATACACCGGGCCGCCCAAGATCTTCAACGACCAATGAGAATATTGTCTGTGTTAGACAGGCGATACGCGAAATTCCACACTATTCAATTCGCAAAAAAGCAGCGAAGTTAATCATACTTCGATCAACTGTTCACAGAATTCTAAAACAAGTTTTGAAACTTAACTTATAAAATTTAAATCAACGGACATGTTAACAGACAAAACTGTCGTTTCTAGGGAGTGTAGTGTATGTGCTATAATGAAATAATTAAACTAAAATATTAAACGATATCCTCCATATATAGAGTACACGTGTCTTCATGAAATGTAGAAGTTATATCTATTTAGTTCAGTAATATCATATTATTTTTGTAGAAGAAGAAGCCATTCACGTGGTCTCTACCTGGAACCACGCAATACAAACCTTTCTTACTATCTATGTATCTACGTCATACTTACTATATATAAGTCTCCTTCCATTCACTAAAAGAGTTATTAAACTGCATCAGTGAGTTTAATTTCTTGCCTTGCTCCCAACATTACAGGAGAATCAAATCCTCAAAGAAAAACATCAACGGCCATTTCACAGCCCAAAAGTGACGGTTTGGTGCGCCATGTCGTCTTTTGCCATCGTGGGACCGTATTTTTTTTTGAGGATTCAACAGGTCGAGCGTTAACAGTTAATTCAGCCCGCTATGAAAGCATGATAAACGATTTTTTCGGCCGCAACTACAGCAACTGCGAGGTTACAATTCAAATACGTGGTTTCAGCAAGATGGGGCCACCTGTCATACGTCAAACAAGTCAATAGTACGTAATATCTGTACGTGGATACTTCCCTGAAAAGCTGATTTCGATGAGAGGTGACATCAGATGGCTCTCGAGGAGCCCAGACCGCACACCTTCAGATTTTTTCCTCTGGGGTTATCTGAAGAATCGGGTGTACAACTACGTATCTATTAACCATATCTGAATTGAAGGAAAACGTTAGCAACATTTAACAACAAATCAACAACATTCTTAGAGATCACTTTCAAGAGCGCCAGAACCGCGAAGGACGTAATTTGAATAATGTTATTTTCAAAATATAATTTTCCCTTGTCTTCAGTTTCCGATTTTGTAACGTGTTTATATAAATATATTTGTCAATTTTTATGCATTAACAAAAGTTAGTTTTTTCTGAGGCACCTGTATATTTAAAACACACAAGCATGAATTGGTTTTTTGCGGGACTGTGTCCGGTTGTAAACACCACCCCAAAAGTTTCGACGCCTCCACACTTTCTTCCGTTTTCTTTTTCTTCCATTACTTTTACTTATTTGAATTTAACATTATTATATTTTAAATAATTTACGTCTTTATGTTCGTCAAAATTAAAACATTTTTATTTATGCACATAAGCATAATACTATATTGTAAAATCTTTCTTCTTTTCTGTATTTGTCTTCATTTTATTACCGCTCTAAATCTTATTTGATGTTAAGAATGTCAAAATAGTTCTAAATTAGTCAAACAAAAATGACCACTTGCAGTTAAAATAAAATAATTCGTCTCCTGCGCACACCACACGAATACATATACAAAAATATTTGATTGCATTTATATCTAGTCGAAGCTAGTATAATATGATTGTGCCCGTTAAATTATTTTCTACAAAAAATGTGATTAAGTTTCCAATTTTACGATCCCATGATCCCCTTATTTGTCTCTCCATAAAACTTAATGATTTCTTATATTAAACGGATTTTACGAATTTTATCGCGTTTAATTTTAACTTTTTTTAATTCCACTTTTTTTAGTCATTCGAAAAAGACCCATACTAACCGATATTTAAACTGTGAATCTCACCACCATCCTTCACAGTCAGCTAACTTGGCAAAAGCACAAGGGATCGTCCTGAAAATTTATTCAAAAACGAACACCCTTAATTCATATGTTGTAGACGAAAGATTTATATATTATAGCACCCGAATGTCCGATGCCTATCTCGTTATATATTATGTCTCATATGACAGTCGTGTTTCGTTGTCAGATGAGCTGGTCGCAGCTGCAGGAGTGGCCGCTGCAGGACGTGCTGGCGCTACTAGCGCCGCCCGATGTCGCACACGACGTCAACCACCTACTTAACGCCGTACGTACCGACATACACACATATTATTAAGTATTGCAAAGACTTCTATACATTTTGTCAATGTTATTTGAAGCTTATTTCAGACAAGAATGAAACCTTACTTCGTAATTGCCTAAAACCAGTAACTGTCGTAAATGAACATACAACGACCCACAGATGTGATACAGTTTTGTTCTGAATTGCTGGTTTGGTATTATACATAAGTCTTTGATGTATAGTTCATTCATTTATTCATGTATTTAAAAATGGGTGCGTTTGGCAGAAAAAAGCGCTAGCAAGCGCTTGTAAGCAAAATGGCGAAACTAAACAGTTTTCGGCCAGGATACGTTTGCTAACTTCAGTAACGCTGACACAATCCGCCATTTTGCTTATTTAATTTGTTTGTTTTGAAGTAGAGTTTATAAGTTGTTTTGTGCTATGTTAGTTTTAAGTAATATAATGACATGAATAAACATATACATTTTATTAAAAATTCATGATTGGTAAGTTTTTAATATGAATACTTTACAAACATATATTTAAATCAGGTTAGGTTCCCCGGTTAAAACTAACTTCGTGTCCTAGAGGAAAATAGCTACTTACGATTTGACAGCGCTTACCGCTTACGATCGTCATTTTGCTTACAAGCGCTTGCTAGCGCTTTTTTCTGCCAAACACACCCAATGTCTATATAATCCATCCGAAAATGCTGCCACTGTTGATGGGGAACAGCATTACTAGTGCAAGGCTTTCGACTCTGCACTTAAAGAACTGCCTGTCCAGTGCGGTAAGGCCAAGTATTTCAGAAAATATTTACGAACGTATTCATGGAAAAACCTGTGTCCAGCAATGAACTGCCTGATTTAATACACTTGTCTATACTAGAAGAAACTATTTTTAAACATGTCATGTAATACTGCATCATTTTAGCTATAACCTATAGATTTAAAGCGGGAAATTACTAAAAAGCGCTTTAAGATTTTAATTTAAACGCTCCTAATTAAAATCCCAACAATGCTGGTAATCCACTCAAGCTATCAAATGACAGCTGTATATTAATACGTCAAATTTAAATTATATATTTATTACTGAAAAACTAAAACACTTAAGGGTACAATCCAGCTCGAAGGACCAAATAAATTTCTGGGGATGTGGAATTCTCAAATGATTTCAAAGTATTATATCATATAAAATGAGGCTATATTCGGAAGTAGTTAGTAGCATTTCGTTCCGTGGATGTTATAAAAGGCGACAGAGAGAAAGAAACCGGGAGATGGGCAACAGCAATAAACTAAAAACAACTAAGCAATAAAAAAATGTTGTCGCCAATTATCGAAACAATGAGGTCATCTATTATAGGGAGGCCTTTGTGCAGCAGTGGACTTTGGATGGATTGTAATAGACCTTAGCTTACTTATCCTTTGAACCGTATCAGCTGCTCGAGTTTTACTGTAGATACATGCCTCCCTCAAGAAACTTGCTTCGTTCGATAAAGAAGTTAACCTACGAGATCAATTAGATAGCGTTCTCTTATTAAAGATATGATGTCCTATAATTCTTAACAAGTTCAGAAAATTTATCTGCGTGATTGACACCGCAACGAGAAAATATGTAGATAAATCAGTAACTATCGATTCTATATTGCTAATTACTGAAATCATAATATTAGAATTTTTGAGCAACCTTTCATAAAGTGCGATTAGCATTGAAATACGGTGTTCTTCTGAAAATTTAACCCTTCAATCTCCATAAAAATCCCATGCAGTCGCATGCGTCCGTCAAATCCCGAGCGGTCGCATTCGACCGCACCCACTCACATTACTTTAAACCGTTAAAACTTATAATTAGAGACTACTTTTCTATGAAGAAGTTTGGCATTATAAAATCTATACAAAATTCTTGATCCTGTGGTCTAAACAAGTCAGGTTTTACTTGATTACAAAAAAATTATTGTATTTTTATAACAAAAAATAACATACCAAGCGGATGTCGGCAGCGTGAAAATCACAATTATTTCTATATATTACTCAAAATTATTCACGTAAAAAGATCAATTATATTCACACAAAAACTTTCATTACAATTTTATAATAAAACACTATACTAAAACACTAGAAAAATCCAAAAATCAACTATAACATTCACATGAAAATGGAGTACAAAATGAACGTAGATTATAAATAAATATCCATTGACTAACTGACTTTTTATTCCACTAATGCCAAACTTCCTCATAGAAAATTTGGACGCTTGGTAGCTAAGAGGTTAAATGAATTCAGATGTAACCCTAGTCGGGAGGCGCTCAGAGAGTGGTGGTTGCAGCGATGTGCGAAGTAGCTTAGTCTCGGTGCCCGACATTAGTATATTGATAGCTGAATGTGACATGGCTGAATTTTGTTACAGGTCGGCGATGATTCGGTGCGTGGGTGTGACGAGACCGCTGGTGATCTGCACAAGTCCAGGTTGTTCTCTTGTGTACTTGAGCACACTTTAAACTGACACTGAAAAAACGTCACTGTAAATTTTTATTTGCTTTAATTCTTTATTTATTATAGAATAAGGGTGATATCTGAGCACACAGTCCACATGATGGTAAGTGGATGCTATGGCCCGTAGACATCTGTATCTATTTTCGATGAAGAAACAAAATGCAGATGGGTTGTCACCTCTGAGGCCAAAAAGAGAATCCTTCGTTATAAGTGAAAAGGGTTTTCGGTTTTCTACACTCACCATACAAAACAAAGCAGCATTGGGCTGCTATTTTATGCTGATATTCTGTGAGATTTTGTTCCTTGTACGGTCGAGCCAAGCTATTCGTGCCGCAACCATAATAAAGCTGCTTCTGTTATGTTTTAACTCTTCTATATGCTGTCTTATCGCCAAATTCAGAATTTTATTATGTGGAAATTAATATTATTTTTAGTTCTTTGAAATCTTTAACTTTTTATTAAAAGTTTAATATTTCACTAATATTGATAGGGTTCTTACGAGTATATCAAAAGTACATGATGTTTGATGATGAAACGCGTGCATTGGTTACAGCTCGGACTCGGTGGTGGCGGGCGAGAAGAAGGCTCCGCACGCCGCCTCGCACTGCATCCTGCCGCACCCGCCGCACCAGCCGCCGCCGCAACGGTACGCACGCACTCGCACACACACATGCACGCACACACGTACACGTTGGTTACAGCTCAGACTCAGTGGTGGTGGTGGGCGAGAAGAAGGCTCCGCACGCCGCTTCGCATTGCATCCTGCCGCACCCGCCGCACCAGCCGCCGCTGCAGTGGTACGCACGCACACACACACACACACACACACACACACACACACACACACACACACACACACCTGCACACGCACAGCAATAAATTCACATACATTTCTTTCAAGTCTAATTTTTAAAGCTTTACTTAACACTGGTCCAAGGAACATAATTTCACCATTGTTTTTTTTGGTTGTACTTTTGCAAAACCAGTTAATAAAAAATCCTACATAATCTTTTGTTTAAAAATTACTTCACAATATGTTGGTGTATCACATTGCAATGTATTTGAGAGATTTTGACCGCATCTTGAGCCAGCAAACAGTCGATGGCGATTATAGTTCAAAGCGCTTAATAAACAAAATTAAGTCAGTTCAGCAGTTAAGTTCTAAAATACTGCTGCAAGCCATGATTAATGCCACTACCGCCATCTAGTATCGAGTAGCAGAACTTTCTAGAAAATTCCTTACTAGATCTTTCCCACCAGCGCCATCTAGTATCGGGTGGCAGAACTAGGAGAGAACTTTCTACACCTAGTCGGTCAGTGTATGTGTTCGAACATTCTAGATGTTTCGGTAGAAAAGGTTTATATAAGACTAGTATTGACCGCGACCGAGCTAGTAATGAATTGGCGATAAAAGTCGCGAATCGACGTCGATCGATTGAGCTTTTGCAAACTTTGACAGAGAGTTACGGCTGCCTGCAGAACTGATCACCGGAAAACCACCTGATGCCCCACGCAGTACAACCGATCATGCAAATGACTTGCGGAACAAAATTAATGACATTTTTGAGCACGTCAGAATGTCAGAATGAGTCATGTCTGAAAAGATGAAAACCCGGTATAACCGCAAAATAAACAACAAAGGGTTCGACGAAGGTTTACTAGTGTGGTTGCACAATCCAGTCCGCTTTAAAGTTATGGATCATTACCTTAAAACATTATTACACGATTATTATAATATTTTGAGAAATCGATCGAAGAATTGCACTGCCAAACTGTTCGGAGTGAATAAAATTTGATTTCTTTTGTATACCTATTTTGTCGTATTAGTTACTTAATAGTAATAAACGTATACAGTAACAAAATTAATAATAAATGTACGACTGTAAATTTATAAAATTAATAATTGTATGAATTTGCAGTCCACCTGACGGTGACTACTGCAATTCTAGAATACCTGCAACCAACTGTAAACAAACAAAATTGTTGTCACCCCTGAGGACTAAAATGGGATACCTATACATACTTATAGCTTGTAATTAATACTGACTCTCTATACCTTTCAGAGTGAAACACAAAAAAAGAGTGCTAGCAATTAGTATAATAACGTCGTCCGTCGTAATCCAGATCGAATTTCTGCCGTGACGGCCAGTCTTCAACTCGACTAGCCATCTGCGCAGTACAGGATTAAAGTCCCCAAGTGTATGCGGAAGCTCAGGTGCACTGTCATAGCCTCTCACGCTTATAGTCCAATGGAACGGCAAATCAACACGACCGGAGAGAGATCAGGTACAAGACCAACGGCTTTACGTGCTTTCCAAGTCACGGGGTGAATGAAACACTACCAACTTCCTCACCCCAGTGGATAAATTTGGTTAGATCCGGGTTTTGAAACCGAAACCTCATGATCAGCAATTGCGCTTACTACCACTAGAGCAACGAAGCAAGCAATAGTATGTGACGTGTGTGTGTTGTTCCCGCAGCATGAGCACGCAGCCGATCAACATCCCGGGCTCGCCGCAGCGCCAGAGCTCGTCCAGCACCACCGACGACGACGACCTGCTGCTCGTCGTGCCCGAGGTGCGCCCCACCACACACCACCACGCATCAACGCTCACTACACAACACCCTCAATACGCTTTAGTTGACTAAATATTATATGTTCCACCAGTGTTGTAGGATAGAAAAATGGCAATGGCCTTGAGTGATTTTTTTGAAACAATAACATTTTGTTTCAGATTTAACATCCATAGGACGGATTTTAGTGGGCGCATTTTAATAGTGCTAATAAAAATTTGAATATTAGCTCTAACTAAATTCTTTTCCTACTATCCTTATCATTAGTCAACATCATCATCATTACAGCCTTTCACAATTCCACTGCTGAACACTCCCAAGGAGTACCAACAAGGCATGTTCCCGAGCCACCTGCATCCATCGAATTCCTGCATGTCTTACCAGGTCGTCACTCCATCTAGTGAGGTGACGCCCTACACTTTGCCTGCCGGTACAAGGTTGCCACTCGAGAACCTTTTTTTCCCCATCGGTTATCGGTTCTTCAAACTATGTGGCCATTGCCACTACAGCTTACTAATCCGTTGGGCAATGTCGGTTACTCTGGTTCTACTGCGAATATCCTCATTCCTAAATTTATTACGCAGAGAAACTCCGAACATAGCCCTCTCCATAGCTAGCTGAGCGCCTTTGATCTTCCTCATACGGCCGGCAGTGAAGAACCAAGGAAGGACCAATAGACGTCACAGATCTATAGGTCACCACTGGCAACACGCACTGGTTGTACAATCTAGTTTTGAGATTTTGGGTTAATGAATAATAAAATCGAAAATTATTATCACTAGTAATGTTTGAAAATAGAAATATTTTACACACATTATTAGCAACAATAGGAGAACTATACAAATACAATATATCAAGTTTATATAATAAACAAAAACTAATTTCCTATTTAAGAGAAAAAAGAATGTTACCCGCAAGTAGAACTTTCTCCTGTATTGTTGAAGGAGATGTATATACATAAATTGTACAAGACCTCACATCAGAGCCGCAACAAATATTTGTAAGCCATATATTTGATTAAAACTACTTTTACGGATTTTATCGCGTTTATTTTTACTTTTTATTTTTAATTCCCGACGTTTCGGGCGCTTTCCAGCACCCATGGTCACGGGGGACTGAGATGACTGACGTCCCGATGTCATTGTTAAACCCGGAGTACCTTCAGCTTTTTTAATTATTGTTTATGGTCCGATCTATGCAAAATGAACTAACTCTGTCTTGAGGTCTTGCAGTGGTATGCTTGGGTTTAGTTTTAATTTTATTGATTATAGGATCCCAAGCAGGTGGTAGTACCCAGCCTCCTTCTCTATTGAAATTAGGATGTTTTTTAATTTCAATAGCCTCACGTATCATCCTTGGTAGGAATCGGTGTTCTTTCGCGAGGATTTGTGGTCTATCAAATCTGATGTAATGGTTGGGGCCGTCTAGGATATGATCACAAACTGCAGACTTCCCGGAACGTTGATGCTTCACATCAGCTATATGTTCTTTTACGCGGGTCCTAATTGGTCTTTTGGTTTGTCCTATATAAGAGAGACCACATTCACAATCAAGCTTGTACACTCCTGCATCTTGTAGAGGAATATGACACTTGACGGATGGTAGGAACTGACTAATCTTCTTCGGCGGCTTGTAGAATGTTCTAATAGAAGCTCGCTTCAAGATATAGCCAATCTTGTCTGTGACACCTCTGACATATGGTAGTACAGCAGGCACACGCTCGACTGTGGCTGGCTTCACTCGGTCACTGTGACGTAGGCGCGGGACCCGAAGCTTGTTGTCGTGCAGAACTTGCTTGACGTGCTGAAGCTCGGCGGCCAGGTGTTTGCTGTCACAGATCCCTCGTGCTCTCTGTAACAAAGATTTGCCCACGGTAGCTAACTGTGAAAGTAAAAAAACTGTGAAACGTAGGGTCCCGCGCCTACGTCACAGTGACCGAGTGAAGCCAGCCACAGTCGAGCGTGTGCCTGCTGTACTACCATATGTCAGAGGTGTCACAGACAAGATTGGCTATATCTTGAAGCGAGCTTCTATTAGAACATTCTACAAGCCGCCGAAGAAGATTAGTCAGTTCCTACCATCCGTCAAGTGTCATATTCCTCTACAAGATGCAGGAGTGTACAAGCTTGATTGTGAATGTGGTCTCTCTTATATAGGACAAACAAAAAGATCAATTAGGACCCGCGTAAAAGAACATATAGCTGATGTGAAGCATCAACGTTCCGGGAAGTCTGCAGTTTGTGATCATATCCTAGACGGCCCCAACCATTACATCAGATTTGATAGACCACAAATCCTCGCCAAAGAACACCGATTCCTACCAAGGATGATACGTGAGGCTATTGAAATTAAAAAACATCCTAATTTCAATAGAGAAGGAGGCTGGGTACTACCACCTGCTTGGGATCCTATAATCAATAAAATTAAAACTAAACCCAAGCATACCACTGCAAGACCTCAAGACATAGTCAGTTCATTTTGCATAGATCGGACCATAAACAATAATTAAAAAAGCTGAAGGTACTCCGGGTTTAACAATGACATCGGGACGTCAGTCATCTCAGTCCCCCGTGACCATGGGTGCTGGAAAGCGCCCGAAACGTCGGGAATTAAAAATAAAAAGTAAAAATAAACGCGATAAAATCCGTAAAAGTAGTTTTAATCATGTGTAGTGTTCGCGTAAATATAAGAAATCATTAAGCCATATATTTACCAGCAAATAGATACAAATACGAGCAAATGCTTAGCTATTGCACTACGAGCCGTCTTACAAATACAAGACAGTTAAATACACAGATAACGTCCTCCAGACCGAATTTCGGTCACGGCCAGCCTCAACGGAGACTAACCATCGGCGCAGAACAGGACTAAAGTACCCAAGCACAGGTGCACTTTCTATTCCCTCACTCTCATAGCCCAATGGCCGTCCCATTGGGCTATGAGAGTAAACCGTAAAGCGACACGACTGGAGAGATCAGGCGCAGGACCACCGGCTTTACGTGGTATTCGTGGCACGGGGGTGAGACACCGCCAACTTCCTGATTGCGGGCGGCTACTGAGAATTTCTTGACAGAAAAACTCAGTAATTGATTTTTTAGCCCGACCCGGGATTCGAACCTAAGACCTCATGATCAGCAGTCGCACTACTACAACCACTAGACCAACGAGGCGGTCAAAAAATACACAGATATATTTATTGGAAAGACTTACCAATTTTTATATTTTTAACCTGTTCTCTTTCATCATTCAGTGGTACATTTCGATCAAACTCAGTCTCAGTCATCTCGCTGTACTTGCGCCCTGCAATTGTCACGATAATTGTGAATTATCTGCAACAGGTGCTAACATTGCACGTGTGTTTTCAACGGTAATCTCAGGGCAAGTCGCGGCACCCGGTGCGGCGGTCCAACTCGTCGCCCGAGATGTCGTCCTCGTGGAAGCTGACTGCGCGGGAGCAAGAGGACGAGATAGCCGTAGACCCCGACGAGATGATACTCTTGCCCCGTTGCGAGCCCACGTATGTTGATTTTTCTGTTGCTCATAAAACTATGTAGACGCTGTAAGTTGATTGATTTTTGAAGTGAAAACTTCTTTAGCGGCGTTGTACACTTTTTTTGTAACGAGTAAAAAATGTTAAACTCGCGTCAGGACACGTGACCTGTGTGCCTAGTGCGAGTTTTTTTACGCGTTCGATAGCGATAAAGTTAACTACGATTTGTATGGAATAAAAAAAGCGCCAACTAGTGACAATAATTTGAAACACAATTCCTGAGTGCGAGTTTACTACGTGGTCGATATCGATCATCGAACATTGGGTGCGTTTGGCAGAAAAAAGCGCTAGCAAGCGTTTATAAGCGCTCAAATAGATTTCGGCCAGGACACGATTGCTACTTTAGTAGCGCTGACACAATCCGCCATTTTGCTTATTTAATTTATTTGTTTTGAAGTAGAGTTTATAAGTTGTTTTGCGCAATATTAGTTTTAAGTAATATAATGACATGAATAAACATATACTATGCTATTAAAAATTCATGATTGGTAAGTTTTTAATATGAATACTTTACAAACATATATTTAAATTAGGTTAGATTCCCGGTTAAAACTAACATCGTGTCCTGGAGGAAAATAGCTACTTACGATTTGACAGCGCTTACCGCTTACGTTCGCCATTTTGCTTACAAGCGCTTGCTAGCGCTTTTTTCTGCCAAACGCACCCATTGACTAACATTTGACAGTGAGAACGTTAACGCTCGTGATTGGTTGTTTGAAGTATATTGCGAGTGCGAGCGACTATTTTGATCGTTCGAGACGTAACTTAAGTAAACTTTACGGCGTCGCTCTCGAAAATGTTGAAAACATTTTCGATAGCGACGCCGACTTGGATTTTTACAGTGAAATGGAAGAGTGGGAATAATTGTTAAGAGTTAATTTTATTTCGTTTTATGTGAACGATGTATAATTATGGCAGGACGTTTCTTTTCGCTTGGAGGATGTTTGCAGCCGCTAAGGCATAAATAAGTAATAATTATAGATGACTACTATTCTTTGATTATATAGACAATCCCATCACAATCAAAGCTGCTATTATAACGCCAGTGTTGAAGCAAGAGCTTGTGCATATTTTCGTTTGTTGTTACATCCCGACGACAGGCAATTTAAGGATAAATAAAGTATTCAAGTTTTTTGTAAATAGCGTTTGATAAATCTAAGGTCTACTATCTCTATTCAATAATTAAATCAATTTCTTCTAAATTTTTTTATACAGACCATTTGATAGCTTGCATTAGACGATGCTTTGCCGAGGCCTCCATGCCGAAAATCCAATAAATTCTAGTCCGCGTAAACTAGTTACAAAACACACTTATCAAACTTCAATTTACATCTAAATAACTTAAATTCCATTTACTGCTCCAAAAATTTCACTATAAAAGCATATTAAAACGAACACATCTTTATGTTTTTTGCTTTTAATTTAAACGTTGTATTATTAACCATCACGGACAAGTTACTCGTCCGTATCTAATTCATAATCTCATTAAACTAACAAACTGTCGGGTGTCGAAACCCTGATCAAATTACGAAACATAAACAAAAAGGGTAATAAAGATATAATAACCACAAATATGAAAGACGGATGCTAATATTAAGACCACTAAATAAAAATGTCATTCTGAATTTGGTTAGTTTATCTCACGGAACGAACATGCCACCAACATAAGATACGGAATAACCGCCATTCACGGTGAGCAAACGCGAATCGAAAGGTTAGCTTCGATTGTAACTCACACTCGCTCGTCTTCGCTTGTCGATACCGACGTCGTTAACTCGGTTAGCGCGATGGTGAAGTCATTCGATAAATTTTGTGGAACTCGCACTAGGCACACTGATCGAAAATTCGTAAGACGTCGTCGAAATTATGTATGAAAGTTGATTTTTCTGAGAGATAAACATTTTAATGTAATATAAATTGTCATGTTTGTGTACGATAGTGCAATAAATAAATACTGTATTCTACCACATAGATGATAGTACTTTTATACCGATAATTAAAGCAATTCGTGCAAAATTATTCCTAAACCATTCCAAAATATCAAAAATGCACAATGTTAATATTCAAGTTTTCACTTCTGCCGGCACTCCCGGAGTGCAACCCGTCGTTTTTATTTTTTATTTGAAATGTTTTATCGAATAATAGTTTTGTTGTTTGTTAAGCTATTTATAGTAACTAGTAATATACATGGTTGACGACATGGAATAGTGTAATCGCTTTCAAGCTGTTCCTTATATAAGTTTTGTTAGTCATAATGTAACCTATTTTTGAAGAGAAAACTTTTTTAGAATCGTTGTGACTTGAAACTCGATGAAACGAAAAAGCAACACTAAAAAGAGACAAATATAGTCTATGAGATTTAGCCTGTGAGGTAATGAGATAAACTATGAGATTTAGACTGCGAGATAATGAGATAAAATATTATATCGCCAGGTGGTCGAAACACGACTCATTTAAGTCGTGTTTCGACCACCTGGCGTCTATTTTACGTACCATCTCGAGAGTCAAATCAATTTTTGTGCGACAAAATGACTTTACCTATAAAATGAAGTAGATGATGCTATTAAAAAGCAATTTTACTCGAAAGAAAATATTATTTTGGTTTATAACACTAAATTTAGGCTCAATACGAGTATCTCTAAATATAAGGATTGTAACATTTATTTGCTATAAAATTGAAACTTTCTTGTCGCACTTGTGGTTGAAAATTATTACATGAAATTAATCATTTGCTGTATCTACTACACGTGCGATTAAAGAATGGGATTGGAAATGGCGTTACCTTTATTCACCTCTCTTTCGCACACTTTCGCTATCTATACTCACACCCGTCAGTTGCGATATGCGTTTTTCATGCGTTCTATAACTTCAGTCTCTTGTTATTGGAATCAATGATAACAAAATTCTATAAACTACGAAAAAAATTCAGTCCCGTTTTACTAATTTGTGAGCTACGACGCGTTCTGAGAGTTTTCTTCATTATTAGTGTTCCACCCCATCCATTACATCCCATTGAGACATAAGTTATAATTTTCGTTTGTTTGTCTGTCCAAGCTAATATTCGGAATGGCTTTCGATTTCGAAATGGAATGAACGGAATTACGGCAAATGAATGGAATTCGATTGTAATAAAACTTCTTGAACAAATAGAGAGTAATACCAGGAATGGCCTAAACTAGATTTTGTCCAATATTTAGAGATTTTATTAAAATAGAAATATTGATAAGATTAAATAAATGGTCTTTAATAGTTATCTTAACTTACTAATAGTCTAAACATTAATAGATCCCACGCAAGCGAAGCCAGAGCGGGTCGCTAGTTATAAATGTTATTTTAAAATTAAATTACCTACTTGCGTATATAATTCTTTTTAAATATTTTCCCATTAAAATAAAATTTCCAATTAACCGAA
Organism: Parnassius smintheus behrii; assembly: GCA_036936625.1. Lineage (NCBI taxonomy): Eukaryota > Metazoa > Arthropoda > Insecta > Lepidoptera > Papilionidae > Parnassius > Parnassius smintheus. The sequence continues at coordinate 55,130,365 of JAUPFT010000004.1, read as the reverse complement.
TACTATAACGATATACCGTTATTAGGGGGTTTTCGCTGTTGGTACTGATCATGTTGACGGTACGTGCTCGATGGACCGCCATTTCTAATCCCATTCTTTATCCGTACGAACTGTATTTATAAATAATATTGTAATAAAACTAATGATGACTAATGTAAAAGTAAATTACTTTCGATACACGTGTTTGTAATCTATATTTAAAAAAAATATTCCGTTCTCTTTGAGCTCAAGGTCGCTAAGCGAGCTATAAAGAGGGCTATGCCCGGAGTTTCTCTGCGATTTAAAAATGAGGATATCCGTAGTAGAACCAGAGTAACCGACGTAACCTAACGGTTTAGTAAGCTAAAGTGGCAATGGGCCCGCCATAAAGCTCAAAGAACTGACAACTGATGGGGAAGAAATTTTCTCGAGTGGCAACCTTGTACGGGTAAGCGAACTGTAAGATGCCTCCATCCCCCCACTAGATGGAGTGGCACAGGACCGCGCTTAGTGGCGTTCCTTGGGGAGGCCTATGTTCAGCAGTGGACTTGTGAATGGCTGGAATGATGATGATGATGATTCGATTCTGTTCTATTCTAAAACAACACAATATTTGTCACTGTTATTTATATTCAGAAACACAGTCAACATAGACATTATATCTGTTTTGCAGCACGGCGGCGATGACGTTACACGCTAATAAGAAAGCGGCAAAGAAGAGTGACATGCGAGTGTCCTGCGAAGCGATCCCCGAGGAGATCTCGGGCACCTCGCCGCTCACACAACTGCACCCGCAGACACACATACAAACGCACACGCAAACTCACACGCAGACTCACGTGCCAACCAACGTGCCAGCAAACACACAGACACACTCTAAACCAAACCTGATCGCGAACGCACACACTAACGCGAACGTGAACGCGCATGTGACTTCGCATCCCCACCTAAAAACGTTCAACTCTGATCCAGGTCAGTGCACGATTATAAATTTCTATTTTTCATAATTAGCCTATTGACATCCATAGCTTTATGACGTCATTCATTTTCAAAGGCTTCTATGTATTATACTACTTCACAGGCTCTGCGGCCTTAATACATTGCGCTCTAAGTTGCAATTAATTCTTTTTTTGTTTTTTTTTTTTTATAGAATAAAGGTGACAAACGAGCACACAGTCCACCTGATAGTAAGTGGATGCTATGGCCCATAGCATCTACATTTATCTTGAATTAAGAATGAAAATGCAGGTGCGTCGCCAGCCCTGAGGACTTAGATATAATGCCTCGTTACCAGTAAAAAGCGTCTGTGGTTCTCTACACTCACCATACGAAACACAGCAGTATTAAGCTACTATTTTACGCTGGTATTCTATGAGAGCGTTGTCCTACCCCGGTTGAGCCGACCCATTCGTGCTACAATCATAACATAGTGGCTCTGTCACGTAAGATCAATTCTCCATAACTCGTTTAGTCCACTTTGAGCGTACGAGAAGAATACTTCTTTGTTTTGTAAACTGCGAATGTTATTTTCGACAATCTTCCTTCCTATATATATATATATATATATATATATATATATATATATATATATATATATATATATATATATATATATATATAACATATATATAAATGTGTGTAGATATATAAGGGGGAGTGGGGGGGGGCAAACGAGCATGCGGCTCACGCGGAAGAAAACTCCTAATAAAACGTACAGTGGTAGACCGCCAAACATCCAGATGGAGTTGGGATGGAGATGGAGATGGATGGTATAGTGAGTTTTGTCGCCGTGTGTGTTCATGAAATTTGGCGGCTGGGATTAATCCGAACAATCCCTAAGAGCACTCCTCGTGGTAGATGCGATAGAAAATGCAAAGATGCAATGTATCTTCGCAGCGCCAGTGTATCGAACCGATCAGAGAGGACTCGGTAAAATGGAAGGAGCATATATTCATAAAAAATATAAACATATCGTTGAATAATACTCCTCTTCCTTTTTTGTTTAAATCAACTATAAACTAATTTCTAGCTTATTCTAACTAACAAAATAAATGAAAGTTTTATCTATTATATATCTATAATATATTTTTATAAATCAGAGAAAAATAAAAGAAATAAAAATATGTTGTGCGTGTAATATGAATGTGAGTGTGGGTGTGGGTGCGTGTGCGTGTGCGTGTGCGTGTGCGTGTGCGCGCGCGCGCGTGTGTGTGTGTGTGTGCCATAGTACTGGTGTATGATGCAGAGTGTTTTGTTGCAGGCGAAACCGACACGGCACCGGCTGACTCGCAAATTCACTTACACAAGGTACGTACTGACTTCTTATATTGAAGATGAATAATATAATCAGGCGTTACTTCGCGGAAATCCATTATACATTAAATATGTTAAAAATTCTTATATCCGTGTAATAAAATAAAACGTGTCTTACCTAGTTTGTAGAGCACCTCCCGCCCTCCGTCAATTGCGTGCATTATCCCCGTCACGACTATTCCCAGCACCACTACTTCCAACACCACTACACTAGGAAAGACACACCACCGTCTATACGACACGTGTTTCGCTTCTAAGCATCTTTAGGTGAAGTAGACTGCTTAGTGAGTTTTTCTTATATTTATTTATTTATTTAAAACTTCATATACACAAGTGGTATATAGGCGGACTTAATGCCTAAGGCATTCTCTCCCAGTCTACCTTGGGATGATGCACAGATAGAATGAAGTAGGTGTAATAAAAAGTTAATATGCGAATACTAAAATAGAATAACAAAAAAATTGTAATACATGGAAATAAAATACATAAGATATAAATGGTACATCATAATTATAATATATGTATGAATATTAATTGTTATATTAATATTCATACATATATGTGTATGAATATTGTGATGTTTATGAAAGCCGGAGAGAACACACAGAACGTAACGCAATCTATGTCGTTTATTCCATAATGAATTCGCTGTATTATCTTAATTTACCCGCCACCTACATAATAAGTCTTAACCTACTACCCTACATTACACTCCTCTACACTTATTTATTATTATGCTAATCTTAAATATAACTTAATTACTTAACATTATTGTATCAGCGCTTAATCAATAATAAGGTTTTTGAGTCTACATTGCCTTATAGGGCGACTCCGAGGCTTTGTGGGCGGTACAACGTTTGGCAAGGTATCCTGATACGCCTGTGAACCCGGGTTCTCACTGGTCGTCTCCCTTGCCGACTCCTTTAAGCCGATTTCAGCCTCTGAGGTTTTTACCACCCCCCGGTCATCCCGATCCGCCGACGGACCCGGCTGAGCCTTTCCCACCTCTGGTGTCACCGTCGGCTCGTTGGTTGAATTTGTGCTGTAACCTGACGGAGGATCATTGTAAGGACATGTCATAGATGCCCTTAAAGATCTCCTTTTTAATTGGTCTATATGTCTATGAATTATTTCGCCACCTTTTCCCTTAATTGTATAGCTATTAGGACCCCTAACGTCTACTACTTGACCACTGCCCCACTTTTCCCCTTTCAAGTATTGTCTATACCAAACATCTTCCGAAGGATTCAGTTTCCTGTCTCCTCCTTTGGCTAAGTCTTTCTGGTGTCGTTGCACCTTATAAATCCTGTTTTCCCTGTCTAGTTTTAAAATATCTAACTTAGTGCGCAGTCGTCTACCTAACAATAACATAGCGGGACTCTCGCCGGTGGTTGAATGCTCCGTATTCCTATAATATAGCAAAAAAGTTTGTAGTGCCCTGTCTACGTTTTGTTTTTCCTGCACCGCTTTCTTTATAACCCGCTTCAAGGTTTTTACCGCGTTTTCAGCTAAACCGTTCGAAGCAGGGTGATACGGAGCCGTGAAAATATGATCGATACCTTGACTGCATATGAAGTTATTGAATTCTATACTTGAGAACGGGGGGCCGTTGTCCGTCACGATTTGTTTGGGTAGTCCCCAACGACTGAAAAGTTCCCTTAACTTATCTATTACCCCCGTGGCTGCCGTACTCGCTACTTGATAGATTTCTAGCCATTTTGACATCGCATCGACCCCTACCAAGTACGTTTTTCCAAAAACGGGCCCCATAAAATCTAAATGTATCCTTGACCAAGGACGATTGGGCCATTGCCACATACGAGGCGTTTGTTTTGGCGGAGCATCCGCTTGCGCCGCGCATATCTCGCACTCCCGGCATATCCGCTCCACCGCCTCGTCCACACCGGCCCACCAAACATAGCTTCGAGCTATAGCCTTGGATTTGACAATGCCCATATGAGGTTCGTGAATCATACATAAAACTTTTTCCTTACAGGCCTCCGGAACAACTAGTCTATGCCCCCACATCACACAGCCTATTTCCTCATATAATTCATTCTTTCGATTAAAAAACGGTTGTAAACCCTTAATATTACATTCCCCTGGCCAACCATCCCGAATATAGCTAATAACCTTCGAGAGAATTGGATCCCGAGCGGTTTCATTTTTAACTTTATTATAATCTAACAACAATGATTGCTGAACGAAATGCAGATACGTTTGCTCGGGCGCCGCATGAGTCATCTTACTAGACGAAAGCGGCAGACGCGACAGGCCGTCCGCTCCATTCACATCGGTACGTATGTACTCAATATCAAACGAATAAGCGGACAAAATAATTGCCCACCGTTGCATCCGACTCGCTACCATAGTTGGTATACCTGTGTTCGGTCCAAAAATGGACACTAGCGGCTTGTGATCGGTGCGCAGAGTAAAATGCCGACCGTACAAATATTGATGGAATTTATTTACGGCAAATATAATCGCTAATGCCTCGCGGTGTATCTGCGAGTAGTTTTTCTCGGCGTCGCTAAGCGTGCGTGACGCATAAGCCACGGGGCGCTCGCGACTGCCGTCGTCGCTCGGCTGCGACAACACGGCCCCTATCCCTCTGGCGCTCGCGTCGCACGTTACTATAACCGGCCGCTGGGGGTCGTAGTGAGCTAATACTTCCGCGCTGATTAATACATTTTTGACTTCAACAAATGCGCGCTCACATTCCTTCGACCAAAACCAATTTTGACCGTTTTTCAGTAATTGGTATAATGGTACGAGCCTCATGTTTTTAATAAATTTTGCGTAGAAATTTACTAAACCCAAAAAAGACCGTACCTCGGTCACGTTACTAGGCCTAGGTAGCTTAGCAATTGCTTCTATCTTTTTCGGGTCTGTTTTTACTCCGTCTTTACTAAGTACATACCCTAAAAACTGCACTTCGTTTACAAAAAATATACATTTATGATTTTTTAATTTCAATCCGTTCTTATGTAACCTGCTAAAGACAGCTTCTACGGCTTGAAGGTGGTCGAACTTATTTTTCCCGCCGATTATGACGTCGTCTAAAAATACTTCGACATTGGGGATGTCCTTTAACAAATTATACATAATACGCTGAAATATTCCAGCACTCGATGCTAGCCCGTACACTAACCTATTATACTGAAATAAGCCGCGGTGCGTATAACTACGGTTAACTTTTTAGTATCGTCTAGCTCTATCTGATTATAGGCTTGAGACAGATCGATTTTTGAAAAATATTTCGACCCACTCAACCTAACAATTAAATCCTCAACTCTAGGTAAGGGATATCGATCAACTAACAAAACAGGGTTTATCGTCGCCTTATAGTCAGCACAAATTCTCAACGAACCGTCAGCTTTGTTTACCGGTACCAGCGGCGAGGCCCAGTCGGAGCAGTCGACGGGCTCGATGACGCCGTCGCGCAGCATCGCGTCCAGCTCGGCGTCGACGCGCTCGCGCAGCGCATACGGTATTGGCCGCGCGCGGTGAAACACCGGCGCTGCCCCCTCGCGGATTCTTAACGTCGCCTTGCCGCCCGTGTACCGTCCCAGCCCTCCATTAAACAATTCTTTATATCTGGAAAACAAATTTTTCAATTGATCATCTAAATTACTTCGGTTACTCTGCAAGTTATGGCAGTTGGTAAATAATGGTAATTTTATTTTTAATTCAGATAACCACTGCCTGCCCAACAAGGACGTGGTTCCTCCTTTGACAACAAACAATTCTAATCTTTTTTTCTCTCCACCGTAACAAACTTCCGGTGTGATTAATCCTAAAGGTCTAAGTGACGAACCGTCATAGAACTTCAAACTAACACTTGTGTTATCTAACTTAATGGTACTAAAATATAGCTTATAAGTTTGTTCGCTAATGCATGACACTGCCGTTCCCGTATCAACCTCCATATTGATGACTTTATTATTTACAGTCACTGGCAAACTCACCGCCTTATAGTCACCTAAACATAGGTGATGAAACTCCTCTAATTGACCCCCGTCTTCATCATGCCGTGCCACGTTTGCCTGATGACAAGCGGTATGCCTGGTTGTGCGAATACATGCCGCGCCCTGTCCCGGACACACGCGTCGTAGGTGACCCGTGCGCTTGCACCTGCTGCACACGTATTCCCGGAACCGACAATCCTCATAACCGTGGCCTGTCCCTCCGCATCCGCTGCAATTTTGACTGCTAATTGCATCGGGCCTCCTTACAGCTGTAGACGATCCCGGCCGATTGTGTTGTGGCTGGCGGTCTCCGCGCATTCCGCGCCCGCCTCCCCCCAACGTTCTCCGCGATCCATTTTTCCCGATCACCAGCGAGTGCACCCCCGCCATATCTCTTCCTGATGTTGCTGACTCGGTTGCATCTACCGCCGCAGCGTCCCGCTCCGCGGCCTCTAACGAGCTGGCAATCTTTATCGCATTGGTGAAACTTAATGTGTCATCCTCCGCAAACAGCCTCTGCCGAATAACATCGCTCCTTAATCCGCAGACAAATTGATCCCGTAGACTTTCACTAAGACCGTCGCCCAGTTTGCAGTGACGTGTTAATTTTTTTAACTCTGCTACGTACTCTGCTATATTCTCATCCGCTGCTTGCCTCCTTTGTCTAAAACGATACCTTTCCGCTAACGCGGATGGTGCCGGCTGTAAGTGGTTGCGCAATAGACTAATGGCGGCGTCGTATTTTAATTCCGACGGATTCACGGGGCTAGCCAGGTTCACTAGCAACTCGTAGGCCTCATCGCCCATGACCGCTATTAGCGTGGGCAACTTGAGATCACTATTTATTTTATTTGCCGTAAAATACATCTCAAGTCTATCGACATACGACGACCACACCCCGGTTTTTACATCGAACTCGTTTACTTTTCCAATCGACATTGTCCTCGAATTAACTTGTAAACTTTTACTCACAACGATTAAAAACACAATAAAACTACGTTTTTATCCTCGTCGCCAATGTGATGTTTATGAAAGCCGGAGAGAACACACAGAACGTAACGCAATCTATGTCGTTTATTCCATAATGAATTCGCTGTATTATCTTAATTTACCCGCCACCTACATAATAAGTCTTAACCTACTACCCTACATTACAAATATTAATATAACAAGATAAAATTATATTAATATTCATACACATTATGATATATATTCTTATTGTAATTATGTATATTATATATACTAAAATATATAATATACATAATTACAATAAGAATATATATGTATATATAAACATACATATATACATATATATATACATATACATACATACACACACATACATACATATATACGCATATACATACACATACACATGTACAACCAGTGCGTGTTGCCAGTGATGACTTACGGATCAGAGACGTGGTCCTTCACTTCTGGCCGTATGAGGACGCTGGTTCTGCCAATGATGAGGATGATGATTCTGCCAATTTATTAAGTAAGTGTTCCCGAACCTTCATCTTGAACGCGTACCGATTGCTAGCCGTCCTGATTTCGAGAGGGAGTGCGTTCCAAAGGAGGATAGATTGAATGTGGAAAGAAGAATGAACAAGTCCAGAGCTATGGGATGGACATAGGAGAAGAAGGTTGTTCGTAGAGCGGAGGTTTCTCTCATGACTAGCACTAAGCAACTGAAAGTGAGGAGATAAGTAGGAAGGGGAAGTTGGAGACATCAGGATAGAATAAAGGGTGGTGAGTGCACGCAAACTACGGCGTTGACGAATAGGTAACCATTTTAATTGAGATCGATACGTGGATACTTTCGAAGATTGAAAATGAATCGAATGCAGTTATTCAGAAGACGGTCAAATTTGTTGAGAAGATCTGCATTCAGGTCAAAATAACACACATCACCGTAGTCGATTAGGGGAAAAATTAAACTCTGTACAAGCATTGTCTTAATTTCAGATGGTAGAAAATTTTTTAGGCGATAGAGAGAACGCAGGGTACCAGTGACTTTCTGGCTAACGGTCGTTGTTTGGGCTTTCCAACTCAAAGTAGAATCAATTAATAAACCTAAGTCCTTCACAGTGGAACACAATTGAATCTCAGTATTATTAAAAAAGATAGGAGGTAGAGCTACTGTTTTCAATCTCTGGATCATCGGACGGCTACCAATTATTATGCCCTGACACTTCGAAGGGTTGACCATTAGGCCAAACCTGTCAGACCAGTTCTTAATGTACTCAAGGTCCCTGTTAAGTGTGTCCACCGCTGTAGAAATATCGTCAATACTCGCTTGTGTGTACAGTTGCAAGTCATCAGCATACAGATGATACGCAGACTGAAGGTTTTGAGTAGTGAGATTAATAAATATAGAAAACAACAAAGGAGATAATATGCCGCCTTGAGGGACACCAGCATGTATGTCAAGCCAGCTAGATGATAGCTCATCGATGCGAACCGACTGCTGGCGCCCTCGAAGATATGATGAAAACCAATCCAGTGCTTCGGGTGAGATCATGGAAAGGGAAAGGATGGAAATTAGAATGTCATAACTAATGGTATTAAAGGCGTTCGAGAAGTCAACCAAAACCAACACAGTGACTTTAGCGTCCTCTATGCCTGCCCTAATATCACCAGTTACTTTCAGGAGTGCGGAAACGGTACTATGACCGGGCCTAAAGCCAGACTGCAAGGGACTTAATAAGTTATTACGAGAGATAAACTGCGAAAGTTGCTTGTGGACACAGGCCTCATGGACCTTGGATAAGAAGGGAAGGATGGATATAGGTCGGAAATTATTGGGTAAAGTGGGATTTGGGATCTTTTGTAAGGGAATAAGGTAAGCATTACGCCACAGTGAGGGAAAATCACCAGAATCCAAGGAGAAGTTAATGATGTGCGAGATGACTGGGAGGATATGGTCAAGTATATAGATAATCATCCGTCGGCTGATGTTGTCTTAACCTACAGCATTAGATTTAATGGAAAGGATTATCTTCTTGATCTCATCTAGAGCTACTGGAGAAAATTGAAACAGATTAATATCAGGACGAGGTAAACCCATTTAGTGTTCAACAGTAAGACGCTTGGTCTAGTGATCAAGAGGACTGTTGGAGACAAAATGGAAATTGATATCATCCAGACCAATCGTCCTTTGAAACTCACAACGGTGTCGTTTACCGATACCTATGGTTCCAAGGAACTTCCAGATATTAGCAGGGGAAGAAGATGAGATGTTACTAAGAATAAATCGGCATTTGGCGTTGCGTATCATCTGATTGCACCGATTCCTTGCAACTTTATAAAGCGTCTAGTTTTGATCACATCGATCTCTTCTAATTTTGCCGAAAGCGCGATCCCTACGTCTCATCGCAATCTGAACCCCAATCGTCATCCAAGGCGCAGGTGGACGCTTGAGCTTCACTTTTTTGATGGAAGCATGTACGTCATATAATTTAAGGATAGCTTCATTCAAAGCCCCCACTTTTTCATCCACAGTGGGTGCAGAAACCACGCTGTTCCAGTTTATTTTGGATGCATCCATACAAAGCTTTTCAACATCCAAGCGACCAAAACAACGCATGTGTAGAGTTTTAGCTGGAGGTTTAGGAGGTTTAAGGACGTAAGAAAGGAAAATGAGGTCATGATAGGAGAAAGCAGGTGCAAAGTGTTGACCGTGGCAGAAGACAAGAGAAAGAGCAGAGGTAAGGATTAAGTCAAGCCAGGTATCCTCCACATCAATATTATGGTGAGTGGCTTGTAAAGGTAAAATGTGGAGGCCAACCGACTCGACAATTTGAAGGAGCTTAGAGGAACGGGTTAAGTGCGGAGTGAGGAGATCTGTATTAAAATCGCCCATGATGACGTGATGTGAGTATCCGACCCCAAGGATTCCAGAATTGTTTCAAGACTGGAGAAGTAATCGACAGAAGGAGGACAGTAGACAACGCCAAGTACTAATTTGGCTCCTTTTACGCAAACTTCAAGGAAAAGAAATTCTGCAGATGCAGTATAATAGGGGGAAGAAAAAGCTAGAATTTTATAAGAAAATCAGAACGAAGATATATAGCGACCCCGCCCCCTCTCCTATCAATTCGATCGTTGCGTATCAAACTGAAGCCAGAAAGAGGGTAAGCGGTAGAAGGAAGATGGGGCTTAAGCCAAGTCTCCGAAATCAAGACGGCATGTACATCAGCGTCAGAGAAAGCCTCAATCAGATCACTGTAATGACTAGGTACGCTCTGTGCATTAATGTGGCAAACATTAAACAAAGGCCGGGATTCATCGAATTTATGTCGCACAAAATCCCCTAACGTTTCAGTAATAGAGCAATAACTGTCATTTGATGAAGAAAACTCGTTGGCAGAAAGAAAAGAATCATCATCTGAACTCATCTATATGTAATAGAATATATAAAAATAAATAAATAAATAGACCTAAACTATAAGAATAAATAAATTAGTATAATTAAAATTATATAATGTAAAAAAATAGTAATAATTTCGATTGCTAAACTGCCATCCCTGCACCACCCGCCAGCTAACACACTCAAAAATTAAAAGACAAATGTAATACACAAAACAATAAAAATGAAAATGATTTGCAAGACAACTACAACTAAACTACGTTAAGATTATTAATAATAAATAGCAGAACTTAGAACAAATAAAAAGTATCATAGAGAAGTGTCTCGTAGACGACAAATATACTATGTCCAAAGGACTTTGTATCCATGATCATGTATTAATAAAAAAAAACCTTCCCAGCGACCGTAAGTTAACTTGCACTGTGCACTTGTTACGAATCTATTAATCTATTGACAAAATATAACAAAAAGCAAAACAACTTAATACCAAAACAAAGTAGAACTTAACCTAAAATGTAATTAAAATTTTAAGTGAAAATATACAAGTTTTAATAAATGATGTAAAACGAAAAACTATATTAAAATTAGAAATGAACTAATTTTAAAAAAAAATGTAAATAAATGAGAAAGAAAGAAGCTTAAGGTTACATAAAAGCAAAACAAGGTTTAATACTGTTGATAAAAATAATAATAAATTATACTAAGTAATTCTGCAATATTGAATAAATTTAAAGTTGTAGTAAAAGGAAAAAGGAGAATTAAGACAATAAAACGCAATACTGAGTAGTTATTTACGTGGCTTAGAATTGCTTCCTGCAATGCGCTCGCCTCCAGTTGAGGATTCAGCAGTCGCTTTAGGGTGTTTTTGCGTAAGAGTAGTCAGCTCATCTAAGGTAGTGACTTTACGCCGGGATCCATCTGCAACTTTCACCACAATTACTCCATCTTGGGTCCAGCGTGCACGCATGCCGAAATGCTGACGGGCTTTGCCAAAAACGGTTTGCCGAGACTTTGTCAAGAACTCCTTTACTGAAACTGGACAACCTTTCAGTCTAGACTTTGCCCTCCATACTGATGACCTGAAGTCAACGCTAAGAAATCGAACTAGGATTGGCCGGAGACGATTTTTGGTGGCTACTCCAATCCTGTGGCAGACACTGATGCAAGATGCTGTGATGTCCTTCAACTCCATTTTGTGGATTATACTTAGCACTGTAGCCTTGCAGTCCTCCTTCTCCTCTTCAGCAACACCCAAGAAAGGGAGAGCCTTTCGTCGATGCCTGGTCTCAATAGTGTCAACCATATGGGAGCACTCATTAATTTGTTTACGGAGCATACCGAGCATAGAGAACATGAGTTCACGGAATGTTCGAAACTCCTCAGCCACCTTTGCAACCGTGTCCTTGGCAGATCCCCCCGTGTGTAACTGTGCTTCCAGTTCGGCCATCCTTTTTGAAAAGCATTCTTCCGAACTGTTCTGTGCAGTTCTAATCTCATCGAGTTGAGACATTGTGTTGTGCCAAGATATATATGAAATCCAAGTGTGTGTAATATGTTGGCAGGTGGTGTATTTAGATGGAATGAATTCACATATACACAGTTGTACAAATGCGATTACCAAGAAAATGGTGTTAATTGGCACTCAAATATGTAACAAATTATGTAGAATATTGTATAAGTTAATTTAAAATACAAATTAAAATTTTACGTATGTGTTAACTTTTTCTTCACCTACCGCCGAAAAAAACTAAACGAAAAAAATATTTACACTATCTAGCTTTTTTAACTAGCCCGACGGACGTTGTACCCCCATGTCCGGTAGATGGCGCGATGAGTTTCACTCCGGATTTATAAGTGAAAATACAAAATTTATTAAAAACTTAACTGCAGCGACATCTACTCTGTTCAAATCTCGTAATTTTCTTTTTTGGCACTAATGCCGGGTTACTATCGTCAAGGTTATCGTTTCTATAACAACCTATTAGACGTCTAACGATGAGTAGGACGTACGTGGTGGGTTGGCTTTAACCCGCCGTTGGTCGCGCTCAATTTTTGTAACAGGGTTGGTCACGTGGGGTCAGCAGGTATCCCCAAAAATAAACATGATTTTTATAAAATCTATGGCTTTTTTATAATTAATCTAGGATTTAGTATATAGTTTAGAGTATAAAGAAATAAAAATCATGTATATTAATTTAAGAAGTGTTTATTTATAATTTTTTTTTAACTATTAAAAGCTGAAATTTACAATTTGTATGCTAACTATGCTGAGATACATTTTTATGGGAATCTATAATAAAAATTATTATTAGAGGTTAAAATTATATCAAGAAAAACTTTTTTCTCACAAAGTTTAATCTTCATAAAGTATATAATGGTATGAGATCATTATAACTAGTAAAAAAAAAACATGCTGACTGTTACAATAAGTATGTTCAGATACATTCTTCACAAATATTTTTGCAGTGCCTAGGGCATACATTTTTTTACACTTGTAGCATAGTGTAAAATATTTTCTGTCCATTTGGCGTGGACAGTGTACACATCGTCTCTTCTTCGGTTGCGGTTCTTCTTCATCTTCCTCTATTTCTTGAACTTGAGTTGTTACAAAGCGCATTATTGTGTTAGATAATTCTTGGGGCAAATTTTTGATCGTGCTTCGGCACTTTAGTTGAGTTTCGAATAATGAATAAGCTAACGACTTTATAAAATTCCTCCGCGTAAGACTCGTGTTAGGGTTTAGGCCATCGAATATGATATGCGAATTCACAACTCCAATATCGAGTAAAGTAAAAAATAGACGCAGTGGCCATCTATAACAAGTACGTGCAACGGAGTAATTCAACTTCAGGCGATCCACAACGTCAACACCTCCTTTTGTATTGTTGTAAAATGATATAAATTCTGGTAATTTTTCCGGTTTTGCGTCGTTTACTGAAGCATCATTATGCGTAGTTGAAAGTAAGAGAACTACTTTATTCTTCTTTGGACAATATGATACTAAGGTACTATGATGCTTGCCGAATCCAAGTAAAGAAGAATAAACCACTCGCCCCTTTTTCTTGAAATCGCTAGGTATTTCTCGTTTATTTTTTTTATTGTTCCAACAATAGTCAAATTGTGCTGCATCACCAAATCTTCAGCTAGTGGAACACTAGTGTACCAATTATCCAAGGTGATATTGCGACCCGTTCCAGATATTGGTTGAATCATTCGCTTTGTGATAGCCATCGTAGAATTGTCAACAGCATACAGCCCTGCGGCTTGAACTCCCACATACACCTCTAAATTCAGGGTATAAAATAAACGAGAATCAACCAATGCCTGTATTTTTAGGCCATATTTTGCGGGTTTTTTAGGCATGTATTGCCTGAAACTACACTTTCCCTTAAAAGCTTCTAACATTTCGTCCAGTGTTACGTACTCACCAACAGTGTAACACCGTTGACAAGCCTGTACAAACTCTTCAAACAATTCTCTTATGGGCGCTAATTTATCTTCGATCCTTCGCTCGTCACGGGTATTCCTGTCATCGAATCTGAGATTGCGCAAGAGAAATTTAAATCTTTGTACCGACATTACAGCTCTACAAATCTCCAATCCAGTCCCATCTGGGTTGAAAACATCCGAGATACGTACGTGTGATGATTTGTTTAGACCAATGAGATATAATAAACCTATCAAAGCTCTTATTTCAATCATCTCTGTTTCAGATGAGTCTCTATCTTTTTGATAATTAAATTTTTGCGATTGTATTTTCTGATTAGTGTAAAGAACAACCTTTTCTAACCATTATTTTGAAAATAGCAATATCCAGGCTTTTTCAGCAGTATCTGCTCCTCTAAATAATGCTATAGCTAAGTTAGTCAATTGGTTTAATGTTAATAATTTGCATTTGAATGGAACTAAAACTAAATGTATGAAATTCTTAACTCCTAATGTTAAACATGTCAATACTAATGTAATTTTAAATGGGGAGGAACTGAGTCTTGTTGATACCACCATTTTTCTTGGAATCACACTGGACGCAAAGCTTCAATGGCTCCCCCATATATCAAAACTAGCTAGCAGACTTAGTTCTGCAGCATATGCTGTAAAAAAGATTAGAACTCTTACCAGTGTTGAAACAGCTAGATTAGTTTACTTTAGTTATTTCCATAGCATTATGTCGTATGGTATTTTGCTATGGGGACACGCGACTGACACTGAAATTATATTTATTTTACAGAAGAGGGCCATTAGAGCAACATATAATTTAAAACCAAAAGAGTCACTGAGACAAAAATTTAAGGAAATTAATATATTAACTCTGGCCTCTCAATACATTTATGAAAATGTAATGTACGTACACAAAAATAAAAGTAGTTTTGCGAAAATAAGTGATATTCATTCTGTAAATACTAGGAGCAGACACAAGCTGGTAGTACCAGTTACTCGACTCCACCGAATTCATTCTTGGGGCGATGTATACGCTTTTACAACAAAATCCCAGAAAATATACAAAATTTGTCATACACTAAGTTCAAAAATGTTATTAAACTAAGTTTGTATAAAAAGGGTTATTATAATATTAAGGAATTTATAGATGATAATAACCCCTGGGAAGGGTGATCGCTACCAAGCTATTTCTAATTTGTCTTGTGTTGTTGATTGTAAACATGATTGTAAGCTATTATTAAAAAAAATAGTCCCGCTGGGTTTCTTGCTGGTTCTTCCCAGGACAGAGGTTTCTTTTGCGAACCGGTGGTAAATTAAAAAAGTGACTTTCAATAAGTATTTTTATAATCTACATTGAATAAAAAAAGTTTCTATTTCTATTTCTACATATGGCTTTAGGTCCTGGCAAATGGGTCACGATGTTCCGACTGCGGGTGCGACATGTTGGTGGCGGCGGTTGCTTCCTCCATCTGTAAATTACTTCAGTCCTACCATTTCTTAATTTTCTGTGCACCACGTAACACTGTGAAGTTTGCAAGTGAGACAAGGAAACGTCATCTTCGCTACTTGAACCAATGTTCTGATTTTCCGTAATAGCTTCTGGTTCTGAATCGCATTCTTCTTCTGTATCAGTTTCGTGCTCACTTATTTGGGGCTGTATTTCATCACCACCTTCATCATCATCTTCCCCACCAATTACATCTTCATCTGAATCTTCTTCCAACCAGGTTCTAATACGTTCCTCTTGTGACAAACTCATTTTGTACTTCTAGTAATAATTGCACTTTTATAACGTCGTTGGTCGCGTGGGGTCAGCTGACACCCGTTCACGAAAAATACGTCCGTAGCGTTCAAGTGCACGGCGCATACTGAATGGTCACTTGTTTGTGTCGCGTATTTAGTCGTTATAGGAAGGTAGCTAGAGTTTGGATGCGATAATAATATCAGTATTTTAAATATTAAGAAAATAAACTTTTGACGGGCGTTTATTCGCCCCACGCGACCAACGGCGGGTTAAGAAACGGACTTTGAGCCAACATATTGTTGAATAACATGAATAGAATAGAATAATTTTCATTCAATATACTTATTTAATTCTTTACATTATTTATGTAATTCTTATCGAAAGTCAATTTTTACTTTTATCACTGCTTTGGAAAAAAACCTCTGTCCTGTGAAGAACCAGCAGGAACCCCGTTTCTTTTTTTTTTCAAAAGTATAATTTACAATATAATATTTATACAATTGTTATGAAAACATTTAAAAACAGTATGGTATCCTTATTGAATATTTTTTTAATAAGATTTTTAAGTTTAAAACAATATTTTAGAAAATTTACAAAATTTGATGTCCAAAAGTTTTAAAACTTTACGTTTACCTTAAAATTACAAAAACATGAAGGTTGTATAAAAATGGTTATTATAATATTAAAGAATTTATGGAGGGTTGTAACCTCTTGGAATGAGGATACCAAGCTGTCTTTGATTTGTTTTGTATTGTTAATTGAGTAACATATATTCTTTCTTTTTTTTAAAAAAACGTTACCTCCACACTAGGATTTTCTCCTGTATGTATTTCTTGCTGGTTCTTCCCATGACAGAGGTGTTTTCCGAACCAGTAGTAAAATATATGAGTGCCGTTCAACAAGTATTATTTATAATCCATCATCATTATCATTTCAGCTCTTCACAAGTCCATTGTTGAACATAAGCTTCCCCCAAGAAATGCCACAAGCATGTGCCTGAGCCATCTGCATCCATCGTTTTTCTGCATGTCTTACCAGGTCGTCAGTCCATCTAGTAGGGGACGCCCTACACTTCGTCTGCTGGTACAAGGCTGGCACTCGAGAACTTTACTTCCCTATTGTTTGTCGATTCTTCGAGCTATATGGCCGACCCATTGTCACTTTTATTTTTCTACACAAATTAAATAAGTGAGTAATATTCATTTTGTAAATACTAGAAACAGACACCAGCTAGTTAGTACCGTTTGTTAACATACATATTATTTAAAGGGTGATTATATTGCATTATTTCTGTAATTACACCTCTGTAATGATAACCTATTATTATTATTTGCTATATAAATCGATATTGTTTAAAAAAGGCAAAGTATCGATATAAATATCGATACCGCATTTATCTATGACCAATTGTCTTTGAGAACTGTTATAGCGGATCTTAGGATTAGTTCATTCATTCTTTCCTGTATAGGATAGTTATATATTCTTTGTTCATTCCATAGACAGGTCAGGTCACAGAGTACATTATATATACCTGGAATAGAGTTGCTAGTCGATTCCGTGGTACAGAGACATCTATAGTGGAGTTGTCGAACTAAACGGACGATATTCTATATATAGTACAGCCCCATCCCTGGTGTACTGATTATTTTTAATTAATTTTACAAGATCACATAATTCAGCAACTAACTAGTTTTGTGCATAAAGGCACAAAACTAGTTACTTGCAGAATTATGTAATCAAAGGTAAATCATAAAAAAGAAAACTCAATGTAAAAATAATAATCATCTTTATTCAGGTAATTTACACCCATAACCAGTAAAAAAAATTAAGAACTAAGCAATCTACACAATTTCAGAAATAAATAAATAAATGTCGATCAGTCAATATATTTCATCAAAGTAACAATTTTAAATTAATAAATCCAACAGTAATTATAAGTAGACAGTAATGACAGTATACAAAGTAAATTAATCGAAATAAAATAACATAAAATTTAGTTTATTTACCTAAGATCTTGGTATTTAAAATAATAATGCAACTTATCTACTACACAAAAGTTATAAGAAAAATAAAATAAGATGCACAAATTACAAAAAAATAGTACAATAGACAAAAAGTTGACAATTTTTATAAAAAAAGAAACTTAAGTATCCAATATCTTGAAAACGGTTAGGTTTGATGTATGGTGTTTCATAGTCGTAATAGTCGGTAATGATGCAAATTACAACCCCCTAAAGGATCTAAGTCGACTTAACCAATATAATTTATATTGAAATATATATACAGGGTTACCCTGTATATTCAATTTTTTTTATAATTGCTCTTAGATGTTGATGCGGGAGAAAATGAACTACTGGATGATGGATAAGTAAGCAGACATAAGTGTAACCTGATAAAATACCTAAAATTAAGAGTAAAGCACGAATTTTAACCAACGTGGATTAGGTTGCAAATAAAACTTTACAACTGAAACATATTAATAATTAATGTTAAATAAATATTTGTCTTTAACAACTTTGTTTTGATTTGTTTTCAAAACATTATTAATTACCCCAATGAGAGCAAAGATACTGCAGGTATGACTGACTGACTGAATTAAGTCACTTTTGCTTAATTCCTTTAATCAAAGATTTTATAAAAATGTCTAAAACATAATTCGGAGCATATGTGCTATGAAACAAAGTTTTTCCTATTATTTTACCTATTATGTTACCCTGTATATTCAATATTTATCTACCACCATATTTCAATATTTATCTACTATGTTCCACTTGGCACTAACATTTGATGTTCCCTGGTCACATACAGTAGCAAGGATTTTAAAGCCAGACCCCTTCAATTTTCTTATATTTCTTTTAATCATTAAGGCTAATTCAGCTTTTTTGTACTGCAAGCACAAAATGAATATGATATCGGCTGTTTATAGTTTTTAGAATACCTCTATTATCTCTCTATTAAGTTCAGTTCTCACTACATCACCATTGTCAACTAAACCAGTAATTGAAATAATACTAGTTTTTACGGATTTTATCGCGTATATTTAACTATAAATACCCGACGATCCGGTGCTGTAAAGCGCTCGAAACGTCGGATATTTATATAATAAATATACGCGATAAAATCCGTAAAAACTAGTATTATTTCAGTGTGTAGTGTTCGCGTAAATATAAGTAATCATTGTGTAAACCAGTAATCTTGTCATTTTTCCTGTCATAACCAATATGTGGTGTTAAGGCCATTTCATCAAAAACCAGTGTACACAATTTATCATTGGCTTTCATTTAAGATAGATAGATGCTTGCTTCTTAAGCTGGTAAAATATGTTTTCATTTATACCAGGCTTAATATTGGCCTTAGATACCATCCTGCTTAAGGTGAAAGGTGATGGCAGAACAAATATCTTTTGCAGCATTCTGTAGGCTCTTGGCCCATGTTAAAAAAATGTAATGTCATCACTTTTTCATCAGGTGTGAATTGTCTGTCCCTTTTGTGTTCACCACATTCTCGAAATTGTAGCATCGTAAAAACTGTTGCCATTGAGGTAAAACTTTTAAATGTTTAATGATTTCTTAAATTTACGCGAACACTATACATTGAATAAAACTAAATTTACGGATTCTATCGCGTTTATTTACCTGATTTTACTTATTTTTAATTCCCGACGTTTCAGTTCACGACGTTACAGTCCACCCCGTGACCATGGGTGCTGTAAAGCACCCCAAACGTCGGGAATTAAAAATAAGTAAAATCAGTTAAATAAAGGCGATAGAATCCGTAAATTTAGTTTTATTCAACTTTTAAATGCTTTCAAGAAAGTAGTATTTTCTAATAGATTCATTTTCTTCTTCAGTCTTTTTGTTCTTTCTTCATACTTTCTCATTTGCTATATTCAAGCTTTTAAGTTTCTTTTTTAACATTGTAATTCTTGTACTAATTTGAGTCCTTTTGGGCTTAGTCACTGTTGGCGCGACTACTAACGCCGCCTAGCGACGCACCGGAACACCAAACTTTTATCTACGAATCAGAGCTCTTCATTGTTGGCAACCAATCACAGCACGTCGTGCAATTAGTTATAAGATCTGTCTGTTTAATTTTGATTATTACCTGATACACTGTTAGCAATAAGACGACTTAAATATAACCAACAAACGTTCAATAAATCAATCATTGAAGAGCACCTGCCTCCCGTTCCTGTACATAAAGTGGTCCTATCGAGCCGAATAAGGAGTTCAAGCTTGAAATCTCCGAAGATTCGTCGCATCAAAATACGACGAATCACTGACCATAAATCCACCAGAAATCACCTGCCTCCCGTTCCTGTACAGTCACCTTCAAGCCTGAAATTAAAATGCAAAACATTATATTTATATAGACCAAGAAAATTTGTACTATAGTTTAGTAAAAATAAATTTAATTGTAGCAAGTTGATTGCATTTTGAATCATAACACCATACACGAAACTGAACCGTTTTTAAGATATTGTATATTTTAATAATGCAATAGTGGAGTACATGCGAAACATAATGAAATATAATGGCAAAAGTGATAAAATATGTTTACTTATTGAAGTAAAAAAAAAACATAAACACTCACGCCTGTCACCCAGAGGGGTAGGCAGAGACTACGGACTTCCATTTGGCACGATCCTGACATACCTCTTTCGCCTCCTTTACATCCATATATCTACGCATACATGCTCGTCGGTTAAGGGTACTTCTAACGTGGCCCATTTTCAAAATATCGCCAATTTGGTCGATAAACTTTTTTCTAGGGCGTCCCTTCCCGACTCGGCCGTTCACATCTGCCATATAAATTTGCTTTGTCACTCTTTCCTCATTCATTCTTTCTACGTGACCAAACCACCGAAGCATTCCTTTCTTAATCCTGGTCAAAACATCATCTTGCATACCACATTTATCTCTTATCACGCAATTTCTCACCCTGTCATTCAGATTCAACCCTAGCATATTCCTTAAAGACCGCATTTCTACAGCATTTATTCTACATTCGTGCTTCTTAAAGTAATTATTAAAGTTAACATTTTGATGTTTTATTTGGTACAAGAGCGAACAAAGCAAGCTCCGGACTTGGGGCACACCAACCCAGATAGGTTTGGTTAGAAAGATTTGTGGTTATTTTTTCATAAACCACCCATAAATAACGGGGGCTCCATCAACTAAACTTTGGTATTGCTTCGGTGAAGAGGGGTCACGCCCCCTCCCCGACTACCTATTAAGGTGATTTTTCTTATAAATTATTTTATAAAGTTTTGATCTTTAACATTTAATATAAAAATACCATGCATCTCATGGTGGGGGGACAGCTGGGGGACGAATCTACCCCTCTCCACCTCCCTTCCCCCCGCCCCACAACCCCCTATTAAAGCAACTTGATATTAAAGCTTTACCAGAACCAGCACAAAACCCAGTGGGACTTTTTTTTAAATAAAATTAATTTACAATATATTATCCTCAATTTAATTTATACAATAATTTTTATTTATAAATAATATATTATCAATTTTAACTTACTGGATGTTTGAGCAGTAGTTCTCTCTTGCACATAACTTGATGTTGAAGCAATTTCTTGTGTATAACGTGTTTTAAAAGTATTATTTTTATTTGTAACTTCAGCTAAGGGTGATATCTTAGCAACAGCACCTGTAAAATCAATATATACAATGAATGATTATATTGTACTTGAAATATATTGACAACTTAAGAACAGTACAAAGACAAATGTGAACTGATGGCTCTAATAAAAATTCTAACCTGCTTGGGTTTATTAATTGCAAAGATTAATTCCTCTACTACCAATCAGCAAAAAATTACAGCATACACATATTAGCCATGTAGAATTTGAACAACTAAGGCTGAAGGACTACCAACATCTTCCAACAGACAATATCAAACAACAAATACCACAAGTAGCATAACAAAATAAAACAAATAAAAATGAAGCTAAAAGTTACACATTCCATTTTATTAAAATGGAAGTTTATTATTAGTATTAGTTGTACAATAGAACACCTGTGAAAAATATGCATACTATAATGTAAATTATGGATCTTACAGCAATGTCGAATTTTACAAAGACGGAGGCAAATCAAGTAACTTCTCTTGTGATTAATTAAGTTTGGTAATAAGACCAAATGAAATACTAACTTTTTTGTTCTGTTTCTTATGAATACTGCACAAATTTGGGCATCTAAACTTTAAATATGATATTCTAAGATTGAATGAAATGAAAGAATGGGATATCAAATTGAAGATCATCATAACTTTAAATAGATACTAAAGGACAATATGATTAAAAAATAATTAAACATTGAACATATTGTACAATATAGTATGTTGGTGCAATATATATTCTCATTAATACTGGAAAAGATCTTTAGATCACTATATATTTGTTATTATAACATAAACTCATGTTTCTTCCCAGTTGTACTCTGAGCAAGTTTAATATTTATAAACTTGTGTAGATTTTGATATTCATATGAGCTTTGAAAAAGCTTTAATTTATAAGCTTTTTATTATCATTTGAATCAAACTGTTAATAACAAACTTTCCATAAAATTGCTTTACATGTCATACATAATATTTCATCAACATGGAAGTTGAAAATTAGTATTGCAGAACATAGTTTAACAATGATTCAAAATTTATACATTCAATTATTCACGTTTGATAGTAAAATTAATTATTTGAGGAACAAACTTCCATATTAACTTTAACATTCATAATATTAAGAATAGATCATTACAATGTTAATGCAAATTTTTACGAACCTCTCATATGCAATGCTGGTATTGCTATATTACTTAACATTTTACTCCGGTCCAGTACTTGGATTCAAAAGGTGTATGACAAATTCTTCGGTACTTAAACACATACATATCATCTAAGCACAGAAAGTTTCCACCAACTGCTTGAACCCGTGTACAAAAGCGTGTTGAATCTTTTGTAGAGTTTGGAAATTTGTGAAGTATATAGCCATCTTCACCTACAAAAAAAAATTAATATTTTAGAAGCGTTTTTGAAAAGTGTAATGACAGTAGTATAAGTAGTAGTGTTATAAGGGTAATTCTTTAGTAATCTGCTGCACGAATTATTGGTCGCCGCGTGGACGGGTAGATGGGGGGAGGAGTAGGAACCTCCCCCTAAAAGAATTAAGTGCCGGAACCCCCCCCCCCATTTTTTATGTATGTAAGTATACATAGCAAGGTATTGGCTCTAAGGGTGGAAAAGTGATGCAGAACTCTTGGGCTACCTGCGTCTGCGCTAGGTATCACATTGTTGCCCAAGGTGACATTGACTTATATATAAAATAGAAAGAAGAAATAATATATTGACTGGTAAAACCTATAAATAATTAGATTTACTCACAGCTCTTGGTACATCCTGAAACATAGCAAATTTTATCCGCGGCCATCACTAAACTATACGAACTATGGCCGAAGGAAAGAACAGATAATCGAAGTCCCTTTCACGTGCATGGGCCACTATATTAAGCAGATAATCAAAGTCCAAGAATAGCCAAGTTGTAAGAAAATATAGGAAAAATATAAAAAATTCGAAACATTCAAAGCACAATCGTTACGTCAGAAAAATAAAACGCCAATGTCAAATTCAAAAACAAACAAAATGGTGGTAGAGGGTGCTGGTCACGTTTAGAAATTAAAACACCAATATTCCATCTTCCAATTAAACGAATAAACTAGACTTAAAGCAGCTAAATCTTAATAAAATTAGTTGTTTAACTCATTTTCTGGTGAAAATATCTAAATTCACATTATTAACACGTCGATTTAGTCAATGTGATACGATCATTTAATTTGATTTAATTATCTAAAACAATGCACTTCCGAACGTAAACTTACTCCAGCGCTGTCCTTTGGAGAGTTGTGGAACTAAATATGCAATGCCAGTTTCTATAGAACAGAAAAATGTTCTAACTACAAAGGCCCTGGGTCAGGTCATTCGTGTTGTAACCTCCAAGAGAGTAACTTGTGCGGAATAAATCTGTGTAAATCTTTTAAATCCGAGTTTATTTTATTAATCTAAAAGTGAACTTTACATCTCAGAAGTGGGATAAACAAGACCCATAGTGTATTTATACTAAAATTCAAGTGTTTACGTTTTTTTTTTCCACGTGTCGTTTTTAAGACAATTAAAAAAAATATGAATAACGAAATAGAAAACGACGATGGTCGTAGGAAGTCACGATCACATCATCGCAAGAGAAAAAATTCTCACCGTGAATCAGAAAGTAGATCCAAGCATAAAAAACATCATAAAAATCGCCGTGACAAAGAATCGAACAAAAGGCGATGTAATACACATTCTACGGACTCAGATGGAAGCCGTCAAGATAATGTCACTCGTCGTCAACGCGCGAGATTAAGTGAAAGTGGAAGACGTCATTGTCGCACACCAACTCCAACTAGGAGCGGAACTCCTTGTCGCGAACCGGCGGGTGGTTGTACACACGGACGTAGATCCCGTAAGCGTCATCGTGATGATCTACAAGAGAATCTCCAGCCTCGTGTGTCTGAAGGAACAGGAGAAACGTCGCGTCGCAAACCATCGACTGAAGCAGGTAGCAATAGTACATTACATATCTTATCCGAGTTAGTAAAATGTTTGTCATCTACCCGCCCTGATGGTAATAAGTTTCCTACGTTAGGCAATGTGGTGCCCGAATTCGATCCTATGATTAAAAGTCAAACAGTACATATGTGGTTGAATAAAGTGGACGAGTGTGCTAAGTTATATAAATGGGGTGATGACCAAATCATACATTATGCTATACCTAAGCTGTCAGGGGTAGCTAGAGTATGGTACCAAGCGTTACCCACTATGTCGTCCTCGTGGTCTGATTGGAAAACAAAACTTATTGAATCCTTTCCCAGTAGTGACGATTATGCCGAATTGTTGACCGAAATGCTGTCTAAACGAGTGAGATATAACGAGTCCCTAGAGCTTTATTATTACGAAAAATTAAATTTATTAAACCATTGCGGGATCGAAGGTAAACGTGCCGTTGATTGCATTCTTTATGGTATAGAAGATCGTTTGGTTAGGTTGGGAGCTAAGGCTGCCAAATGCCAGGAGCCTGAACAAATTTTAGAATATTTTCAGTCAATTAAACAGCAACCCCGTGATTACAATAAGGGAAGGAGCGTTCAAGATAAAAAAACGGCCTTCGCTAATAATACCCCATTAACTAGTCAGAGGCAGTCGCGTACTACATCTAATTCGAATATTACTTGCTATAACTGTAACGAATCGGGGCATTATAGTTATGAATGCACGAAAAAGACTGTAAAATGCACGAATTGCTATAGGTTAGGCCACTTAGCCGAAAAGTGTACAAGGGTTCAAACCGATTCCAAAAATAAAATTGATAGTTTACATGAGAAAAACGTCATACAATATTGAGTACAGAGCCGGGTCACGAATGACACACGTTGATGCCCTAAGTCGTAGCCCTGTGGACGAACCCTCTACTGAAGATGAGTCGCGGGTGATTGATGTTTTACAAATTGATGTAAAGGACTGGATCGCTACAGTTCAGAGTAACGATGATGAAATTAAAGGCATTAAGGAGGTACTGCAAGATAGTCGCACGAAATCTGTTGCAGACATTTATAAAAATTATATATCCGAGTTTATTTTATTAATCTAAAAGTGAACTTTATACGTTGTACCAGTTACTCGACTCCATTGAGTCAGTAATTCATTCTTGGAGCGATGTTTACGCTGTAACAACAAAATCCTAAAAAATATACAAAATCTTACCTGCACAAAGTTCAAAAACTTTATTAAACTAAGTTTGTATAGAAAGGGTTATTATAATATTTAGGAATTTATGGATGATAATGACCCCTGAGAAGGGTGATCGTTACCAAGCTATTTCTAATTTGTTTTGTGTTTTCTAATATGCATGATTGTAAGCTGTTATCTAATAATAAAAGTCCCTCAGGGTTTCTTGCTGGTTTATCCCAGGACAGTGGTTTTTTTTCCCGAACCAGTGTTAATTTAAAAAAGAGTTTTATAAGTATCTTAATATATATAAATTACGTGTCACGTTGTTTGTCCGTGATGGACTCCTAAACTACTCAACCGATTTTAATCAAATTTGCACACCGTGTGCAGTATGGCCCAACTTGAGAGATAGGATAGTTTTTTTGCCCATGAGTGACCCAGATTTTTTTTGCGAATTTAAGAATTTTTATAGGACATGACAAAGGGTCGTCGAAAAGGGCAGAACAACGTCTGCCTGGCAATCTAGTTATTTATAATTTATATTGCATAAAAAAGGTTCTGTTTCTTTTTCTGCAGTTTACTGATCCTGATGTTGCTTACGTTCATGATCCATATTGAATGAAAAAGTTTTTGTTTGTGTTGAAATAATGGTGTATGTAACGTGTAACGTGAATGTGTGCCGTTGGCATCAGACTGCGAGCGACAGCACTGTGAGTGAGGGTCGTGGCCGCAAGCCGCCGGCGGCTCCGCGGGCTACTGGTGGCGCAGCGGCCGGTGCTGCCGGTGCTGCTGCTACCGGTGCTGCTGCTACTGCTGGCGGTGCTGCTGCTGCTGTCGGCGCGGAGCTGGAGCGCGACGAGCTGCCGCCACTGTCGCGCTCCAAGCGCTCCAACACCATCTCCGTCATGAGCCCCACGCGCAGGCACCGGTCGGTACATCACGCACGCACATACTTATCTTCAGTATTGTAATCATAAAAACAAGTGAGAAAATAAACATTGTGATTATGCTCTTCTCCGCTTTAACAGTTTCCCTGTCCGCGAAATAGACAATAGTTAAACAATCGAAATGTTTATATATGATTAATGGGACATCAAAGTGGTTAAAATAAATTCAACTGTTGGTTCTCAATTTATATTATGAACCTTGTACTTCTAATGTATTCAAGATTTTTATACATGGTAAAACCATTCTGCAGCTATATTATAGTTGAAACATCGGGTCAATGCGACTGGAGTAGAAACACGCTCTTACAGAACAGTATATCGAATAAAATAGTAGCTTAGTGCCGCTGTGTTTCATATGATGAGTGTAGATAGAGAACCGGAGATACGTTTTACAGGAAATACGGCATCTTTTTTTTTTAATAAGATAAGAGTGACAAACGAGCACACAGTCCACCTGATGGTAACTGTATGCTGTGGGCTATAGACATTTACATATTTCCTCGATTATGATTCAAAATGCAGATGCGATGTGGATCGGTGAGGACTAAGATAGAATGCTTCGTTTCCCGTAAAATGGGACTCTGATTCTCTACACTTAACTTACGAAACACAACAGCGTTGAGCCGCTATTTTACGCTGGTATACTGTGAGAGCGTGGTACTTCCTCGGTCGAGCCGACCCCTTCGTGCTACAACTATACTACTAATATACCTGCAGCACGGCTCTACCACGTAATCTTGATCCTCAGCGATGACAGGACACCTGCATTTTGATTCTTAATCAGGGATAGATATAAATGTCTATGGCATCCATTTACCATCAGGCATACTGTATACTATATAAAAAAAGAATTATCCCATAGCAAAGTACCGGTATCTTTAATTCTTCATTTACAATTCAAGCAATACTTGTATAATGTACGCGTACATATTTGTTTTTCTACATAATATGTTTTAATTATTTGTTGTCTTTTTCAATTTTCATTGTCAATTTTTTTAACATTTGCCTACTTTTATTTCTCTATTTCTGCCCAGATAGACTGGTAGACACCATAAGAGCTGAAATCCATATAAACCCTTAATTTAAAGTGTCTTATAATAAAGATTAATAAAACGAAACATTTTTCAAAGAACAATACTTATCAAATTTTTTTAGGATCTGATTAAACATACAAAAATATTTTATATGAAAAAGTGATATTCGGACACTTTTTTAATGCAACATCAAATACTTTCACTAACAGGGAGGCGAACTGCCAGCGTTCTTCGGGAGGTGGGATGGCACCATCGTTCATGTTCCTGCAGCTGTACCACAACATGAGCACCTACCCCATCTCTCCGCCTGTACCAGGTCAGCTCGAGTCTCTGACTCACTTACTTACTCAATAAATCTGTCAGCTTCTTTATTTGAAGTTGACTACATGTTTCCATGGGCTGCAGTAGCCACTTACCATGATAATTTATAGTACATTGCGTATTCTATATAACATTTTTATGGTGGTTAATTAAACATACGACGCAATGTATTACATAGTGACGTATAACTTTTTATATCAACAAAGTTAGCGAATAAGTTTGCTGGTACATTGTTAGCGTTTATCGTTCTAATGTTACAAATTAAGTCAAATCTAAAAAAAACTATACACGATATACGAGCTGCAACCATAACTTTTTCAAGCTATTTCTTCTATTATTTCTAATAGGAAAGTTGCATTATTCTTTTTGCTACAAATTTATATATAAATAAATGAATAATTAATTTTAAGTCTATTTAAATATTATATATATATATATATATATATATATATATATATATATATATTAACAATTACATTTTTTAGTAATTATTAATAAAAATTTAAATTTTTGAATGAAAAAAACAACTTGTGATTGGTTGTGACGTCACTATATCCGTTGAGGCTGTGAGCTTATCGCAATCGTGCTATACTTTTGTATTTTCTATATTCGGATCATCATGTGTCATAAGTCATAGCAAAACCAATATAACTTATATTATGAAATGTCTTTTGTTTATTTTGACAACATGAGTGTTTTATTATTTCACAATGCGGTAACGGTACTAAAGCGATATAATGACGTCACTAGCGTTTCAATTTACATTTTAATTGTAAAATTACATGAAAAATCACTTGTGATTTTTTTTTCTTAATGATTTTTAGTACTTTCAAAAAAAACCTGCAACTTATCTATTTTCATATTATTCCATCTAAATATTTTCCATGACATATGGTCAAATAGCACAACGTACCAATAACTCGTCAGCTGTAATGTATTACTTGGGAGGTTAACAATGTCCTTCAGATAGAACTTCGGTTACGAGCTCGATTTGAACGAGTCTCAACGGAGACCTATCTACGCAGGACAGGAGATTTTAGTGCACGTGTGTATACGCAAGCACATGTGTATTCTCTCTGATACTACCAAAGAGAGGTCAGGCGCAAAAACAACGGTTTTACGTGCTTTCTGAAGCACGAGGGATAAATACAGTTCATCAGAAGTCTATGGTCGAACATAGGCCTTTCCCAAGGAATGCGTAGAGCATAATCCCGAGCCACCTGCATCTATAGACTTCTTGCATATCGTACACGTCCACCACTCCACTAAAACCTATAAATGTACACTGCACATAATGCCTTATAGGATTTTAGCAAGCTGGTGAAAAGTTTTTTTTCAACTATCCTTGAAGAGGCCTGCTGGAATAAATTGCAACATAGAATAAGCAGTGCTTTTGTACACATGCTCTTTTAACCATTTTCCTATCAAATAATTGAATTCCAAATAGCAGCTTAATGCTACTGTGTTTCGTATGGTGAGTGTAGAGAACTGGAGAACTTTTTTACTGGAAATGGGGCATTCCATCTTAGTCCTCATGGGTGACAACGCATCTGCATTTTGATTCTTAATTGAAGATAAATGTAGATGTCTAAGGACCGCAGCATCCACTTACCATCAGGTGGACTGTGTGCTCGTTTGTCACCCTATAAAAAGCCACCCATATTCTATAAAAAGTTATGTACATAAACTATTAAATAAATAAATAAATAAATAAATACTTTTGACGTGACAACGTCTTATAAATTGGTTTGCCGGGTGACACTTCAAGAAACTGCGTTACGCTCCGCTCACGTTATGCGCTCACAATGAGAGCGAGTGAGAGGCACGCGTCCCTTCCACTCGGGCATGGTTAGCCCGCCTAAGAGCGAGAGAGACAGACATAAAAAGTGTTATTTCATCCTTCTTCCTACTATACGAATGAATATTCACATTAAAATTATTTTACCACTCAAAGTCGTTGTCACGTAAAACTTTCGCCCGTATACCGACTTTACAGGCAACCAATTTTTTTATTGCAGGGGAAGCTCCAACGATGTTAAACCCTTTAACAGAACGACCACTCAAAGTGACTGGAGTTCAACACGAAAGAACGATAAAGAATTTAGACCTCGTGCCTCCACTAGAAACGTACAAGGTATGGTAGTTAATATAACGATAACTTTACTTATATATGTTAAATAAACTGCCTTCAAGGATACTGTCGCGTTTACCGTTACTGTTACAGTCTTAAAGTCCGCTGATGAACTTAAACCTCCCCCATAGACTGCCTCATCGCATTCACACGAAAAGTATCAGCTACCCCATTTAAAGCCCTATTATGCAGTTACTGCCCATCTCCTATTTCAGTTTCCCCCTGTCGCCCTGACGAGGCCCTCGAGATGATATGAGGTAATGGATTCCCATACGCCTACATGGATTGAACTTATAGTGTACTCGACATAGTTGCCACCGTAGAATACTATAATACACAATAGCATGGCTGTCAACCTTATTTTGTACGAAGATCGGTGTCGCCGGAAGCACACATACAAGCAATTACGTCCTATTATCACTACTACAAACCCGATTTGCTGTGTTGACAGACTGAGCGAATTTACACATTTTAGACTTTTGATTTAATGTTTTTGACACATCAATTATTCTTTATTTTTGTTTCTACTATTTATAAAAGTATAAAGAGTTTCGACTTACTGGTTGTAGGATATGTCTCCTTTACTGAAATTTCATTTCCCGCTGTTCTTTCGACACGTAATTATTGCACAATTTGCCATTTTTTAAATAATTTGCGTGCAGCGACGCTTGACGCGAACATTGAAAACGATTGTGTGGACATTTATAGGTGTAAATTAACATGTTAGTGACAT
The DNA here is from genome assembly GCA_036936625.1 of Parnassius smintheus behrii. Classification (NCBI taxonomy): domain Eukaryota; kingdom Metazoa; phylum Arthropoda; class Insecta; order Lepidoptera; family Papilionidae; genus Parnassius; species Parnassius smintheus. The sequence goes on along the minus strand of JAUPFT010000004.1, from coordinate 55,099,615 downwards.
GTTCATGGCTACGCGGGCTCCGCCCACTCCTCCTTTCCATTATGTATGTATTATAGTAATGTATGGTTGCCACGCTTTGATATTTAATATAATAGTTACTTTAAGTGTTACAAATATGTTTATTCAACTGATTTCGAAAGAAAATCTCCAATATTTTCGCATACAGTATAGTCACAGGCACTCCAAAGATGTGTTCTATGTGTTTTAGAAGTTTTATCACAATCGATTCGCCCAGTCAGAAGATTATCCCGAACAGATAGACAGGCAGACAAATTTTTAAAAGTGATTTTTCATATAAATATCCCTTTTAGCTTTACGCTAGGTCTTTATTTTGCTACTATAAACATACATTTTTTATTACAAACATACATTCATAGCAATGTTAATTCGTTCCGGACACATTCCGTGTAACAAATTGGCTTTCGAAAATGCGAAACATGCAAGACAATAGAAGATATACAACATCTGCTCGCGGAATGTTCCAAAAACCATCACGAAAGGAAACTACTAGTCGCCAAAACTGACATTAAAATAAGTAACATAGGTCAATATCAAAGCACTCTACGAAACACTGTCAAATGCCGCTCAATTGGAGTATCATTTAATTAGTATTTTGTATAAGTATTTTAATAAATTTTATTGTGTTATTTAGTTATAAGATACGTTGAGACTGACATGTTCAAAATAACGTAAGTCCCTAAATTAAAAAAAAACATAAACTTAAAATTTATTGTGTGAATAAGGTTATCGCCACAATGCTGGTTCTATTAAAATTCATTAAAAATTGTAAAAAAAAAATATTGTAGTGTTCTTTATTTTTTAAGAAAGAAACCCATTCTTACTAGTTCATCCAAGGACTGAGTTATTTTCTGAACCAATGATAAAAATAAACTTCAAATAAGAATCATATAGTAATCTTCTACGATATTGAATAAAATCATTTATTTCATTTTATAATTTATAATTATTGATATATAGTATTTTTTCTTTTATTACAGATAGGGGTGCTTTACGTAGGTCCGGGTCAACAAGATAATGAAGTTGCTATACTCAAAAATGAATATGGCAGTGTTAGGTATGTGTTCCTGTTCGCCGTATGTATCTTATTTACTATTATCATATTGCATCGCAAAATTTACTTTAAGTGTGTACCCAGCCTTAGCTGCGAGAATTTCGTAATTTTTTAAGTCAAAATAGGCTCATTAATCGATTTCGTATGTTTCATATATGTTACGGGCGTATATTTGAACAGGAGTGACGAGCGAGCGCACAGTCCACCGGATGGAAAGTAGATGCTCTGGCCCGTAGACATCTTACACTTATCTCCGATTATGAATCAAAAAGCAGATGCGTTGTCATCCCTGAGGACTGAAATGGCATGCGTCGGTTTTAGTAAAAAGGGTTTCGGTTATCTTTTTTATATAGAATAAAGGTGACAAGCGAACACACAGTTCACTTATTGTATAGATCAGTGGATGTAGTGGCCATAGACATCTACATTTATTCTCGATTAAGAATCATAATGCAATAAAAACAACTGTTCAAATTGACATGGAAAACATATTAGTGTATGTTGGCTTGTGCAGGTACTCAGAGTTCCTGAGGCAGCTGGGCACTCTGGTCCCGCTGGACGGCGGCGACGAGCCCAACCTGTTCCTTAACCTGGAGAAGGGCGGCAAGGACGGCCAGTACACATACGTCTGGAACGACGATATCATGCAGGTCGTTACCATACAAAGACTTCTATGTATTTTTATATAAAATAAGGACGACAAAAGAGCACATAGCCCACCAGATGGTAAATAGATGCTGAGGTCTATAGACATCTACATTTATCCTCGATTAAGTATCAAAATTCACATGCTTTGACACCCGTGAGGAGTAAGATGGAATGCTTTGTTTCCAGTAAAAGGATCACTGGTTCTCTACACTCACCATACGAAACACGGAAGCATTAAGCTGCTATTTTACGTTGGTATTCCGTGAGAGCGTGGTCCTTTCCCGGTCGAGCCGACCCATTCTTGATACGACTACAATATGCTGCTATTAGATTGGCATTGGGCGTTAAACATGTTACACTCACCAGATATTGCTAGTTGCCAGTTAGGTGATGATTTTTTTTCATAAAATAAAAACAAACAAAAAATCATTGAACTCGTCTGTAGGTTTTTATGTGTGTTATCTAAAGAATGTTTTTTCTGTGTGCTCCGATTTTGATGATTCTTTTTTATTTGAAAGCTGGTGCTTCTCATGTGGACTAATGTAAATTTGGTCAAGATCTGACCAATAGCTTTTGAGTTGTTGTTTTTTTTAATAGGATAGAGTGACAAACGAGCAGACAGTCCACCTGATGGTAAGTGGTTGTTGTAGCTCATAGACATCTACATTTATCCTTCACTACGAATCAAAATGCAGATGCGTTGTCACCCGTGAGGACTAAGATGGAATGCCTCGTTTCCAGTAAAAAGGGTCTCCGATTCTCTACACTCACCATACGAAACACTTCCAAAATCTCTTCCAAAGATTAGGATACTGACCTGAACCAAAGGAAAAATTGATTATATGCGAAATTGCCGGGAGAAGGTCTACTAATCTCATCGTAACTCGCGGCCGTGGACTGGATTGCTAAAACCGACTTTTTGACATTATCCTGAGAAACAGAAGAAAAATTAAAGGTAGGAATGTTAGGAGTTTGCATAGAAGCAATGGAAGCCATAGTTTGTGAACGAATTGTAGGGTCCAGTGTTTTTACAGAAGTGAAATGTTGGTTGACTTCATCAAGTAACAGAGAAAAGGACCACAATCCAACGTAGCTGGTCTACAAACACCGAAAGATTTTAGGAATTTCTACACTAAAACTGGAGAAGAGTTATTAATACAGTTACGGACATATCAATTATTTTATAATAATTGATATTTCCATAATAAATAAGCAGCATTAAGGTGACTCTAGTCGACATTATTTCCATAGAAATTTCGGAGGGGTTTTACTCCGCTGTTTGACAGTGTACATCCAAAGTTAAACATGATATCGTTTTGTCTCATTATTAATTTTGTCTGTACCGAAACAGAATAGTAAAATAAAAAGTCGTTAAAAAGTTACGAGCTACCAAAGATTCGTTTTTATTGCCAATTTTAACACAACTTTGGGCGTAAATTAGTATTAAAAGCAGTGTAAAATTTCCAAAACAAAGTCGGTACCGACATAGCTCAATTATCGAAGAATTCAATAAATTTTATTGGTAATTGATTCATGCAGTGGTTTTTTCATAAAACCCCTCCTTCGAAAGGCCTTTTCGTATTTTTTACGCGCGCGTGTTTATATGAATTATCGTGCATCTCACTGAATAATATTTCCCCCGGTGCGGTGCGGGAGGACGACACTTACACACACATGCATGCGCGGGGACGCGCGCTTATTCGACTCAGTCAGCTGCGGCCTGTGACGTTCGTATGACTATAGCTATACCTGCGCTCTAAATTACTACACTACATTGACCCCTGCTTGAACTTTGGATTAAATCAAATTGATATAAGCACAGACAAAAATAGAGGAATATATAAATAAAATTTTGAAAAAAAAACGATCTCGAAATTTTATTAATGTTCCGCCAATTTTATCTTTACTTACCTATGTCAATTTGATTTACATTCGATTATAATTATATTCTCAGACGTGCAGGTTTCCTCAATATGTTTTCCTTCACCGCCGAGCACGTGGTAAATCAGCACAATTGCAATTAACAATTTCATTGGTGCCGGCGGGGATCGAACTCGGGTCTGCATGTCTGAGAAATTAAAAAATATATATTTCGAAGAAATGTGAAGTTCGTCAACACGGGCAGCGTGGCGGACATTTCCTTGCCTTAAAACCCTCTCAGAAATTAGAGGAGGCCTGTGCCCAGCAGTGGGACGTATATAGGCTGTAACTTTACTTTTTTTACTATTATAAATATGTTATTTTACCGACGAAAATTTTAAAGAAAAATAAAAAATAAGTAACCGACAACCTCCTAGGTCCCTAGGTGACTTGCGAGATGTCAGTGTAACAAAACAAAACGGCCCAGAAAAACAGACTTTCCAACTGATAGCTAAATCAGCACGCAACAATTTCATTGGTGCCAGTGGGGATCGAACCCGGGTTGCTCCCGTACTGTGATACCTATAACGAGCGCTAACCATGTGAGCTACCACGGCTCTCAACGACATCGTTCCGTTCGTGCACAGCGCTGAAGATAGCAGAGTAAAAAATTAGAGAATGTGGTGTTTGAAATTTAAATAAAAAAATGCTTCAATATTGACAGCAATTTATAAACGAAATATCTGTTGAGATGTGTCTAGAAATTATTAATACTTATTTTAATTTATTTATTAAAATAATAAATAAATAAAAATAAGTATACATCTATCTATATTGAGTACTAGTTTTTCCCCGCGATCTCGCACGCGTGGAATATGGATTTCATGGGTTTTAATTTTTTTGCGCGGAACCCTAATTCTTTTTCTAAAACAAAAGTAGTTCAAGTTATTCCTTATATCATCAGCTATCTGCCAGTGAAAGTCCCGTCAAAATAGATCCAGCTTTTTCGGAGATTAGCTGGAACAAACAGACAGACAGACAGACCGACAGACAGACAAAATTTTAAAAATTGTGTTTTTGTTACTAGTACTTTCATATGCATTTAATAAAAAGCTGTTATTTTAACATTACAAACAGACACTTCAATTTTATTTATTTATAGATATAGATATAAGATATTATTCATATTGGTGTCATTTTAAAGGGAATATCATGTACTATTATAATAATAAAATAATTGTCTCCAGTAAATATTATACTTTTCTTGTAAAACTCGAAGTAACAAATAAATACGATTTATTTTTATATTCCCATATGCTTTATTTTCATCCTTTATTTTTTATTTGACCAATTTTCTTTTAACAAAATTAAATTCTGAATTCGTTGAGCTTTTTGAGAATATTTTTATTTGAATGTTAGGTAGGTACCTATTTGGTTTTTCAGTACCTAGTAATCGTTTTTGTTGCGACAGTCTCGCGCGGTCGTAAAAAAAAGTTACTGCGCGGACAGGTGGGACGAGAATCACTTGCGCGGCGTGGACGGTGGATAGGTACCTACCTACTGTTATTACCTAGATACCCACAACCTACTATACAACAAAATTTGACAAACTGTCGCTGCGTCGTGGACACTAAAATCTAAACTGCCTACCTACCTGCCTAGGTACGTCGGTACTATATTTAGTGTCCAGAGAGTTTCGGGGATAAAAAATCGATCTAGCTAGGATTTATTTTTAGAAAATGTCTTTTTGTCCGTGTTTTTAGGCAATGAAAAACTGCTACAATATCGTTAGAATAAGAGGGTAAATTTTGACAAATTGTTAATGATTATAAATAGCTTAATTAGTATTGGGCGGTCACAGAATCGTAACACCCCGGTTCGAGCCCAGACCGACCGACCGACTTTTTTAATTTTTTTTTCAAGTTCCTTTCGTTTTTGAGAAAATCTATTTTTTCGAGCCCTTTTTTTAGTATTTTTTAAAAACACGAAAATTTAAATTAAAATAATTGCACTCATGATTTTTTATTCAAATAACCAGTTCCGTTTTTTCTGTTATGTCGCCAAGATCAAAAAATATTATTTATATTTCATCAGTATGTAATTTGTATCTAAATATAATTTCCAAAATACACGAATCGAGCGAAAAATATTTGCTCGGTCAACCAGGTACTATTATAAATGCGAAAGTTTGGATGGATAGATGTATGTTACTCAATCACGCCAGAACAGCTGAAGGGATCTGGATGATATTTAGATCAGAGATAGGTTATACCTGGTCTGGAATAACACATTTGATACCGTTTATTCAGGTATTTCGTTCCTGTGGGATAATTTTCGAGTTCACGCGTTTGAAGCCGCTGGCAACAGCTAGTACGGATATAAACTGCGATGACTGTTCCAGTTCATGCTTCGGCGTCGTGAACTCTTGAGTGATCGCTGCATGACCACCCGGGGAAAACAAAACATAATAAAATAAGCAATCTATATTAGGTATCTATAGAGCCATAGAGGTATAGTGTAAAGCGATAACGCAGCGCCTAATAATTTAGTACGAGTTTGTAGGTAGGTACTGCTGATTTCTCAGCAAGCGTCGAGCGGCACAGAATAGGGTGGTATGTATGTGTGCATCGTGTTCGTGTAACTTCGTTTTTGTTCTAACGGTTCGGAACGCCGTACGAACAAGACGTGCGTTCTAACTGCTCTTCACTGATACTATCTCTGTCGGGCACGATGCCAGGTGAGACAACGTGCTTTTTGGCCGCGCCCACCAATGAGTTCGAGCCCGCGACTTGAGCCACCTTAAGCTACTATTTGACGCTGGTATTCTGTGAGAGTATGGTCCCGAGCCGACCCATTCTTGCTACAACTATACATCTAATCTAACTGCAGCATGGCTCTACCACATAAAAGCGATTGTTCTTAATAATGCGTTTTTGATTGACTTGGAATACATTCATGATGTTTTCATTTTATTTATATTAAAGTCGGTTGTATAAAATGTATAATTTTACCACTTGTTAACGAACTGACTTCCCCTTACTATGAAGTCCGTCAAACATTTGACCCGATGCTTAAGAGCAAGAACGCACTAGCGGATGGGCGTGATGCGGCAGACCGCACTTGAATTTTTACATGAAACCGCAAGATATCGATGCACTGACTTGTGGACAGCTGGCAAGCGCTGTAAGTGTACTGATGCCGCCTCGATCCCCCCCCCCCCCCCCTGAGAGAGATTCCCCGAGAGTCGCAAGACGGTACGCGGGGTGCACGTTTCAGTTATTTGTTACCACAAAAATTCACTTTACAAATCAAACAATGCCACAATAATCAGCTATATGGGATAGCAAATACACTCAATATTAAACATAATAACTGTTGCGGCGACCCGCAATAGAACCGAGACGATACGGCTAGCCGGACAAGGTGCACTGTTACGGCAGACCGTACATACAGCGGCCTGCCGCACCACCGCCTGACAATACTGCGTTCTAGCTCTAATTAGCAGAAAAATTAATTCAGATCAATAAACTGTGTCACAGCGGGTAGCGGGCAAGTTAAATATGGCACGCAGCAAAAAAAAATAGGATGTAACCGGTGAACGGAGTACAAGCATGTGGCACTGATATTTTACAATTTTTTTATTATGAAACTCAGATGAAGTAAAAAAAGGTAGATACAGCACGGCCTTTGTTATTGGTGAAGCCAAAAAACTAAGCTCCTTTATGTAAGCACACGCGTTCACACACACACACACACGCATCAAACTACGCTCATTTTTGCTCAGTAATTCCCGGGGCGTCGTGCAGTGAATTTGCCTACAAAATGCCGTTCTGTGTAGTTAAATGTGTGGAAAAACAATACTAAAGTGAACAAAAAGTCTGAACGATAGCTGAATGAAGCATTATCGTTTCACTCGTTAACACTCATTTAACTATATTTTAATTTGTTATCCCAACACAATTTTGAAGGTTATTCGAAGCGCGAATGTCAATGCTTCGAGATTACGTAGGGGGAGAATATTGCCAGTATTTATTATTTCTAATGGTCCAAGATTTGGGTATTTAATTTTAGGCTACGTTATAAAATATATATAGTCAGCATATTTTTTTATTAGTTGTTACTATGTTACATTACATTGAAGTCAAGGTAAATATTTAATTTTTTTAAGCCGCTGATGTTTCTGTTTTAATTGTTGAGTACTTACAAACTATTTTCCTATCAAAAAATATTTATGATTTTAGACTACCAACGAATATTTTAATAAGACGTGAATTTTTACGGGGTAGAGCCATGCTGCAGTGATACTATTAGTAGTATAGTAACTATATAACTGGTATAGCACGAATGGATCGGCTCGGCCGGGGAAGGATCACCAGCGTAAAATAGTAGCTTAATGCTGCTGTTTCGTATGGTAAGTGTAGAGAACTGGAGACCTTTTTTTACTGGAAACAAGGCATTCCATCTTAGTCCTCACGGGTGACAACGTTTGATTCGTAATCGAGGATATATGTAGATGTCATTGGGCCACAGCAACCACTTACCATCAGGTGGACTGTATTCTCGTTTGTTATCCTATCCTGTAAAAAAAGAAGGGTAGCTGCTATAAGACTGAGTTGAAATGAACCAAAATGGCAGTCATCCTCTTGACTTGATTGGTAAAGCCACGCGGCGGCTATTGATGTCGCATGAATAGGCCAGCTTGAACCGTGGTGGTACCACGACCCCACATAATGTCTCTACGTTTCGCTTGTGCTGGAGGCCCAATTCCCCCTCCCCCTTAACATCGTAGCGAGATCAAATAAAAACTACCCCAAGAGGGTACTCTCACTCCTGGTGACGGAGAATCCCTCGATAAGCATCCACGACCAAGCTACTTTACTCTTCCTGAGCGTGGCTGCTCCGTATATTCTGGGGAAGAGGGGGGGGGGGGGGATCATGCTCGCGACTAAAACTGCTAGGGGCAAGCGGAGCAATAAGACCAAGGCAACTCCTGTCACGCTATCCGTGAATTTTTGCAACATCAGGACACTTCATTCCAATCTTAATGCTGTCCACTACTACCCGGAGACGGTGAAGCCGGCCTTGCTCTTTGTAACCTAAACTCAGGTGTCCTCTCCAGCTGATTCTTCATATCTCTTACCCGAGGTACAAATTAAAACACACCTTTGTGACCCCGGCTGGAGTTTATTCTATTTTGCATTTCCTAAAACACTTTTTTCATTTAAAAAGTACATTTTTAATTCAATGGAAATTTATTTTTTTATTCCAACTAGATTTTTTTTATTAAGTTATTTTTTATAATAAACATGTTTTACATTACATATTATGTTGTATTTTATCGATGCTTACGTGCTCAGACAATCTATCAAGAAGACTTTTTAATGATTTATAGACGCCTCCTACGTGCTTCATCTTTTTTTGAATTGTCAAATTGTTGAAATTTGTTAAAACAGACAGCTATACTTTCGCATTCGCATCGCATATTACTCTTATATTTGTAGTATTGTATCTCGATTTTCAGGGACTTTTAAAAAAAAGTGGCAACACTTCTCTGACTCACACATGGTTATAAAATTCGTTACAGTTTCCTGTTCTAGGTGCGATATCTACCTTTTTTTAGTCCATCTAAGTTATGAAATTGATCTATCAATAAATACTTACTAATTTGAAGTAAACTTTTGGTTCTAAAAAAAAATTAAAATTTTGAACTCAATAAATAAATCAATTAAAATCTATCGAAATTAAAATAATACGCACCGAATTTGTTGTATTTATTGATAGATCAATTTCATAATATATTAATATAAACGAAAAAAATTGTAAAATATCGGTACTATAGGCTTCTACTTCGTTCGCATATTATACCATATTTTATTTCAGACGGTAAAAAAGATCATTCAATATATAAAGATATTTTTATCTATGTCATATACCGCTTTTAGGCAAATAATAAATAAACTTACACATTTATCTGAAATAAACTTCAAATCACGTTGACAAAGGTCGGCACATAAATAATGATAGCATTGTATTAGTCACATTAAACAATATCAATGTTAGATTGTTGAAAACAACGTTCGCGGTTATCACAACAAACGACTAAAAGAGTTACCGAGAATTTCATGTAACTCAAGATGCGTAATGTATGTAGAATATATAAGTGTGAAGGTCCAGCTGAACGATTGTTTCGATCGCAGGTTCAGTTCCACGTGGCGACCGCAATGCCATCCTCGCCCAAGGACCCGTCGTGCAACGAGAAGCGCAAGTATATCGGCAACGACTACGTCTCCATCGTCTACAACGACTCCGGAGCAGATTTCAACATACACACCATTAAGGTGAACTACTATTGATACCAAACATTGTATAATTATGTTCTCGAAATTTAATTTCGGTCATGGTGACCAGTTTTAATGTCTCCGTTGAGAAAGTGTATGAAATGCTATTTATATGTTGTTAAAAGTGACTTAAAAAATATTACTTTACATTTAGACATTGTAAACGCAATTGTAACATGTACGTTCTAAAAACATCAATGATCAAGAGCTTCTTGCCGGTTCTTCTTTAAAAGGTCATGTTTTCCGAAACTATGTAGACTCTGGCGTCCATAAGTCCTTTATACGAGTCAAAATTTATTATAAAGCCTTTGAATTTTAAATGCATCCACTTGCCACCAGGTGGCCCGTGGGCTCGTCTTATAAATTATCCGTCTGGTATTCATTTATCTGTACATAAAAATAAAATTCAAGTGGTTGTTTGTAATATTGAAATAACTGGCTTACATCAAGCTCAGTGGTTATTTGCATGCCATTAATACTTAATTAACATAATTGGCATAGATTTTTTTTGAAAAATTGAATACTTAAGTAAATGGTCTCAGAGCAGCTCAAATGTAAATAACACCACATTAACAGCTCCTATCCAGGCGAAGCCGGGACGCGTCGCTAGTATTAAACAAATGTATATGGTCTTAGATCAGCTCAAATGTAAATAACACCACATTAAGAGCTCCTATCCAGTACAAGCCAAAATGAAAATTGATCTCCACAGTAATATACCGTAAGACCTCATCAAAGTAGACTAATTTTGCTGTCGCTTCAATATTCGGTTTCTAATCCTTCCAATAGCGAAGTTTGCGAAATTTTTTTGGACGCTAGTTTACCAATATGTAGACTGCACTGGAGCTCGGAATCTACAGAAGTTTCGAGAAATACAGTCGAATTTTCGAAATCTAAAAGTTTATTTTATGATATACCAATGGTAAACGTTGTATAGCCATCCCTAGTATAAAGTAGATACCAATATCGTCTCTAGTGGTATCGTTTGGTCATACAGGTGTGATAAAGTGTTGTATAACGTTTCCATTACAGCCTATTGAAGTCCACTGCTAAACATAAGCCTCCATCAATATATATTAGAGTTAATAAAAATATAAAACTAAAAAAAATGGCGGAGCAGTCTTAACGGCGGTTTTGAAAAAGAATCAAGTTGTTAGAAAAAAACGGTTGGGAGTCTACGGTTGGGAATTGATTGTCCTTAAAATTCAACGTTTAAAATTCAAGTATATTAATATAGATACTTTACTTAAGGTGGATGCGTCGACCGTCCGTCCATACATTTTTTAACCAAAATATACACTAAACACAGACACTCTTTCTTTAAAACTAATCATTTTCACTTCTCTACAATGAAATGTGTACGCCTCTGACCTTTATAGGCAATAACTAACATTATATACCGAGAAAAACAATAGTAAAATACCGGAAAAATTTGACACTTCTTTAGTAGTGTGCGTGACTTTTGACAAGCAAACGAAAGGCGACGTTTAAACATTGGCACGCTAGATGGCATCCAAGTGATCTTAAATAATTCTGATAAATCAATATCTTAAGTTCAATAATTGGTTAATTTCCTTTCCAACCGTTAAAAAAAACAGTATAAAATAACATAAAACTAATGACCTTAGACACCTATGTTTTTTGTAAACAATTTTATTACTTATTATCGTTGTGTGGCATACCAAAAGTCGTAGGTAAAGCGACGTTGCCGTCCTTCCTGACAACAAACTACCGTAGACAGAGAAGTCTACGGTACTAACGTATTCCTGACCTTGAATTGAAGAAACAAAAGCGTTGCCAAACTTACGGTACGTTCACTTTTTTGACTTGTATAAAATATATTCTGATTTCGGTTGTCACGCGCTATGATTTGCGCGCGGAATTTCTTGTGTATTATACACATTTTGTATGTATGTTTTCATTGATTCGAATTGCAATATTTCTCTAGTATATATTTGAGACTATATTGTAATTTATCGTAGGTATAGTAATTAATTATTTTAAAAACGCAATTATGTTTTCGATAGTATTATTAACAGCAGGCTGGCCCGTGATTTTTCTGAAATATCGTCACAATACTGATTACCTACGTCATACGTGTCAGTGGTTCATATATGAATGTGTTTGAATATGTTTTTGGTCAACAATAAATACAATTATTATAAATCGGTAAACTACCAAATTAGTCACAAAATTAAACTTGCAAAAATTTGCTAAATATGGTTTTGCCGGGTTACATTAAACACCCTTTACGCATTTTGCAAACAGTTTCAGACAGACAATCATTATTAGTTTGTTATATTTTGTAGAGCTCAAGTTCACTCGTCACTACGTCACACCTTATGATGCGTTCAGAAACAAATATAATTCAGTTACATAAAATCCTTTTTTCTGTTCCGTGCTTTATTGTTTATAAATAAATGGCTTATTCCAATCTGAGTTATATTTTTCTTATTCGTCGGCCAATTCTACCAGGAATATAAAGATAACATTGAAATAAAAAGATTGTTCCGAACGCAACCCTACTCATACAGAATTGAAGGAAGATTTGTATATATTATAGTACCTGGATGACCGAGCATTTCTCGGTATTTTTTTTTGGAAATCGTGTGTTTTGGAAGTTATATTTAGATTAAAAATACATACTGATAAAATATGAAGAATATTTTTTGATCTTACCGACAATAGAAAAAAACTGAACTGGTTATTAAAATGAAAAATCATGAGTGCAATAAAATTTTCGTATTTTTAAAAAAATACTACAAAAAGGACTCGAAATAATAGATTTTCTCACAAAAGAGGGGAACTTGAAAAAAAGGGCAAAAGTCAATCCTAAGACTAGACGCGAACCATGGAACTGCGATTTCGCGACAGTGCGTTATCCACTTGAGCTATTACGACCATTATTATATTGTGAAAATTTACCTTCTTATATTCTAGCAGTTTTTCATTGCCTGAAAACGGGGATAAAACGACATTTTATGAAAATCGTTGGAGCCGTTTCCGAGATTCCGATTATATATACACAAGAATTGCTCGTAGGTATAGAATTTATATTTTTGTTTTACTAAAAGCTTTTGTTAAGTGCTTCGAATTTCAAACTTCCTGGTTATTATCACAAAATAAATCGTGTTATAGATTTGTTGTTATCTCTTGTTTGTGAATTATAGTTTCTTACGTGTTGGTTATGAAATGTCTAATTATTGTAATAATTGGTACTGTTACAAATCATCAGTGTTATTAGTTTTGAGTGAATAGGCTTGTATCAGTATAATTATGTTGCTTCAAATAGGTACTTCTGTTTTGATAAACAATTCACTAGTGTAATGTAATAAAATAAAACTGCGTTATATTGTAATCAATGTTGACATATTTTATTTACCAAAGTTATAAATCAATTAAATAGTTTACGCCAACAAATATAAATTTTATTTTTACAACAATCGTACATAGCGTTTTATAGTTCTGTCTACTAATCTACATATACACAAAAATTAAAAACTTGTTTTTTTTTACATACACGCCATCTAGTGTTCTAGCTTCGTAAACGTAGGGATACGTCTGTGTGTGTAAACGACCCTATATTCAATGACAGATGTTATAATCAAAATTAATGTCGAATCGGGTGGATTTTGAGGCAGTGATATGACCCATTCCAATAAAATGTAATATCCGATAACCGCTAAGTCTACTCCTACGACTTAATAATTTTCCAATTACACAAAACTCCAAATAAACTAAAAATGTGCCATCTTGCGGAAGAATGGCTGGGAGCAGTCCGTAGGTTTCACCTTAAATGAGGAGTACGTCACAACTTATTTGAACAGTTTAATTAGAGTAACGCACGCTGATGTTAACAATACATTTCTTATTGACTGGGATTTTAATTTAAGCAAGATATCAGCGTGTAACAGCCAGACTAATCAACCCTAAACGGGAATAAATAATATATATTCTGCTGCTACCATAACGCGGAAGGCGAAGATAAATATTTATTTCCTAACTATCCCTGGCTACTGAGATACTGCGGACTGCATATAGATAATTTGACGTTCTTATAAAGAAACAAGAAGCAGCCGCAAATATCATTCAGCGCCACGTTGCCTTCACACACCGCTGTCGTCACGTATCCGTCGACCAATTGTGAGCCGTTTCTTCAACGCCGCAGCTCGCTTCTTCTTGCTGTTCCGGAGCTGTGTTCCACGCCGCCGCCGCTCACCGACTACGCGCGCGCACCGATCTGCATGACTTTTATAGCCCGGTCCAGCGACGTAGCTTCCTGAACATAACACGAGTCTCACGCCGGGAAACGAAACGTACATAATAGTTGTATACTTTGATTAATTTTCATTGGTCATAATGTAAGAATTATAATTGGCTAGGGAAAATAAAAATCGTTACCATTGGTAAACCAACACCGCAGCTAGCCATATAAATATAGGCAAGGTTAACGAAAACATATTCCATTCCATTCCATATTCATACTCCAATCGGCTTTACATAAACAGTAGGTTCATTTCTCCACCTGTCTGTTAATAGTGGACCGTTCTTCTCCACTATTACAGTGGTGACCCCGACGTGATTTGAACACGCAACCAACAACCTTCGGAAACTTCAAGCTTCATCATCGTCATAAAAAATACCCCACCCATTCGCTCCTGAGCAGATATCGTCTGCAGTCTTTATATCCTGCAAGCCATCTAGCTTCACAAGGTTCATCGCAGCACTGGAATAATAATGCTTCCTGTTCCTTTAAGTTACTCTCTGCGCCATACAGTGTTCGGCACGGCTCTGAGCCTTACTGCTCGCCTCTGCTTCACGGCACTCTCGCAGATTACTTGCCTTCTTCTCGACTCACCGCAGATTACAAGGCAATCTCCTGGCACTTGCACATTCGTCGACAACGAGACTGCACTATCGACCTCCGGTCTGAGCAGGGGGGTGATGTGGCGGCGCTGTTGTCGCGCCACAAGAAAAATACACCGAAGCCTAAATCACGCTATCAACATTCCGAATCATAAACCGTATATATAGAACATCTCCGAACTATCACATGGAGTGTTGGCCGCTCCCCGGGCAGAACACCTTGCCCTGCGGGAGACCTCCCCTTTTCCTTCTACGGCCACAGTGTTAATAGAGGACCGTTCTTCTCCACTATTACAGTGGTGACCCGTACGAACACCGCGTAGGAAGCCCGTGGCGAACACCGAGGAGGAAGATCCCGGTACGAGCACCAAGAAGGAACACCCTGCGACATACCACCATTACAGTGTAGAAGTACGAACACCGAGAAGGAAAACTTCAGTATATATAAAATCAGTGTAATCAAGCCGTCATTATGGAGCAAGAGGCGAACACATATACATCAATTGTCGAAGAAATTCGGAAGTTATCACACGAAGTCGCCGCGCTCAAAGATTCCCAGCATCACACTTTTTACCAGCAACAGTACAACCAGCGCAATCAGCAACACCGAAGATCACCTTTTCGTCGCAACCGCTCTGCAAGTAGAAGTCGAACAAGCTCAAGAACAACATCCCCTTATTGCTACTATCATCGACGTTTCGGGTTCGAGGCAAGAAAATGCACAGAACCGTGTACATTCAATAATGAAAATACGAAGGCGCTCAAACTAACTAATACGCTCAATGCGATGGGATCCAGCGTAACAGCAAAGTCCTACCGTCTTTTCGTCACCGATAAAAAAAGCAAGCTTACTTTCCTTATCGACACCGGAGCAAATATCTCAGTGTTACCGCCGAAGCAAGGACAGAAGTTGAAGCCACTGGATTTTCAACTCTATGCAGCAAACAATACGGTGATTCCTACATATGGAGAAAAAACAATGGAACTTGATTTAAACCTACGCCGACCATTCAAATGGAGATTTATCGTCGCTAAAGTCAGCAAACCAATCATCGGTGCTGATTTTCTTCAACATCACCAGTTGATCGTCGACATCAAAAATAAAAGAATCATCGACGGGAAAACCAATCTTGCATCTCAGTCTTTTGTCCAAGCAACCAATCTGCCCACAATAAGAAGCATAGATGTTCACCAACCGTATCACAAGATCCTCGAAGAATACCCTGGTATCTCAAGAATAACTTCAATGAAATTAACACCGAAGAACGACGTTGAGCATTTCATCGACACCAATGGACCACCACTTCATTGCCGTGCGCGTCCAATCGCACCACACCTATACGAGCAAGTTCGAAAGGAATTCGAAAACATGATTGAGCAAGGAATATGTCGTCCAAGCAAAAGCCCTTGGTCATCACCACTTCACATTGTACCGAAGAAGAACGGAGAATTACGAGTTTGTGGAGATTACAGAAGACTGAATTCTATTACCACTCCTGACCGCTACCCAATACCGCGAGTCAGGGATTTCACTCATCAACTATCAGACAAGACTATATTCTCCACCATAGATCTCAACCGAGCTTACCAACAAATAAGAGTACGCGATGAAGACATAGAGAATACAGCAATAATTACCCCAATGGGATTATTCGAATTCCCAAGAATAATCCCGGGATTAAAGAACGGAGGTCAAACTTTCCAGAGATTCATACACGAAGTACTTCATGGACTGGATTTCGTTTTCGCATTTATTGATGATCTCCTTGTTGCAAGCCCTGATAAAGAAATGCACGAAATCCATCTACGCACCGTGCTACAGCGATTAGAAGACAACGGAATCACAATCAACCCTTCGAAATGCATATTTGGACAGCAAGAAGTTCAATTTCTTGGTTTCACCGTCAGCGGCAATGGGAAATGGCAACCACTTGGCTATTTTTGGAAGTTCTCCGATACTCAACGTAACTACAGTACATTCGACCGAGAGCTACTCGCTATTTACATGGCTATCAAGCACTTCAGAAAAACGTTCGAGGGTCGAAACCTGATCGTTTTTACCGACCACAAGCCATTAACATATGTCCTTCCAAAGAAACCATCACTATCGGAAACACCACGAAGAGCAAGACAACTTATTTTCATAAGTGAATTCACGACCGACATACGTCACATCAGTGGAAAGGACAACATAGTCGCCGACGCACTCAGTCGCGTACCAATCGACAGTGTAACGTGCCCTACATCAATCGACTATCATAAGATCGCCGCAGCACAAGAAAGAGATAGTGACAACATAAAACATCTATCGAAGCAAGGTAACTTGTCCATCAAGCAAATTACAACGCCAATGACGTTGTCATACCTATATACTGTGAAGCCTCAACGACAACCATGCGACCATACCTACCAGAACAATGTCGTCGCGAAGTCTTCAATGCACTGCACAACATCAGTCATCCAGGTGTTAGAACAACAAGAAAACTCATCACTGAAAAATTCTTTTGGGCTTCAATGCAAGTGGATGTTGGCAACTGGGCGAAGCAATGCATTCAATGCCAAAAATGCAAAGTACAAAGGCATACATCAAGTAGCCTAGCTATTCACTAGCATTTCCACCCACGGAGAGATTCGAACACCTGCACGTTGACATCGTCGGACCATTACCTACTTCACCGCAAGGACATCGTTACCTCGTAACAATGATCGACAGAACAACAAGATGGCCAGAAGCAATACCTACCGATAATACTTCATCCGAATCGAAAATAATTTATGAAAATTGGATTACTCGTTTCGGATCACCTAAAACCATCACAACGGATCAAGGAAGAAACTTCGAAGGCAACCTATTCCTCAAACTTCTTCAAACTATGGGAATACAAAAGACACGTACAACAGCATACCATCCTCAGTCAAACGGAATAATCGAACGATGGCATCGTACATTGAAGACCGCACTCAAAACTCATTTATCTCAACATACAAAGTGGATTGATGAGCTACCTAGAGTGCTACTCGGACTACGAGCAACACCGCGTGCAGACACTAGTCTTAGCGCCGCTCAGCTAACCTACGGCTGCAGCATAAGACTGCCGTGTGACTTCTTCAGTTCAGCAGCGTCAAACAAACAAGAAATGGATTACGATTTCGTAACTCAACTTCGAGAATCAGTCAACAAAGCCTTATCGTCGAAATGCACCGAAATGCAATCACACAGAAATAATAAATCAGTATTCATTCACCAAGATTTGAAAATATGCAAGCAAGTTTTTGTAAGAAACGACGCAGTGAAAAAACAATTTCAACCTACCTACGATGGACCGTATAAAGTATTAGAGAGAAATAGCAAGACTTTTAAACTACAAATACCCGGAAGGAAATCTACGATTATATCGATCGACCGAATAAAGCCTGCCTATATTATTAATGAGGATACTTCAGAGGATTCATCATCATCATCACAACCACCAGCGAGGAAGCTTGAAAACCCAGTTGAAACCTATTTTAAAAACTACGAGATACGGGCGAGTCGTCAAGCCTCCGGTACGCTTTCGCTAGGGGGAGAGTGATGTAGCAGCCGGACTAATCAACCCTAAACGGGAATAAATAATATACCTTCTGTGTACTAAATATCGGGAATTTGTCAATAAAACAAAAAATACAAATTATTCATCTAAATTTATTTTATCGCCGTCAAAGTAGGCCCCATCGCTTGCAATACAACATCTCCAACGCTTCACCCAGTCTTCCATACATTTTTCATAGGCTATTTGCGGTATGGCCTTTAGCTCATTCAGCGAATTTTTTGTTATGGCTTCTATCGACTCAAAACTTTTTCCTCGAAGTGGTAATTTTAACTTGGGAAATAAAAAAAAGTCAGACGGAGCCATATCAGGTAAATACGGTGCTTGGTCGAGAACTTTTGTTGAATTTTTAGCTAAAAACTCTTTCACTATAATGGCTGTGTGTGATGGTGCATTATCATGGTGCAGCATCCATGAGTTTTGTTGCCACAAATCTGGACGTTTTCGGCGGATACTCTCACGCAAACGCTTCATGACGCCTAAATAATATTCTTTATTCACTGTTTCTCCCTTTGGAAGGAATTCGGAGTGAACCACACCACGGTAGTCAAAAAAACTGTCAGCATCACCTTGATTTTGGAGCGACTTTGTCGCGGTTTTTTGGGTTTCGGCTCGTTTTCGAGACGCCATTCTGAAGACTGTTGGCTTTTTTGCATGTCGTACTCATAAACCCATATCTCGTCGCCAGTTATTATACGTTTCGAACCGTATTTCGGATCCGTAGAAGCTCGGGAAACCATGTCTTCAGTGACATGCTTTCGCTGCGCTCTTTGAACAAAATTGAGCTCTTTTGGAACTAGTCGAGCGGCGACGCGTTTCATGCCTAAAATGTCAATGAGAATGTTGTGGACGGACTTAAAAGATATGTTAACCTCACTAGCCAACTCTCTCAGACTCATACGTCGATTTTCGAGCACTAGCTTCTTGATTTTGTCGATGTTTTCTTTGGTCGTAGCGGTTGAAGGTCTACCAGTACGAGGCAAGTCTACTACTACTTCTCGGCCTTCTTTAAAAGCCTTATACCATTCATAAGCCCTTGTTTTCGATATACACGATTCGCCGTAGGTATTTCGCAACATTTTTAGTGATTCACCACATGAAATATCATTCGAAACACAAAATTTAAGGCACACTCTTTGTTCAACAATATTTTCCATTGTAAAAATCGCCGAGAACTCAAAACTATGACCAACAAAAAGTGTAGTTTAAAACAAATTAAATGACAGATCCCGCTCAAACTTTGCGCGCTAAGTCAGTACAGTGCTACCAACATGCAGTAAAAAAATTAGAACGATCTCTTTTACGCGGGTCTTTTTATTGACATATTCCCGATACTTTTTACACAGAGTAGTATACTCTGCTGCTACCATAACGCGGAAGGCGAAGATAAAAAAACATTTATTTCCTAACTATCCCCGGCTACTGAGATACTGCGGACTGCATATAGATAATTTAACGTTCTTATAAAGAAACAAGAAGCAGCCGCAAATATCATTCAGCGCCACGTTGCCTTCACACACCGCTGTCGTCACGTATCCGTCGACCAATTGTGAGCCGTTTCTTCAACGCCGCAGCTCGCTTCTTCTTGCTGTTCCGGAGCTGTGTTCCACGCCGCCGCCGCTCACCGACTACGCGCGCGCACTTTTTTTTTTGCGCCCGAAGCAATTAAAGGGATGAGGGGATACCCTATACGTAGGGAGGCGGAAAATGCGTTACGCATACCACGATAGCCGGTCTATCGTGGTTATGAGGGACTCACATCCTACCGGGGACCCTAAGTGATACCCTCTAAAAACCGCCTTTGGGGACAGGCAACCGGCTTATTAAGCTTTATTGTGCCTTATCGTGAGCAACCCTCTTTTGGGAAAAGAGGGCGCAGGCGGCTACGAGCCGCTGAGGGAGTGCCTAGGAAGGCAAATTAATTATGAGTAAATAATTTAATTTAATTAGAGTTGGCCTGAGCCGCCAGGAGGCAGTTCAGGTCGTTTGTTAGTTTATTAGGCGGGTCCGAGAGAGAGTTTCTCGGCTTGCGGACTCGATAGCGAGAGGGGGGTGGGGCTGCATAAGTAGCTGCCTCACGAATTAGATGGCTTGGGTGCGACTCTGAGGCTTTGAAGAAGTTCTCAGAGAGTTTTTTGAGAAATTGTTGAATTGTGGGACGCTCTAGGTCCCGATGAAGGTCAGCATTACGGACGTACCAAGGTGCGTTCGCAGCTCGACGACAAAAAAGGTTTTGAACTATCTGGAGTTCATTAATAATTTTAGGGTCGGCGTGGGCAAAAACGGGGCCCGCGTAGGACATGACTGGTCGTATACAGACCTTATAAAGGGTACGCTTGTTTCTAAGGGACATTTTACTGTGTCGGCCCAACATACTGTTGAGCCTACTCAGATAAAAACGTGCGTGACGGGTTACTCTTTTGACGTGGGGACTGAAAGTGAGCCTTGTGTCTAGAGTGACACCTAAATATTTGGCAGTCGTATGCCAGGGGACAGGGGTCCCTAGCATACGTATTGGTCGAGTTTTTTTGAGACGGCGTCGTTTATAATCGAAGTGAACGGCGGAGCTCTTCTTCGGGTTCACATCGATGCGCCATTTTTTGAACCAAGCTCCTAGGTCATCAACTGACTTTTGAATCTTGTTTCGTATGAAAGGTAGATACCTTTGCAGTAGATAGCAGTGTCGTCTGCGAAGAGGGAGAGCTGGACACCTTTCGACGGGATGGGAATGTCGTTGGTGAACAGGATGTACAGCAGAGGAGCAAGTACTGAGCCCTGAGGGACACCAGCTTTGATAGTTCGCTGTGAAGATAGCGTGCCTTCGTGTCTAAAACGAAAGGTACGATACTTTAAATAAGAGGCCACGAGACGTACTAGACGATCGGGGAGACCTACTTTGTAGAGTTTGTAGATAAGGCCTGTATGCCAGACTCTATCGAAGGATTTAGCTATGTCGAAAAAGACCGCGATGGTCTTATGACGACGAGGATAAAAACCGCTGAGGATATATTCCACAATACGGTGAACTTGTTGGGGACATGAGTGTTGCGCTCGGAAACCGAATTGATGGGGAATGATAAGAGGGTCACCGTCTGTGGGAAACAGATAGCGCCTCATACGAGTTTGGATGACTCTTTCGAAGAGCTTGCCCATTGCCTTGAGGAGGCTAATGGGGCGATGACTGGAGGGAAGGTTGAGAGGCTTGCCTGGCATGGGAATTCCAATCACAGTTGCCTCTTTCCACGTAGTGGGAAAGTAACTAAGGTTGAAGCAGGCATTGAAGATAATAGATAAAAAGGTTAACACCTGCTCAGGAAAGTGTTTTAGAGCTTGGTTGGAGATGCCATCCGCGCCTGGAGCCTTTTTAGGCTTAAGTCCTTTGATGAGGGATGAAATCTCATCATTGGACACAGAGATAGGTTCGGAGGCTGTAGGGGGTGAGTTCCGGCGGCGGACCTCATCCTCTACTGCCTGGACGTGTGAGGGGTCGACGGGTTGAGAGCTAGGAGAGCATTGTGCGGCAATGCTATCTGCAAAGCACTCAGCCTTTTCCTCGTCCTCGAAGGCAACCGTGCCGTCGGGACGGGAGAGAGGGGGAATGTGGGTGATAGCGTCTATGCGGAGGGCTCTGGCCATCTGATAGTACGCTGTATGAGATGGAGAGATATTCTCCATGAGTTTACTCTTTTCGAGGTCTCGAAATTCAGAGAGGCGGAAACGGAGTTCTCGTTGGAGATGATTGGCCGCGCGCCTAAATTCGGGGGTGGGATATTTTGCTGCTCTCCGGAAAGCAGCTTTTTTGACTTTTAATAGATTGCTAATATGTAGGGGAAGCCCACTATTGTTAGCAACCGGGACGACCCTTTCGTTCTCCTTAAGGGAGGATTTAATAAGGGTGGAGAGTGAATCGACTGCGGTGTCGATTTTTTCGGGACTGTCTAAGTCCGACGGTAGGGAGATGGTAGAGTCCTGTGAGTACAGAGCTTTAGCTAGGGACTCCTTGAATCCCTTCCAATTAGTGAAGGTTAGGTCGTGTGTGTTGGGGGAGGTGGCTGATGGCCAAGAATGAGGGAGACCGGTCGGTGATCGGATCCTAGATCGTCTAGTGTCTCGATTGCTCTGAGGTTGAGAGAAACTCCTTGGAGTAACGCAAAATCTAGTACATCGGGGGTGTGATCGGTGTTATCGGGAAAATGAGTAACACCGAGGGGACTATGGACGGTAATATCAAGGAACTGCGTGATATCGAGCAGTATCTTGCCACTAGGGGACGTAGTACGGCATGTCCATTCAGTATGCTTGGAGTTAAAATCTCCAAACATAATGACTGAATTGCCTAAAGATAAAACGGCCTCAAAATCTTTTTTGAGGGGATGGGTTCCTGAAGGGATGTAACAGGAGGCTATGAGGATGGACTGATGTCCAGTCATAGCTAGCCTGCATACCGTGGCTTCCATATTGGTAAGCTGCGGAGTAGAAATGGGCGAGCAGTGAAGTGTCTTCTTGTAATAGATGGCCGTTCCGCCGCCTCGGCGGTCGGGTCTGTCGTTACGAAGAAGAGAGAAGTTTTTAATAGAAAGGCCTTTAGTGTCCTTAGTTTTGAGATTAGTTTCCTGTAGGAGGAGGAAATCGGCTTCACGATTCCGAAGAAAGAGCTTAAGCTCTGGGAGGTTATTTCGTAAACCGCGAATATTGAAGGATACAAGCGATAAACCCTTAGGTTTGATACGACCGTGAGATTTTGGTAGAGCAAACTGCTCTGTCATTGAAGTTAAGTTAATTAAGTTAACTTAACTTACAACGCTAACAGAAGATTATTATGCTCTGAAAGAGCGAGGAGATGTTCTTGAGGAGACTTCGCAGCGCGCAGTTTGCGTGCTACTACAGTAATTTCCCTAATGTCAATATTCCTAATATACAGTGTATTATAGTCATCAGCTGTGGGCTCTGATTCATGGGGGTAGGAGGTTGTCCGCGGTGGGTCTGCCTTTTTGGGGCCCCAGGGAAAGACTGGAGGCTGCATAGGCTTGGAGAAGCCCGGAGGGGGCCGAATTATGCCCTGAGGGGGCCTAGGGGGACCCTGAGGGGGCCGAGAGAAGCCCTGGATGGGCTGAGAAAGGCCCTGACGGGGCCGTTGGTTGGTGGAGCTTGCCTACTGGGGCGAGGTTGAGGTGCGCAGGGGCAACCCCTGTAGTTGCCGGGTGGCCTGTCTGTTTGCACAGGACACATGCGGGCGGGGATTCGGCGTCTTTGGGCCGGGGACACTCTTTAGTGTTGTGGGGTTCGAGGCACTTAACGCACCTGGGTGGGGCGGAGCAGTTGGCCGCCGCATGACCATATAGTTGACAGCGGTGGCACTGCGCCGGGAATCCGCGCCTATGTGGGGGCTCAACCTTCACTCTCGACAGGCCACACACTGTGCGTACCTGCCGGAAGATGGCTTTTGCCTCCGGTACGTTGGTTAGGATGACAAGGGCTAGGTTGAACCTCTTGTCCGTTCTACTGTACATTTTGTGCACGGCTTCTACGGGGAAACCTTGGGACTTAAGGTCCTCAAGGATTTCCTCGTTGGTGAATTCAAAGGGGACGCCCCGGATGACGGCCCTGACTTTTCGCTCTTCCGGAAGAGCGTAGGTGTGGTAAGATACTCGTTCGGCTGTGAAAAGCCTGGTGAGTTTTCGGAAGTCTTCGATTGAGTTAGGGATGATTTTGATAGATTCGCCAAGGTTGATGGCATGGTCATATTTGATTCCTGCGTCGTAGCAGGTTTTCGACAGTTGGGTAAATTTTGCCTTTTCTCTTAGGAAGACAGGGGGTAGGACTTGCTTCTTGCCAAGGACTGGAGCACAACGAGAGGCTGGTTTGGACGTTGTGGGGATGTCTAGTGACATAAGTGGGACGGCGGCAGCGGTGGGGGCAGAGGTGGCAGCGGGGGTTGTGGAGGTTGTAGAAGCGGCAGGGGCCGCTGAGATAAGGGGGTTGCGTTTAGACGCGGCGCGCTTACCATTGCGCTTGGAATTCACCGTGGTGAATGTAGACTCCCCGGTTCCGTCGGAGTCACAGGACTCCGATGAGCCGGTGCCTGAAGTGGTGGCGGGCCTCTTCCGGGGGGCCGGCGCAGAGGACTCGGAGCATGCGTACTCCATCTCTAGGGGGGCAAAAGAGTTCCTCGTTTCGAGGTATGTCGCGATTACGAGCGGCGGATGGTGTGCCTGAGGGGCAGGGGGGGGGGGTGAGCCTGGGCGGCGATGGTGGCGATGGCGGCGAGGACCGTCTCATTGTTATTTAAACCATATTGGTTTATGAGGGCGGCAAGGGACTCAGTTAGGCTATATGTGGCCATTTTGGGACAGAAGAGCTAAGCTCGGTAACGTTTGGGACGGGACTTGAACGCGAGACGTACTACGAGGCAATATACACGTAAATAATAATGCAAGAAAAACAAAGAATAACAAGAAAATAACAAAGAGGCAATATACGTAAAAAAAAGAAAAAAAATTGAAAATGCGGAGGTTAGTCAAACCTCCCTGCCCGAAGACACGGGGGGCAAGAACTGTTAGCGTGAAAGTGACTCACCAGCCTCGACGCTGTACAGCGTGAGCAAGACAGCGGAGGCGCGAGAGCGAGACAGCACTACCGTACAGGTACGAGAGCGCGGACTACCTGGATGCGACCGCTTGAAAGCGATGCCACAGGCGGAATCCTGATTTTGTGTGCGCGCGCACCGATCTGCATGACTTTTATAGCCCGGTCCATCGACGTACGTAGGCGGTCCCATAATGAATTGGCTTAACTATGAACCAATGAAGGAAATGAAACGAAACCAATTTTATTTTTCAATATAATCACCATGAATACTAACACGCTTCTGACATCTGTGAATCAACATCTCTAAACCTTTATAAAAATAATCACATTTATATTTATATTATTATTATTATTATTATTATTATCCTCAAAATGACTGAAGACGACCGCCTGCAACTCTTCATCGCTTGAAAATTTTCTTCCTCTTAAGTCCCGCTTTAAATGTGGAAATAAATAATAGTCGGACGGGTACCATGTCTGGACTGTAAGGTGGATGTTGAACTTCTGTGAACCCGCATTGACGAACTGCATCCTTTGAAACACCAGCGGTATGAACAGGGGCGTTGTCATGGAGCAACAGGACACCTTTAGACAGCTTGCCTCTTCGTTTTTCCTTTATCTTGTCTCGTAATTTATATATTAAAGAAGCGTAATATTCGCCGTTCACGACTGTATTACGTTCTTTAAAATCCACCATCAAAATGCCTTGAAAATCCCAAAATATTGTGCACATTAGTTTTTTAGTCGATTGTTGCACCTTTGCCTTTCTAGGGGGCTTTTCACCCTTATAACGCCATTCCATTGACTCGCGCTTGCTTTGTGGATAATAGTACAAGATCATAGTTTCATCACCAGTCACTAGCCGCTCGATCACAGTCTTTGGATTTTCGCCACAAAGATCCAAAAACTCCGAAGCGCAGCGCACTCTTTTCTGTCTCTGTACCGCTGAAAGAAGTTTCGGTACCCATCTTGCACTCACTTTTTTCATGTGAAGATGTTCATGGATCGCGCGATGAACGGTACTCTTAGAGAGCCCAAGCCTTGCTGCAATTTCTCTAATCTTCAAACGGCGGTCACTCAGAACCTCCTCTTCGATAAGAGCAATCGTTTCGGGAGTGAGCACTTCCACAGGTCGACCGTCGTGGCCAAAGTCTTCGACGGTTTCTCTCCCGAGGCGAAACTCTTTCACCCAATTTTTCACTGTGTTATAGGAGGGGGCAGACTCCTTATACACGCCATCCAATCGTTCTTTTATTTGGGCAGGGGATAAACCTTCTTTAAACAGAAACTTTATGACACTTCGATACTCAGTTTTCGACATTTTTAAAAAATTCGCGACTCTCGTTATTCAAATGCCTGTTAAACTAAGACTAAGCATTTCATGTCGATGCATGTTTCTTATATTAAGTGCACGATAAACGTACTATTTAATGCAACACAACATGTAGCGACATGTCGCGTTGAACTGTATCAGGCCAGTTCATTATGGGACCGCCTGGTAGCTTCGTGAACATAACACGAGTCTCACGCCGGGAAATAGTTGTATATTTTGATTAATTTTCATTGGTCATAATGTAAGAATTATAATTGGCTAGGGAAAATAAAAATCGTTACCATTGGTAAACCAACACCGCAGCTAGCCATATAAATATAGGCAAGGTTAACGAAAACATATTCCATTCCATTCCATATTCATACTTCAATCGGCTTTACATAAACAGTAGTTTCATTTCTCCACCTTAAAACCACTCGGAGTCTGTTAATAGTGGACCGTTCTTCTCCACTATTACAAGCGTATTGACAATGATAATAAATTAATATCGGTAACTAATGGTAATTTGTAAAACTTATTTCTTGACGCTGTCATCTAATAATTTGAACCAATGCAATAAAATAAGTTAAAATAAATTAAAATTCTCGATCTGATACCTTCAAATAGTAATCATACCGCGCCGAAAGCTAATACAACTTTTTTAGAATCTTAATACCTCGTTCTAATAGTCGCTTTCAGAATCGTAAAACATTTAGTTTTCTTGTTAAAAGGTTTTCGGACAACAACACTCGCCATTATACCGCATGTGTTTATCCAGTAGTATTGTTTGATCTGAGGAGGATGTTTTCATGGGTTCTGTGGCCTCCACAAAAAACAAATATATTAGTTTTTTACAAACAAATTATTATTTAAACAACAACAAATTATATTAGTTTTTTTTATTCCAAGTATGTAATTTAATTTAGTATTTAGTTTATATACGCATATAATAAAACTTTGAGGTAGAAACTTTATTGTTAATTATTACAGATAAAGTTTGTGCAAGCTGTGTCTACATATAAGTGTATTGGAATTTTTTTTAATGTTTGTTTTATATATTACCTGTCAGCATGTTGTAATTGTGTTCAGTTTTGTAGTTTAATAAAAGTCATGGTAAACCACGTGCTCTGCGGTGAAGGAAACCTTCGTGAGTCTTGTGTAATCCACCAAACCCTAAAACCCTCTCAGACATGAAACGCTTGTGCCCAGTAGTGGGATGTAGTAGCCTGTATCTTTAAATAAATTTTAATTAGTCATAGAACGAAAAACACACCTCCTTATTAACACCTTATCCTGCATTACACAGGGTCAGCTGAACTTCTGCATCGTGGTAGTGGAGCCGTTCGAGCACGGCATGAACCGCGTGTTCGTGAAGAGCAAGGAGGAGCGCATCGGCGGCACGTTCCTCGCGCACGTGGACGCGCACTGCGTGTCCGACAACAACGTGGCGCTGCTGGCGCGGCAGGTCGCCGTGCACTGTGCGGTGAGTGCGCACGCACACACGCACACATATGCACACGTGCACATATACACACATACTTAAGTTGGTGCCGCTGGCCCGACAGGTTCACGTACACGCACTTGCGCGAATGTACACTGTCAAGTAAAAGTTCAATAACTGAATACTTTACTTTTTTTGCACTCGTTTAAAAAGAAACTGACTAACATTTTGCTAATTATTTCACTTTACCTAAAAATATTAGTACCTGACAAGCGTGTCGTCAGCCCTGGTAAATCAGATGATTAGCCCTCGCTGTAAATTTCACAGTACGCGAGCAACCCGGGTTCGATCCCCGCCGGCACCAATGACATTGTTAATTGTAATTCTAAGTGCTGATGATGAATTTTGACACCAAGTACTCGGCGGTGAACAATAACATAGTGAGGAAACCTGCATGTCTGAAAAATGAGAAAAAATATATTTCGAAGACATTGGGTCAGCGCGGCGGACACTTCCTTGCCTTAAAACTATCTCAGAAATCAGATGAGGGCTGTGCCCAGCATTAAGGCCGAATACGACGCGAATGACCTTGCTCGTTTCGCAGCAAACCACGCGCTGCCAGTACCTACGCTTTGTTTATATGGACATGTGTAATACCTATAATCAAAGCCGTACGGGCTTTGATTATATTATATTTGACTGAGCTAGCTCAGTATGCAGAGTAATGAACAACACAGAGAGCATTGCTTACTTTTTAAATAATTTTTTCTTATTTATAATATTAGTTCCTATTGATTATAAATTCTGTACTTTATTCGTTATAAAATATTGTTCGAAAAGTTATTGAATTGATAACGATTTTTTTTTTCTTAATTGGTGCATCGTACGTAAAGAACCTCATATAACTGAAAAATTTTGTTCTTGTGAGTATTACAAGATGCCGTAATGCAAATTGCATAAATAATAAAGAAAAAAAAAACTAAAAAGTCGGTGATTGCCCCATAGTGGGGATAGGTACTGTGTATGTAAATTCTCACAAGACTACTCCGACTGGTCAATCACTTCACATCAGAAGTATTTCGGTTTTTCTTAATTATGTACTTACCCCATGCTTTCGGACAATACATTGACTATGACATTATTTGCGGTCTCTGTGCTTGCACTACTCTGTACATTCTTTTCCGACTGGGTCTTGATATTTACATTTTTAGTGTTTCTTACTTGGAACTAGAAAAGTATAAATGATCAGTTTGGCTAATGTAAATGAGTAAAAATGCAACCTATTAGGCAGCCTCAAACAAAAATTTTCCTTACAAAAATATAAGTATTAACCTCAAAATACAACATTCGAGCAGCGTTCATGATAACCTCTCTTTTTTTTACCACTTAGGTAACATTTATTTCTTTTCCTACCCATATTTACATTTATAGTCACTTAAACGCGTATAAAACACTAAATTAACGATTTTCGCTACAGACACATCGACTGTTGTTACCTTACGTCACACGTCGAAGCGCCTGGTAATTTATTACGGCAAGCTTTTGTCTGGCAATATACGATATTATTATTAGGTGTTTTTAATTAAAACAAATTATGTTAATAAATAATATTTTGTATCGAAAATAAAGATAGCAGGTACGTACGTAACGGCATTCTTGAAGTGAACGACTAGTATATACAATAAAATCTTTAATTATTTTTAATTATAAAAGGTGTCTCAGAATGTTGAATGTGTTTTTCGTTTTTAGATGTTAAATAAAAAACAACAATATCAATTAAAACTCGTTTTATTTACTGTTAAATTAAAGAGCAGTTCTTGAAGTTTACTTATGAAAAACAACCGTTTGCAAATGCGCACCATTCACTTGTTCACACTCATTTAACCTGGAGCTAAAATTTTCAATCACTCGCTGGAGTATCGCTCTTGGAATGAAGTTGATTTTTTTCAGTGATTCTTTGCTTCAAAACGTTCAGGTCGGGTGGCAATGGATTGTAAACTTTACTTTTTAAGAAAAAATAAGCAGGCGTTAAAGGCTCCTCAGTGGGCAGTTGCAGTCTCCTCGGCGACTTATAACTCTTCCAGGGAATAAATCGTGAAGAACCGCTAATGAGTCATTCATGAGAGGTGCTGGAACAGGGTGTTGCGGCTGTAGCCAGTCTGTTTTTGCATTTTTGTAGCCAAAAAAGTCCGGATCATATGGCAATATCGATCAGAATTAACGGTCTTAGATCGAAATAATACTAGTTTTTACGGAATTCATCGCGTATATTTAACTTTTTAAATACAGTGCGTTTAAAAAGTTAAATATAACTAACTGTATTTAAAAAGTTAAATATACGCGATAAATTCCGTAAAAACTAGTATTACTTCAATGTGTAGATCTTAGATCGACTTCGGTCATCCTCAAAAATAAGGACCGATTCCTTGATTTGATATGGCAGCCCAAACAACGAATTTTGGCGAGTGCAAAGGCTTCTGATGCAGTTCTAGCGGATTCTCTGAAGCCCAGTATCTGCAATTTTGTTTAGTGACGTGACCGTTGATATGATAATTCGATTCGTCGGAGAATCAGATGTGATTGAAACTCCTAAAACGGTTTTGCATTGTCCTGCAAAGTTCGACTCGTTTATCAGGATCATCAGGCTTCATTTCTTGAACAATAACAGTTTTATAGGGGTGAAAATATAAGTCTTTCGAAATAATGCGATGAACCGTAGATTTGTTCAAATTAAGAGAAGCTAGCTGCGCGCAATCTCAACGACCGTCGTGGGTCGTCCATAACAGACTGTCGAACGCGGGCGACGTTCATGCTCGTTCTTGATGTCCTTTTGCGCCCAGACGATTTGTTCGGCATTGTATTCCCAGTCTCTTCAAACTTGCACCCCCGATGTTTAATTAAATTGGCACTTGGCACATGTTTTAAGCTTGTTAAATTAAAATATGTCTTGTAGAGACGACGAACAATATTGTAGGAATTGTTGTTTTTATAAAATGATTCATGGCTACTAAACTTAACAAGCATTTGACACCACTCCTCTTCCCCTGCTAGCTGCGGTGGGCGCCTTCAAAAACGAAAAACATTCTGAGACAACCTTTAGTATGTTTTTAAGTTAAAAGTTTAAAAAAAAAAACAAGAAACAAAAAAGTTCTTATGAAAATTTGTAAATGTTTGGAATAATCTCTGTTCACGCAATTTATTCTTTATTTTAGGGAAAGTATAGAAATCATTAGGGCTTAGGTCTGGGCTGTATGGCGGATCATCTAATAATTCTATGTTTTCTTGCTCTAAAAACTCTTTTGTTCTGTGTGCGGTGTGAGAACTTGCATTGTCGTGATGGAGGATGATGCGGCGGTTGCAGTTCTCTTTACGGAGTTCAGAAACGACCTGTGGCAAACAAATGTTAGCATACCATTCTGCATTAACTGTTCTTTGTCCCTCAAGAGGAATAGTCGTAACATGGCCGGTTTCGGAGACAAACGTGGCCACCATTTTTTTTGCCACACTCCGTGAACGAACAATTTTTTTGGCTTGAACTCATTTTCGAACACCCAAACTCGTGACTGGTTTTTTGTTTCGGGTTCGTACGCGTTCGTTCGTATGTCCAGGATTCGTCACCTGATACGATGTTGTGTACAGCATTTGAGGCTCCTGCGTGGAATCTTTCGAGAGTTCTGACGCACCAAGTAACGCGAGCCGCTTTTTGCTCTTCACAGAGCGAATGCGGTATCCATCGAGAAAACAACTTTTTTACACCTAATTGTTCATGCAAGATTATTTGTATTTGACTCATGCCAATGTCTAAAGTTGCCTGAATTTCGCGGTATGTCACATGTCGATCTTCCTCAATCAGCTTACGCACAGCATCAACGTTTTCTTGGGTGACTGCAGATTTTGGACGACCTTGACGGGGATCATCACTGAGCTTGACACGTCCACGTGGAAATTCAGCAAACCAGCGATAAATTGTGGTTTTGGATGGGGCTTCATCACCAAATGCAGAAATCATCCGGTCAACATACTTTTTTGTGTTAAACCACTTCGAAAGTCATAATAAATCATCGCTCTTGAATTTTCTCGAGTCAATTCCATGTTCTGAACGACTAAACAAGTTTGACAAAACCTTGTGACCAGACCGAGAATCTTTTTTTAAATAAATAAATGGTATATTCGATTTTTAAAACCAAGGAGTTTTCAATTAAAAAGATTTTAATATGACTGGAACAGTGGAAATATTCCATTCCCGATACTTTTAGTGCAGCCTAGTACTACAAGTAAGAAAATAGTAGTTTATGAAATAAAATAATAGTTTTTACATTATTCAAAACATTTAGGACTCACAACCATCACTATTATCATCTTCGTCGACCTCTATAGAATATTGGTTCGCACCTGGCATGACATTTTGACATAGGTCTAAATAATATGCACTACTATCAGGCCTTTTAACAAAAGCACTTAGACTAAGTAAACCCTTTGCTTTTGCCACAGGTATGGGTAAATTTTCAAAATATAGCTGCTCTAATGCAATCTCATTCTTCAACTTCTTTTGGTTGAGAACTGTGCAACATGTGTATAAACCATGAAAGTCATTTTTCTTTTTACATAGGGACAGTCTGCCTTTATTTCAATAACTCTTAATTTGTGAAGGCCTAGTGTAAGCCTTGGGGATTTCAAAAAATATGGGCATATGGAATTTTTTATGTCTACAAAGCCCTCGTTTTTCATGTTGATCACTTTGAAGGGGGCTTGGGATTTTCCTAGCTTCTCTAATAAGTTCATCTCAATCTGTTGGTACTTCGGGGCAATCAGTGCGTTTTTTTTTCCAATTAATGGAAAATATTGGTCATTTGGCATATACGAATGAACATGAACTGGAAAAATATGCTTGATCTTTTTGAATAGTTTTACTGTCCGGTTTCAAAGTACGCTGTAAACGATAAACTGGTGATTTCTGGCCTGAGTTTGTAGTTTACGTCCCTGGCCTGCGAGTTTCGTATACTGCTAGATCTGCTGATACCTATTGACAACTCGATGTACTGCAGATTTTAATACTAGTAATTTTTGGTCAGCATCTCTGTAGATGTGCTCAGTTTGAGTTTCAATTTACACCACGATAAACAAGGCAGTGAAGGCAAAATATTAAGCAAAAGCTAAAGGACATCATCTTTTTTGGTCCAAATATGAAAGTGCCGGCCAATAAAAAAATATGCTGTATTCCGTTAGAACTTGTTCCCCTGAGTATTTATTATTATGACACCAAAGCTGTAGGGTAATTGTCCTTAGTTTTATTGGAGTTCAAAAATTAAACATCTTCAAACATTTTCAGTGAATTTAATAAACAAAAACAAATGATTTGTTCTACCATATTTTTATTTTGAACATCGTTTAGTAAAATATATTGGTTCTTGACCTATTTTGGACATGTTGATCTTGTTTTGTGTTTTTGAGGATTATAAGTAAAATATGTATACAGGGGTTATTTTGTTTAATTAAACACTATAAAATCATCATCGTCTGGTACAACAATAATGTTCTCCAATCCATAAGCTGGAGGGGTTATTGCTGGCAAATGTCGTGCATGGCTCATGGTATGGCAATGATTTGTTCTACCATATTTTTATTTTGAACATCGTTTAGTAAAATATATTGGTTCTTGACCTATTTCTGACAAGATAACATTTAACCACTACCACTAATATTACTGCATAATCGGCTGGGATGCCGGGACTTTTTCCTAGAAAATGGCAATAACAATGGCCGCGCAGGTAAACACTCACGCGAACCATGGAATACGGTTCAGCGAGCAGATGCCCCTCTCTTTCCCGCGAACTACTGCCATCGCGCCAGGCTCATTCATTTGCTAGTATTCCCGTTTATTGTTTAGTACCGAAAGCAACGCTGCCGTGTATGTCTGTGTGATGCCCACTAGTTCTTGTGCTTTGATTTGTTTTGTTTTTGTTATCTCCGTTGTTAAGTTTGAACATTGCTGCGAGTCATGGCAGAGTTGTGTATCGCGTGCCGTGCATCGACAGAGAATCGGCGAAGATATGATTGGGTTTCCAGAGAAATGCAATATCTTGATATCGCCCAAATAGTGATGGAAGATATAGTAGCTCGACAGTTGGAACCTACTGCGTTCATTTGTCGACCCTGTTGAAAAAGAACGGAACGAACGCACCAGCGACTTATTCGGGAGGCTGAACAGCAAGCTGATCAAGACCGTGATCCATCGGAAGTTCGGAATTCAAGACCAATTTCGCTGATTTGCCAGGTCTTCTTCGTGCTCCAAACACCGCAAATAGTTGCATTTTCCTACATTGTACGAATGAATCTCGCCGTCGTGTTCCAGAGAACATAATTTTTCACATGGTATGCCGCTACAGCTATTTCGTGCCAGAAAGCGCGCGTGTCTGTAATGAACACATGGAGCAAAATCTGTGGCATTTACTTCCTGTACAAGACAACTCTTCTGAGGAATTCACTGCAGCTCAAATAATGACTATCGTGTCGATGTTACAAAAGACATATTACGGAGGAAAAACTTGATTTTGAGCGGTATGAAAATATAGCACCAGCCGAGTTTCATACTTGGACAGGACTGACTCAAGATCAGTTTACTGAATTATTAGACAGTTTACCAAGTCTGAGAACTAAAAAGAATAAAAGAACCGTACTGGCGGCAGTATTAGTCAAGTTAAGAACAGGTGACTCGAACGCGCGGCTTGCTAATATTTTTAAATGTAGCGAAACAGCGTTTCATACGTGGTTAAAAATCGGACGCAACGCTCTGTTAGAAGATTTTGTGCCCTTAAATGTTGGGTTTGACCATATTTCCCGTGAGGATGTAGCACACAGGAATCTTTTTCTACCCAACAATATGTTTGAGAACCCATCGAGCCCAGAAGATGAAAGGAAAGCTATCACGATTTGTGATGGCACGTACATCTATCTGCAAAAAAGTGGAAATTATTTTTTCCAACGCAAGTCTTACAGCCATCACAAATACAGAAACCTCCTAAAACCGTTCCTCTTGGTTTCTTGTGATGGACACATTATCGAAGTTAACGGACCATATGCTGCCACCACGTCTGACGCAGATATAATGAATGATATGCTTAATAATGCTGACAGTGCCTTCCACTGGTTTTATAGGAATGGCGATGTTTTTATTCTGGACCGTGGTTTTCGAGACTCAGCAAGAAATCTGGAATCTTGCGGATACGTACAACATATGCCTCAAACAAAGTATCCAAATGAGACAGCTAACCACGGATCAGGCCAATAAGTCCAGACCGGTAACAATCTGTCGTTGGGTGGTTGAAGTGGTCAACGGCAGGTTCAAAAGAGATTTTCGCCTGTTGCGAAATATATATTATAAACAGAGCTCTTCCCAGCATGTTCGACTATTTCAAGATAGCAGCGGCGATGATAAATCGTTTTCATGTTTTGATTGAAGATAATCCAAATGCTGCTGCGATTTTAGAGATTATCCACCAAAGAATTAATATGCAAAATAGATTGGCAGATCTTGTAATACGCCATAACTACAATCGCAGACGTGCTCAGTTTACTTCAATGACTGCAGATATGCCAGAGTTTGTAGATTTTCCAAGAATAGATGAGAACGAATTATTATTATTCGCTCTGGGCGTTTATCAACTAAAACAGGCGAAAAGCTATTACGGTGAGCACGTCCTTGACAATGGAGCGTTCACAATTGAGCTCAGCAATGAGTTATCAAATGAAGACTTGGCGGAATTGCAGGGCAATGATTTATGGATGATAAGAGGCCGACTGCAATCGCGGCGTGTTAGAGCAAGACAGTATTATGTCTACATTATAATCGATAGGTCGTTATCAGGCCGACAAGCAATCGATCACTATTATTGTTCGTGCATCATAGGAAAGCGAACAATTGGATGCTGCTCCCATGCTATGTGCGTTATATGGTACATGAGCCATGCACGACATTTGCCAGCAATAACCCCTCCAGCTTATGGATTGGAGAACATTATTGTTGTACCAGACGATGACGATTTTATAGTGTTTAATTAAACAAAATAACCCCTGTATACATATTTTACTTATAATCCTCAAAAACACAAAACAAGATCAACATGTCCAAAATAGGTCAAGAACCAATATATTTTACTAAACGATGTTCAAAATAAAAATATGGTAGAACAAATCATTGCCATACCATGAGCCATGCACGACATTTGCCAGCAATAACCCCTCCAGCTTATGGATTGGAGAACATTATTGTTGTACCAGACGATGATGATTTTATAGTGTTTAATTAAACAAAATAACCCCTGTATACATATTTTACTTATAATCCTCAAAAACACAAAACAAGATCAACATGTCCAAAATAGGTCAAGAACCAATATATTTTACTAAACGATGTTCAAAATAAAAATATGGTAGAACAAATCATTGCCATACCATGAGCCATGCACGACATTTGCCAGCAATAACCCCTCCAGCTTATGGATTGGAGAACATTATTGTTGTACCAGACTTACTTACTTACTTACTTACTTACTTATCGTCACGCACAATCCCTAACGGGGTAGCCAGAGAGAACAGATCGCCAAGTGTCACGATCCTTACATACCTCTTTCGCTTCTTTCAGGTTCATTAACTTCTTCATACATGCACGTCTAGGTATCCGAGTACTCTTGACCCTCCCCTCTTCGAGCAATTTGCTCACATGGTCTTCGAAAGTTAGTCTCGGTCTACCTCGACACCTTTTAATATTTACTTTCGCTCTATATATTTTCTTCACCATTCGGTCTTCACTCATTCGTTCAACGTGCCCAAACCATTGGAGTACGCCCCTATCAATTTTTGTGATAAGGTCATCTTTCAATCCTGCCATATTGCGAATCTCTTCGTTTCGCTTTCGGTCGGCTATGGTAACGCCACACATTTTACGAAGAGATCGCATCTCCACTGCATTCAACTTGCTTTTATGCTTCTTCTGGCATACCCAGGTTTCGCTGCCATATAAAAAAGTCGGTACCAACACTGCGTTATGTATTGCAAGGCGTGCACTCTTCACCACGCCTTGCCTTTTTACTAATGCATTCAGGGCACCATTGACTTTGTTTCCGGCAGCGACACGCCTATCCACATCTAAATCACATCTTCCATCCCGGCTGAAAGCACTCCCCAAGTATACAATTTCATTTACCTGTTCTAGACATTCCTGATTTACCCATATTTCACATTTCGTTCTCTCTTCGTCCTTTTCAAATACCAGAACCTTAGTTTTATTAGCATTCAAACGGAGACCTTTAATTTCACATTCCTCTTTCATACACAAGACAAGAAAAGAGCTTACTCCTTTCTAAAGGGCCGGCAACGCACCCGCAATTCTCCTGGTGTTGCGGTTGATCATGGGCGGCGGTAGTCACTTAACATCAGGTGAGCCGCATGCTCGTTTGCCCCCTCTTCTATAAAAAAAAAAAAAAAAAAAAAAAAAAAAACACGTGACTAATGCCTGCAGTTCTGCTTCTGATGGTGCAATAAGCACTGCATCATCAGCATACAGCAGACAATTAACTTTTATGTCACCCAGTTTCTCACCCAAACAGCTATCTTTCAGCTTCTGTAAACAGCTGTCGAGATACAGTATGAACAGCCAGGAAGACATGACACAACCCTGTTTTACGCCCGCTTGGACACTAAACATGGGTGACAGGTCATGCCCTACCCGCACACAGGCTTTACAGTCATAGTAAAGTGACTGCACAGCCCTTAACAATCGACCATCCACACCATATCCCGGCAACAGTTCCCACATTTTCTTCCTTATAACCTTATCTTGCTTAATGCTTTCTCCAGATCCACAAAAGCACAGAAAATCCTCTGGTTAACACTCAGAAGCTTCTCCGTGATCATGCGGAGAGAAAACATTTGATCCGTGCATCCTCTTCCAGGTCTAAATCCGCATTGTGCCTCCCATAAGAATCTTTCCGATTTCTCTTGTATCCTGCGTGTCAAAACCTTCGAATATAATAGAATAGTTGTACCAGACGATGATGATTTTATAGTGTTTAATTAAACAAAATAACCCCTGTATACATATTTTACTTATAATCCTCAAAAACACAAAACAAGATCAACATGTCCAAAATAGGTCAAGAACCAATATATTTTACTAAACGATGTTCAAAATAAAAATATGGTAGAACAAATCATTTGTTTTTGTTTATTAAATTCACTGAAAATGTATGAAGATGTTGAATTTTTGAACTCCAATAAAACCAAGGACAATTATCCTACAGCTTTGGTGTCATAATAATAAATACTCAGGGGAACAAGTTCTAACGGAATACAGCATATTTTTTTACTGGCCGGCACTTTCATATTTGGACCAAAAATGTATTTTTTTTTTTATAGAAGAGGGGGCAAACGAGCATGCGGCTCACCTGATGTTAAGTGACTACCGCCGCCCATGATCAACCGCAACACCAGGAGAATTGCGGGTGCGTTGCCGGCCCTTTAGAAAGGAGTAAGCTCTTTTCTTGAAGGTCCCCAGGTCGTATCGGTCCGGATCGGGTGGACGAAAGCCATCTTCCATGATTTTGGGACTACGCCTAGGGAGTAGGAGTACCGGAAAAGACGCGTTAAAACCGGTGCCAACTCTGGAGCACACGTC
Organism: Parnassius smintheus behrii; assembly: GCA_036936625.1. Classification (NCBI taxonomy): domain Eukaryota; kingdom Metazoa; phylum Arthropoda; class Insecta; order Lepidoptera; family Papilionidae; genus Parnassius; species Parnassius smintheus. Next base: position 55,061,231 of record JAUPFT010000004.1, on the reverse strand, counting down.
CTCAGCACAATTGGGGGGATTCCGTCAGGCCCACTCGACTTGTGGATGTCCAGGGAGAGGAGTGCTTTGCGAACCGAGCGCTGTGTGAACTGCACTTCCGGCATGGAGCACTCACACCGCGGGATGGTCGGCGGCGTACTCCCCCCGTCATCGAGAGTCGAGTTAGACGCAAAGAAAGAGCCTAGAAGATCGGCTTTCTCCTTTGCAGTATGGGCCAGTCAGTCGTCCTCCCTGTGCAGAGATGGAAGAGATGGCTGACAGAAATTCCCCTGGACAGCCTTGGCGAGAGACCAGAATGCACGGGTTCCAGAAAGTAGGCGAACTAGTTTCTCGCCAATTCTGCCTATGTGCTCTGACTTTGCCTTGGCAATGACTCTTTTGAAGGACCTAGAGGCGGAATTATACTTCTTTTTTAGAGCGCTGGTGTTTACATCCCGGGACGCTGATGCATCAACCCAGGCTTGGTAGCACTCCTGCTTATAGCATGATGCTATTTTACAGGAGCGATCAAACCATGGCTGAGATTTGCCTCCAATGGGCACCACAGAGGAAGGAATAAAAAGTTCCATACCCTGAAGTACCACATCAGTAACAGAATCCGCAACAACGTTGGGATCATCCGGCGAGAAGCAAACCCGCCCCCAAGGGTAGGATGCAAAGAAAGACCGCATCCCATCCCAATCGGCTGACCTATAGTGCCAAACACGGCGGCAGCCTGCAGAATGCAACCGCGATTTCAGCGTGAGTGGCACAACACTCCGGACCAGACAATGGTCCGAGGAGCCTAAAGGGGCGTCGACGGAAATCTGATATCCGTCCGGGTGAGAGGTCAGCAGAAGGTCCAACAGGGAAGGTGCATGATCCTCCACATCTGGTATCCGCGTAGGCGAAGTAACCAGTTGTGTCAGACCATATGCCAAGGCAAAATCATGAACAGATCTCCCCGCATGATCGGTTAAACGTGAACCAAGCCATTCGGCGTGATGGGCGTTAAAGTCGCCGAGGATCACGATCTCTGCGGAGGGGATCTGCTGTAGCAACGAATCTGCAGCCATTTGGACGTGGTCGAAGAGTCGGTCTGTTTGGGCATTACCGCTATGGGACCTATAGAGGCACTCGTAGACGCGCGGATGGTCGTCGCTGTCTACGCGTAGCCAAAGGATGGACAGGTCCGAACTTTCAAGTCTGCCGAGGCGTCGAGAACAGATATCCTCTCTGACGTAAACGCAAACTCCAGCCCGAGGCACAAAGGAGTGTTCCAGTTTGTACCTCGGGTAGGAGAGATACGAGACATCAGCCGGAGAGGACACCTGCGTCTCGGTCAGAAAGAGCAGAGCCGGCCTCGCCGTCTCGAGATGGTAGTGGACGGCGTTTAGGTTAGAGTGAAGTCCCCTGATATTGCAGAAATTCACGGACAGCGTGGCAGGGGCCGCCTTGGTGTTGTTGCTCCGTTTGCCCCGAGCAGTTGTAGTCTTGAGCGGAATTTTGCCCCCCCCCCCCCAGTATACGCGGGGCAGCCTGAGCACCCACGCTCAGAAGTGGAGAAACATGGTCGTGGATGCTCAGCGAGGGATTCTCCAGGGGTGCTGGTACCCTCCTGGGGTAGTCTATCATTATTTAATTCCGCTACCATGTTGATGGGGGGGGGGGGGATTTGGGCCTCCGGCCACCTGCACTCACCAGACGAAACGCGGAAGCAGAGCTTCCACTTCACGCCGGTATTCTGTGAGGTCGTGGTACCACCCCGGTTTGAGCCGGCCCATACGTGCAACAGCAAAGCTGCCGCGTGGCTCTACCACTGTTAAATCTATAAAATAATATATATATATATATATATATATATATATATATATATATATATAAAAAATAATAATATAAATGTATGAAATCCCGATGATGTCATTTAAATTGCAATTCAATTGTTGGAAACATTTTTGCTATATCAAATAACGCAGTATATATATACATACAATACATGCAATAAAAATAAGTGAAATAATTTTTTTAATAGTATTTATTAGTAATATGTGTGGAAAGTACGTACGATAATTATATAAGAAGAGATTTAAACTTTTTTTTTCGTTCTTTTTAAATGTGTCTATGAATGTATTAGCGAGATATATTTGTTATGATTTACGAGATAGGAGATGTTTATTCTGTTATGTTAGCGCTGTTAGCCTTTGCGGCTCGTACAGTATATCTAATTCAATGAGATGGTAGAGTGAGTGGTCATGGGTGTGTGTTCGTGCGCAGCTGGCGTCGCTGATCTCGCAGTCGCTGAAGCTGGGCGGTGCGCCGTACGCGTCCAACTCGCTGGAGCGGCTGCGCCTCATCAAGCGGCTGCGGCGGCGCGCCGAGGCCGAGCGCCTAGCCGCCGCCGCGCGCGCGCCCGCACCCTACGCCGCCGCGCCCGAGCGCCAGCGCCGCGTCGCCATCGACGACTTCAACGACTACACGTAGCCACCCCTCCACCCCCCGCCACTCGATACCACCTACCACCGACCGTAGCGTCACTACTCCGAACCGGATCGTGTACTGATGCTCTAGCCGTCGACACTTCAACGACGAGACGTAACCAATCAACGCCCCCTACCACTACCTACCACTTCGCATCGATGGCCATATCATCGCTGATTCTTCAAGCCTGATAGTGCACTGGTAATCTGGTGGTGGTCTCTGGTGGTGGTCAGACTATCGGTGCGATGCGTTTGCGCTCCCATCTGCATTATTAATACGATAGAATCTGCCCTGTTGCTGCTGGTCCTTCGAGCCAGATCACACTGGGATTCTCCTCCGAGCCGAACACGAGAAGCAACGTAACACAAGTATTGTTTAAATTCTTTACACGCTGTAACCTGATATCTAATCCTCCAAGCTAAATTGTACTTTTACATTTTCATTCATTTAAACTGTTAACTGAACTTTACACCATTTGACCTAGCTGGCTACGCTATCTATCGCCAGCTAATCATACTTAATAAAATATTCACAGTCTAATTATGTTTTACTCTGGCAGTATGTCTATGTTATTTTGTCATAACTAGTACAACGATTTATCTGTGGCTTTTATTTGACCTAGCTGCCAACTACTAGTTTTCTGAGTAAAGTCGTCATCCACGTACACAGCTAAGTAAACTTTTTCTGCCTAAATTCGACGTTAATCCCAAGATCTGTCTTACAATTCGTTAATGATTCTCAAGACCAAGTTGAACTTCGACAGGGATTTTAAATAATCATTCAAATTAAATTTTTGTAAATATCCGTTGAAACTGCTATTACATAATACTTTTATATTGTAAATATGTGATGCTTTGGACACACATTTTTTAAAAAAAGTTATACTTAATTGGCTTGAATACACCCCTAAACATTTTAACATCAAACATTCGATAACCCTTATATTAAAAACCAGACATTATATAGTATAAGGTTTTGTACGGACTAAGCGTTCCAATGTGCGCGTAATCTACGCAGGTTAAATACGCGTACAGTCGGTTACGCCTACATTAAAAACGCTGGTCCGTACCTGCAGCAACGCGTGTACAATTTGAGCACGTGTGTCGACTCGCGGTGAATCGCCGCCGGTCTGATTTTGGTTGCACAATGAAAAGTGCCGCAGTGGTGGTGCACACGACGGCTGTGTTTCGAGACATGGTGGATACTGGCTGGTGGCTGGCCGACTTGCGACTTGTCGCCACTCGTTCATAATCTCGCAATGCATAAAGGTGCCCTGTACACGTATTCAACGTACCTAGATCATGCGTAAGTTGGAACGCTTAGTCCATACAAGGCTTTATTGTTATGTACTCAAGCTCTGTCATCTTCCGCTTCACAAATACTAGGTATGTGAAAAAAAATTATACGTTGCAAGGTGACAGCTTCGCTATTACAACTAAAAGGCAAATTTGACAAATTGATTGTATTTATTGAAGTGTAATTAAATCATTTGAATGTACAATCAACTTAAACATTCATTAAAAGAAAGTGACTACACTTTTGTATTTTTTTTTTTGTAAAATAAATCTTATTCTCTAGCAGTAAGCACATCAAACTAAATTAGTATTTAATTATAATTCGTATCGAAGACCTAGCAACTCATGCGCGATGATCTCTTAACGCTGACGTTTTCAGTTATTTGATTTTTTTATAGTAACACACAGTTTGTTATTTTTCTATACTTAACCATTTTAAATATTATAAGATTCTAATATTACAGCTTTCAAATAAATTGGTGCTTGTAAATTATATTGTTTCTTTTTACGATTTAAGGCCTAATCTAAAACGTTTATCTAAAATATAAATCCTTTATTAGACAAATATTATTATATTATTCATATTATAACATTTCTTTTTGAAGCATAGATGAAACTCAAATGAAGTATGTAAAATATAACAAAATTTAAATTTCAACAGGAAGGACACAAATGTGAACGAACACAAAACCCAGCAAACAATGTGTTGTAAAGTTTGGAAATTGTTTACACGGGTTTTTGAGAATGTCACTGGTTGGAAAAACAATACATTAATGAAACTCGTTAAATGAATTTTTTGCTTGTTAGCATCTTTATTTAAACAATAGTGGATTCTACAATACTTGTATCGGCTGCTCGAAATGAATTTCATTACATCCGATTTTCTTGTACAACGATACGTCCTGTTATGAGGCAGCTTTATTAAATGTTTGGCTATTTGAACGTTTTAGATAAGTCACATTTACGATTAGGATAGCTAAGCAAGTGTCTCCGTGCCTAGAGTTGTGTTTCTCCCCAGTCATAGTATGTCATTTGATGCTACGAACGAAAAAATTCTTTGGGTAAAATTTATTGCAATATCATTAAGTGTAATTTCGTGCGAATTCGTAACACGCGTGCACAAATGGTAACATTCTTTTGACGTTTGATGTGCTTTCAATAGCGTTCACGCCAGTTTTATAGTTAGCAATATGCGTCTCGATGTAAGAAGTTTTGACCAAATGTTAATTTCCCTTAAGCTTTATTACCACGTGACGTCACCGAACGTACGTTGGAATGTTGCCTTCTGACACGACGTTCCTATTCTGAGTTGTTTGTATAAGAGCTAAGTAGCACACAATGTAAGCCTCAAGCCGACATGACAGAAGCATGAGCATGTCCAATTGTCAACGATGTATTTACCTTAGACGTTAGAGTTGTAATTAATGTAATATTATATATAAGTGAGAGCGAGCGTTCCGAGCGGGTGCACATAGATATTGGTTTGAAACGGGACGCCATTTTGCATCGGTGCAATAGTCATTATTACGCCACAAACTAGCTGAAAACATTGTCATCTCTAATTCTGAACCTGTACTATTAATTCCGGAATGGTTAATGAATGTTTGTCAAGAAATGTTCAGGGTTGGATCGCAATATTTATCGGCGAGAGGCGCATATATAACTATTACACACTTGGGTCATTTTGTAATATTTTTTGAGATGTGATAATAGTGTAGCGTTAATACGATATCATACTGCGACAAATATATAAAAGCTGACAGTTTATTGCTACTAAGCTTTGCTTTGTAGATTTGAAGGTTGCTGTGACCGGTTCTTCGAGCCGGATGACGCGACGAGGCATAATTTTGTTGCACCCGGGACTGTTACACTTGCACTCGAATGTAAATGTTGATTTATAACTTGTCGTTTATATTGATAATGTTTGTAACTAATATTAGAGATCGCCTTGCACAGAGCACAGACTACTTGCCACTTATTTGAGGTGCGTGTCAATAAAGCGCATATTATACTTTGTTAACTACGATTGGATGTCACTTTTGTAGCGATAACGATGAATTTCGGTGACCGCAATTTATCTGTGACTTTCTGTGCACGGTATTTCATAGTAAAGCCTGCGACAATCGCCGCAGAATGTATGTCTAGTTAAGCAAAGATTTGTGTACACTTTTCAGCTTTTTAAATTTTGCAACTTGTTTTATCCGACGACGAATTTAAATCGATCAATTTGTGATTTGAAGCTTACGATGCACGTTAACGAACTAATTATATCATTTTTCAACCACTATTAAGGATTTTTTTCAATAAATGTTTTCTGTGTCTGTCGAGGTTGTCTATGGCTTATAGCTTTTTTTATTCGTATACAGGGTGTTAGTGTAAACACCGTTGTCCTTGAAACCAGTGGTTTGGTTTCACTTATAGAACGTAAATTCAATGAAAAATAACAACATTTTTTTAGTAAAATCTCAATTTTTTTCTTAATTCCTCGATTTTTGCCCGTCCTAAGTCAGGATGAAAGTACGAAGGAAAAGTTACATCACGGGTTATGTGTACCTATTAAGTTTTTATGTTGAATGTTGTGTAGGTAGCTAGCGCGGCTGTGATCTTTACAGTGATTACGTCACTCGGGCGCATAGGGTATCCATGAATTTACGGACGGTGTCGGACAGAAACTTTTTAAATTTTATGAAAGAAAATAGCGTTTTTTTTTTAAAAAAAATTCATTAAATTCACGTTCTATAAGTGAAGCCAAACCACTGGTTTCAACAACGGTGGAAATGGTTGGTTGGAACAACGGTGTTTACACTAACATCCTGTATAAAATTGGAACTGAGTAAGCGGTTAAGGCTCAAAACGCCCGCAGCAGTAAATTGTTAAGCAGTTGAGGCATTTCTTGTTAAAATATTTTATGTAGCAATTTATTTCCTGACGAAAAATTTTGTAATCAAATAAATGATGGCTATTTTTCCCAAGTTTTATTTTCACTGTTGTTACTTTCGCTGTATAGTGACGACGTAAAAGAATCCGCTACCTTGTATAATCCTTCAACAATCCGCTATCCCGTGGTTGTCATAAGAGACTGACGACATCAAAATAATAACGTCCTTCAGACCGAATGCGGTTACGACGGCCTGCCTCAACGGAGACCAGCGCAGGACAGGATTATTTGTACTACCGAGACATTACGTATATCGACACCGACCGAGATGTTATAATAAATAATAACAAAAAACATAACACGACGCACTAAAAGTTCCTAACAACATAAGTCACTTTCTGTATCCATGAGATCGGAGAGCGTCAACATAACTCAACTTATGTTTTTTATAACGCAAGATTCATGGGAATCAAAAGGTTGATATAGGACGCCACTTGAGATTCAAACCCTACCAAGTGTACTGATTCATGTGCTTTAGTCTGCTGATGTATTGATTTAAATAAATTATTTTGGTACAAAGAAAAAATAAAGCAATTTTTTGACTTATGTGCTTTAGTTCGCTGACCCTAACGAGTTTAATGAGAATGGCGACCGACCTTGTCAAGTCGAGAGTAAACCCGACCTCTTCCGCTTCTCTTTCGAGGTGTGATTTTAAATAAAAACTGCGGTTGCTAATCCGCGTGATAACTACGTGATCCCTATGTATAATACAATATCCCTCTATGAGGCAGTCTATGGGGGTGATCTAAGCCCAGCAGCAGACTTTGATAGGCTGTGAAATGAACACAAAACATTTACAATAAACTATAATTTTACAAATTGTTTTTATAATATTTCCTAAGCGGTCAATTACTTCTGTTTTTACCTTTAAGTTGGTTATGTATCACATTATCATCATCATCATATAATGAACAACTTTTATTTCATTTGTGTATAGTTTCTTGAGAACTAGGTTCAAGAAATGAAACAATGGATAGATCTATCTGAACGAATTTCTTAATTTTACTGGCGACTTAAAAACACATAGAACGAAACTGAATAAATGAAAACATCAAGGTGACATTTATTCCGCTCGTATTTTTGTGTTAACCAAAAGCGTCAGACAAAATGTTACTCAAGTTTACATTAATAACTGTATTTACGTACACTGCCTTCGCGACTAATGAATTAGAATGCTTGCACGGGATCAACGGAGGTAACAGAGTGACTCTATGCATGAATCCGGGCAACGAAAAGGACGAGTGCGAGGGTGTTATGTGGCGAAGGAACTGGGTCCTGGTAAAAGGCAGCTGCGTGGCCGATAAGGCATTGTATCCTGTCATAGTTCTCCGGGCCAGGTCTGCGGCTTGTGAACGTATTGTAACAGGTTGGTATATGGCCATAAATGTGAACAACTACGAGGCTTTAAAGAAAGTGTTCTTTATTCTAAGATAGGAAGTTTCCAGTAACACTTACTTTATTCATCAAGATAAACTTATTTAAATTATTTCTCGAAAATATTTGAATGCGAAGTTGTGCCAATTGACACAAACTAAGTATAATTAAATATGTCTGTTTGAAATTCGTAATATAAGAGAAATGAGTGTTTTTTTTTTTTTTGGTTTACTGTTGGTTGGGTCGAAGGGATTTTTGCAAGTATGCGGATTGTTTATTTGACAATAACAACATATAAAATATGCTCATCCTTATTACGTCGTTTGTTGTCCCTATAAATAATTGAATTTCTTAGGCCGATAAACCTGTAGATAAATTGAAGAATGAGTCCTACCCACAAAAAGCTTCTTAAGTTATTGAGGTGTGGATCGGTATATTCAATAACAGTTTGCTTATATAGATACATTTATAATTATGCTTATTATCGCTTAAAATTTTTGATGCAGATTTCTATGCGCAAGTGGAGAAGAAATACTTAAAGGTTATTTAGTATAAATTATAGATACATTAATAATTTTGACGAAAGTGGTTTGAATGCTGCAGCTATATTATGATTGCAGCAGAAAATAATCTGCTCGACCGAGTGAGGACCACGCTCTCAATACTAGCGTAAAATGGCAGCCGATTTTTAGTTCTCAGGGGTGACAAGCATCTACATTTTGATTCTTAATCGAAGATAAACGTAGCTCTCTCTGAGTCACAGTATCCACTTGCCATCAGGTAGACTGTGGATTTGTCTCCTTACTCTGTAAAAAATAACGTATCACAAAATTTGGAATCAGCCAGTATTTGGGTATAATATTTCTATAATGTGCTTTTTATAATTTCTAGATAAAGATGTATCTGGATTTCGGAGAGTACGTGCTCGCTTCATGCACCCCCTCTACCCGGCGACTGACATTGCCCTACTAAATCTTGACCGACCTTACGATGTACCGGAGCCACCACGTAACGATAGCAGCGCGATAATCTATAAGTTCGTATTGCTACTATTATTACTGCCACTTTCAAGGAAACTTTTCAAGTTAATGACGGATTTTTTCAACTTATGGGGAAGAGCCTTGGTGTAGCTACTTTATAGCACGTAGGGGTCGGAGAAAGGCGGAAGGTAAAATAGCATAATACTGCTGTATATCGTACGGTGCGTGTAGAGAACCAGAGGCCGTTTTTAATGAAAAAAAAACATCTTGGTTCTCAAGGGTGACAAGCTCATCTTCATTTTGATTCTTGATAAAAGATGGATGGATGGTCTATGAGTCACAGCATCCACTTAACATCGGGGGACTAAACATTCCACCCTATGTTTTGTTAACATTGTTTTCAACTATGCTGATCGTTTGTCAAACCTATTCTATTATATTTGACTACTTCACGTAAAACATTTACGGTTGAAAGGTGAACATATGTTAACACGCGTAAGAAACTTTTTTTATTACCTCATTCGTTAGGGATTGTAAACGCGACTGTTGATCATAAGGTCCAGGGTTCAAATCCCAAATAGGAACAAAAAAAATTGTTATTAAGTTTTCCTATCAAGAATTTCTCGGTAGCTGCCCGGAGTCAGGAAATAGACAGTGCCTAACCCCCGTGCCTCACTGCACGTAAAGCCGTTGGTCTTGCACCAGATCTGTCTCCCGTTGTATTGGTTTACCGTCCCATCGGACTACGAGTGTAAAGGAATAGAGTATGCACTAGTGACTGTGATTGTGCTGTATAAATTAACATACAGACAAATTGAGAACCTCCTTCTTTTTTAAGTTGGCTACAATTAATCTGCTTCAGTGTGATGAGGACTCAAAAGAATCCATCACCCGATTTTACCCCGTGGATGTTGTTACAGGCAACTATGGGAAATACCAGAAGTATATGGCTATATATGGCTTTCTTATTATTCTTATGCTGATATTGGCGGTATAACCATCTCGTTTAAGCCAGATTTAGAATACTCAGACTAAGGTATATGATGATTAAGATACATCCTCCCAACAATAAGGAGAGGCTCATCTTTCGCATTGGACTTTAAACAGGCTGATAAAGTAAAGGATCTATCTCTATACAAACTAGACTCCACTAAAATTTTCCACAGTTACCAAAATGCATGCCTGCTTCTATGTTAATTTTAGTTTGTAAATGGGTCGGCATATACAGAGGAAAGTCCACAATTTCACAAAGCACTAGTTTAAAATAAACACTGTACTGTTTCATATTATGAGTAATAAACTAGAAACATATGTGGTAGAGCTACATTGCAGCTATGTAATGAGTTTTGCACAAATGGTTCGGTTCTACCGGGAAAGGACCACACTCTCATAGAATACCAGTAAAATAGCAGCTTAATACTGATGTTTTTTGTATGGTGAGTGTATAGAACCAGTGAACCTTTTTACTGGGAACGAAACATTCCATCTTACTCCTCACGGGTGACAAAGCATCTGCATTTTGATTCATAATTGAGAATAAATGTAGATGTCTATGGGCCACAGCGTCCACTTCATCATCAGGTGAACTGTGTGCTCAGTCATCCTTATCCTACAAAAAAATGCATAACAGTCTTTATATGGTTAACGGCCTGCATGATGTCGTCGTTCCAGACATATGTGTACTGGCCTTCCTTGCCGCCCTTCTCCAGGTTAAGGAACAGGTTGAGCTCGTCGCCGCCGTCCAGCGGGACCAAAGTGCCCGGCTTCCTCAGGAACTCTAGAGTACCAGCACAAGCTTTTTTACTAGAAAAAAAGCATTCCATTTTAGTCCTCAAAGGTGATAATGCATCTGCATTTTGTGTCTTAATCGAGAATAAATATAGATGTCTATGCGCCACAGCATCCAATTACCGTCACGTGGGCTGTGTGCTAGTTTGTCACCCTTATTCTATTTAAAAAAAACTCAAAAGTGACTATAACTGTATATTATTATTTGCATTGAGGGTGGGTGTGTTTGTCATAAGGCAACGGAGACTACCAGGTCATTTATTTACTAAAACAGATTTTAACCAGAAATCAAGTAATAGATTTTTGGTCTGAATATCTTGTGGGAGTGAAAATGTGAGTTCCTACATACTATGCGTTGAAATTAACTTGAGACCAGGCTCTGATGATACTTGCAAAAGTAACGAGGGTGTGAGTGGCACGCAGTGCACGGTATTTATGAGAGGTGTAGTACATTTCAAACCTGTGTCAATAAATTTATATGCATAGTATTTGTATAATACTTACATTATATCAGTGAAAAACTGAACATATTGTAAGGAATTCATTTTATGAAAACTTAACATATTTAAGATTATTTATAATTGCAAAGAAGTTAATTATAACTCTTTTTTTTACAACAGGTTGGACCCTTGGCTAACAGATACTTGTAATCAATATTCCTTGCCGACCCTCAAGACCCGGCTCAATGCATATAATTCAAAAAGGATTGAAGTTTTCTCCTCTCCAATACGAATGTTTATGACAACTGTGGTCTTACCATTAACTTCTTTCATAGTATTTTTTATGTTCATCACATTCTTTACAGGCTCTAGTAAAAATTCAGTCCCATATAAAAGTCTTCATAATAAGGAACAATCTAATTTTGCGTAAAAAATAAAGGAACAAATATGTAATTAATTTGTTTTTATTTACATTTGCTTAAACCAATTTTTAAATCTATTTTAGTGATATTAGAAATAAATTCTGTAATTATTTCGTTGTTAAAATTAAAAAATCAAGTTATAACAGAACTTTTATAAATACAGACAACTACTAAACAACAACAGAAAAGACTAATGTACACAATTTCATAAATTTTTAATACTATTTATAATTATTCTGTCTTCTCGCCTAACTTCCTCTTCCATACTTTAACTTTGCCTCGAAGTTCACGCAGTCTCTTCATCTCCTCCTTAAAATCTTGATGCTCGTCTCTAAATAGGCCATATTCGCGCAGTTTCAACATTAATTTATGAGTTTCTACATGACGTGGGTAATAATGGATAATTTCTTCGTTTGTATGAAGAGGCCGCGCTGAAAAAATTTTTACTACTTTCATAGACTTTGAGTTGGTGGGAATAGCAACCTCACCAAATATCCTATTCGACAAGTGCTTCATCCGCCGCGCGTAGTTAGTGGATGCATTAATTAATTGAGCGTATTTAGTATAATTCGTTGCCATTGTATGATATTTATAAAATGGCTACTAGTTCTCAATATTACATTAAATTAAAGCTAACTAAAAGTTTTTGTATGATAAAGACATTTAATAATTACATAAACCATATCAAGTATTCTACTTTCTAACCTCAATTGCAAACTTGGTTATTTGGCAGTTGACACTGACAGTGACAGTATGACATATGACAGTAGGCATGGCGGTCTGAGATCGATTAATCGAAGAAACGATCTCTTATGCCACAAAGATCGATTTTTAAACCGATATACACACTGACCTCTGTATATACAAGTACGCTGGACTGACTATACACCGTGACATGATGAGACAACTTGATTTGCGAAATTTTAGCGCTGACAGCAATTGACGTCTAGAGACTAGTAATAGGGATAAGACAATGAGACAAAATATATCGATAAAAATTTTATACCCTACCTTAATAAATAGAATAGACTATGGATAGATGGTCTCTACCTGTAACGTCCATTCTATTTATGTATCATATTAATATAAAGCCATTATCATTCATCATCATTAAAGCCCTTCACAAGTCCCCTGCTTAAAATAAGCCACCCACAAGGAATGCTACAAAGCACGGTCCTGAGCCGTCTGCATCCATCTAGTGGGGACGTCCTACACTTGATCTGCTGGTACAAAGCTGCCACTCGAGCACCTTTCTTCCCCATCGGTTATCGGTTCTTCGAGATATATGGCTGGTCCATTGCCACTTCAGCTTACTAATCAGTTGGGCGATGTCAGTCACTCTAGTTTTACTGTGGATATTCTCATTCTTAAGGTTATCGCGCGGAAAACCCCTGTTGTATGTATATCATTTTAATTTAATTTTTAATTTTAGATGACTAGTTTTACGGTGAATGAAAAAAATGGTTATTAATACCTACAAATATGTTAAAGAACCTTGGCCTTGGTCTAATGATAAATAAGCATACAGAAAAGAGATGGTGCAGAAAGCATTTATTTAATTTAAATCTATATTATACAATAATTGAAATTATAACAAAATTTATAAGAAGTCATATTTTTGGTTTGCTAGACCTTTTTTAAAACTATATTGTCTACCTAACTAACAAAAAGTTACGCACCTCTGCTATTCCTAATAACCTTGCATTGGTTTTGTTTACATTTGGTATCGCTTCTCGTTGGCCGCAGTATATTTACAATTAGTTGATTGTACCCAAACTTCTAAAGAATAACAGTTTTTCCATTTAAAAACACGCATAACTCATGTCTGTAGTGGCGGTTGAGAATATCCACTACCCCATATCTTCCCGTGGGTGTCGTAAGAGGCGACAGAGGGATACAGGCAGGAGATGGGCAGCAGCATCCTCCAGATAACAACTGTAATATAATAAAAACTGCGGTAGCCTACCTCCTCGCCAAGCATGGCAACTATGGCAAATATCCCCCCATGAATAACGACGCAAAAAAACGGCCCCCAGTCCACGGCGGCCCCGCTATTCCTGGCTACGGTGGCTACCATGGTAACGGCGGGGCAGGGGGTGCTAAGAATCTTCGGTGGAGGTTCGGTTGCCACCTACGACGACTCGACCGGGCAACATATAACGCACGCACCCTAAGGACTGACGAGAAGATACTGGAGCTGGAAGAAGAGGTAGACAAGTTGCGCTGGCATATTATTGGATTATCCGAGGTCCGAAGAGAAGGGGAGGACACGGCAATCCTCGAGTCCGGCAACTTGTTCTACCACCGGGAGGGCGACCATCTGTCCCAAGGAGGTGTCGGATTTATCGTCCACAAGTCTCTCGTCTACAACGTTGTAAAGATTGGGAGTGTGTCGACGAGGGTCGCGTACCTAATACTCAGAATCAGCAAACGGTATTCGCTGAAGGTCATACAGGTTTACGCACCAACCTCGGCACATCCCGATGAGGAGGTAGATGAAATGTATGAGTATATTTCCAAAGCCATGCATTCCTCCAAAACCCACTACACGGTATTGATGGGAGACTTCAACGCAAAACTAGGCACAAGAGAAAGCGGTGAGCTGAAGGTGGGGATAGTTGGAGTAGGGCAACGGAACCGAAGGGGCCAGCAGCTGGCCAACTTTATGGAAAAAAGGGGGACTCTTTATGATGAACTCTTTCTTCCAGAAGCGGCCCCACAGGAAGTGGCCTGGTTGAGCCCCGACAGTTCGACAAAAAATGAGATTGACTTCATTATGCCGACCAGACGCCAACTGTTCAGTGATGTCTCAGTGATCGCAAGGGTGAAAACTGGCAGCGATCACCGAATGGTTAGAGGCACACTGAACCTAAACGTTAAGTTGGAGAGGTCTCGTCTAATGAAGTCAACGCTCCGTCCCCCTCGTGCTCTAATCCAGAATCCCGAAACATTTCAGCTCGAGTTACGCAACCGCTTTCAGTGCCTAGAAGATTGCAATGCAGTGGACGATATGAATGACAAGTTCGTGGAAACTGTCCATGCGGTCGGAGCTAAGTTCTGCAATACCGGCCGCAGAAGAACACAAAAGCTCTCCGATTACACTCTTATTCTCATGGCTATTAGACGGGAGATGAGGCTTCAATCGTCAACAGATTTGACAGCATACGGGCAATTAAACAGACAGATCTCCAAATGCATGCGGCGAGACTTACGCAAATTTAATACTGCTCGTATTGAAGAAGCGATTGAGCGGAACCGAGCTCCAAAGTCTTTGCCAGAGATCTGTCTCCAGGAAGAGCCAACTGTCAAAGCTGAAGACTGTGTGTGGCAACATCGTTTCCGGGACACCTGAGATTCTGAGTGAGATTGAGAGGTTCTATGGGCAGCTGTACACATCATGGTTGGAGCCACACGAGGTGTGAGTAACGATCCAAGAGCAAGTCTTATCCGACACTATTCCGATGATATCCCACACGTCAGTCTAAGCGAGATTAGAATGTTTCTCCACCACCTTAAAAATGGCAAGGCCCCGGGCGAGGATGGAATTACAGCGGAGCTTCGGAAAGCGGGTGGAACACCGTTAATTGATGTCCTTCAGAAGCTCTTCAATTCCGTCCTCCATGGTGGCACAGCTCCGGAGGCGTGGAGCAGAAGTGCGGTCGTCTTATTCTTTAAGAAAGGCGACAACGCTCTCTTGAAGAACTACAGACCGATTTCCCTTCTGAGCCGCGTCTACTTGCTGTTTTGAGAGTCATTACGAATCATCTCGCACGCAGACTCGACGACTTCCACGCTCCCGAACAAGCCGGTTTCCGAAAAGGCCTTAGTACCATAGACCACATACATATGCTGCGGCAGATTGTACAGAAGACCGAAGAGTACAATCTGCCACTTTGCCTGGCATATATGGACTATGAGAAAGCCTTTGATTCCGTCGAAATTTGAGCGGTGCTACAGTCCCTTCAAAGGTGCCAAGTTGACTGTCGGTATATCGAAGTGCTGAAGTGTTTGTACAGTAGGGTTACGATGGCTATCCGAGTACAGAACCGGAGTTCTAAACCTATCCAACTGCAGAGAGGTGTAAGACAGGGTGATGTTATATCCCCGAAACTCTTCACCGCTGCGTTGGAAGACGTTTTCAAGCTAGTGGACTGGATAAGGATACGGTATTAACATCAATGGCGAGTACATCACTCACCTTCGATTTGCCGACGATATAGTCCTTTTGGCAGAATCGCTGGAGGACTTAAGCACTATGCTCAATGACCTCAATAGTGCCTCCCAACGGATAGGTCTTAAGATGAACATGGACAAAACAAAGATCATGTTCAATGTCCATGTCACCTATGCCGGTAGTTGTTGGGAGCACTATGCTCGAAGTTGTTGACGAGTACGTTTACCTGGGACAAATAGTCCGACTAGGTAAGTCCGACTTCGACCGAGAGGTCAATCGACGGATTCAACTCGGCTGGGCATCGTTCGGGAAATTACGACACATCTTCTCGTCAGATATACCTCAATCTATGAAAACTAAAGTGTATAACCAGTGCGTGTTGCCAGTGATGACTTACGGATCTGAGACGTGGTCCTTCACTGCTGGCCGCATGAGGACGCTCAAGGTCGTTCAGCAAGCTATGGAGAGGGCTATGCTCGGAGTTTCTCTGCGTGATAGACTCAGAAATGAGGATATCCGCAGTAGAACCGGAGTGACCGACATAGCCCAACGGATTAGTAAGCAGAAGTGGCAACGGGCCGCCCATATAGCTCGAAGAACCGATAACAGATGGGGAAAAAGTTTCTCGGTTTATCGGTGAAGGTAAAGGTACGAGGTGACAGCCTCGTACCGGTAGGTGTAATGTTGGGTAACCCCCCTACTAGATGGATTAACCACCTGGTAAGACATGCAGGTAGTCGATGGATACAGGTGGCTCAGGACCGTGCTTTGTGGCATTACTTGGGGGAGGCCTATGTTCAGCAGTGGACTTGTGTAGGGCTGTAATGATGATGATGATGATGATAACTCCTGTGTGCTCAGATTATTTCGTCTCTTCTCAATGGATTAAAGAAATAAAAAATATGTTACGTTAGTTATCTGTACTCTATTGTATCTTTTGATAATGTAAATATAACGATATTTTAGAGGTCGAGTTTTTTTGAATCGATTCATCAGATTTCGATTTAAATCGATTTAGTAATCGCTCTTTTGTGGAAAGAATTTTCAACCCTAGTCGACAGTGTCGGTAACAGCTAACAGTCAGTTTGATAAACAACAGTCAGTTTTTTTTGGTCGTAGACAGAGAAACGCACTGACTTAGAAGTATATATCTCTATGGAGAAACGAGGTATTATATCTCTATGACCAAATCTAAGAAATACATTTTGACAGCTGTCAGACTTATTGCACCAGGCATGCCAACCAAAAAATGGGAACGTACAATATTCGATTCTTAAAAAAATCGATATCACTTATTTAGATTTGGTAATCATTTGCAGTTTGGTTTGAATAATACCAGAGTAAATTTAAAATTAATAATTTAAAACACAAGATTTACCAGTTTCTTCGTATTTGTTGTTAGTGCGTATTTCTAAAGGCACAGTTATATAGTTGAATAAATTTATTTTTAAGATTAAAAATAAATGTATTCAATCAAAGTGGTTACACAACAAGTGACAGTACAATTAGTAGTGATGACAAAATTAATGTCTCTTACAAACGTAGACAGAAAAACCTATAGACAAATTGACGCCTTCTTTCGCATTCGCACACGAAAAAGATGGATTTATGCATACGTCTTGCATAGAAATGAGATAGAGCAGTGTGATTGTTTGTCTCCGTGCCGGTTTTTTTGTAGAGTTAAACTGTAGAGTTTGCTAAACAACTTTAACAACGTAGCGATTTAAGCAGTTGACAAGTTGGTTTAAGTGAGAAAAAAGTGTTTTGTGAGCTTAAGATTGGTGAATCTTGTTCAGTTCAGTTCTTAGAACAACTATAATTTTTATCTAAATGTGTTTAAAAGTCATAAAGATTATTGTATAACCTAAAAATTCGTTATCGTCCTTTCTCACTCGAGGCCACGCCAATCATTAGGCTATAGGTTTCTCTGTCCACGCTTACAAAGTAATCCTTAGTCATTTTTTTGTTTTTTCCACCACTTTTACCCAATCATCCTTTGTGAGATGAGCTCATGTCACGATGAATATATTTTTTTATAGCATTGGGTGACAAACGAGCACACAGTCCACCTGATGGTAAGTGGTTGCTATGGCCCATAGACATCTACATTTATCCTCGATTAAGAATCAAAACGCAGATGCGTTGTCACTTCTGAGGACTAAGATGGAATGCCTCATTTCCAGTAAAAAAGGATCTCCGGATCTCTACACTCACCATACAAAACACAGCAGTATTAAGCTGCCATTTTACGCTGGTAATCTGTGAGAGCGTGGTCCTGTCCTGGTTGAGTCAACCCATTCGTGCTATAACTATAAATTATATAATTATACTATAAATTAGATGTAGCGTGGCTCTACCACGTACAAAAAGTTATTATAGAAGAAACAGTCCAAAAAGTTAAAGCCGAGTCACAAAATAAGGAGACAAACACAAAATCACAAAATTACGCACAGTAAGTTCCCGAAAAAAAAAACTTTTTTATTCAATATAGATTAAGAATAATACTTATTGAAAGTCACTTTTTTCATTTACCACTGGTTCGCAAAAAAAACCTCTGTCCCGGGAAGAACCAGCAATAAACCGAACGGGACTAGTTTTTAAAAATAAGAGCTTACAATGATGCGTGTTACAATTAACAATACAAAACAAATTAGAAATAGCTTGGTAGAGATCACCATTCCAAAGGGTTATTATCATCCATAAATTCCTTAATATTAAAATAACCCTTTTTATACAAACTTAGTTTAATAAAGTTTTTGAACTTTGTGTACTTACATCAAATTTTGTATATTTTCTGGAATTTTGTTGTAAAGCGTATACATCGCCTCAAGAATGAATTACTGACTATGGAATCAAGTAACTGGTACCGAAATGGCGGGATATTGAAATTATGTAGTGGTTATTTTAGCACAGCATTGTATGTGAGTTTTTTGTCTACAAAAATTTACTTTGACAAAGTGAAAAAAATAAACTTATTTTATTCATGATTCATGTAATTTAAGGAATTTTGAAAATAAAAATAAAATAAAGCAAATAGCACATTAAAGAAATTAATGATTCGATTATTAGAATATTTTTTCCGATTATTTGAATATTTTGCCGATTATTCCCATAACAATTAATTTTAATTATCCAAACACTACGATAATATACATAGCGACATATCATTGAAACGACGTCAAGTGAAAAATAGTTAATACTGGTTATTTTTTAATATTTTGCTTTGTTTGAAAAATTCAAATTTAAATTAGTGATAAAAAACTATACACGTTGTAATGAAATATAGATAACTTCATAATTATTCGCATTTACTTAAAAGGTTATTTTAAATCGTGTGAGTACGCTTGTGCAAAGTTATTGCGGAATGATTAATCTGAAACGTCAAAAGGTATTTCTTAAGGTGATATCAGACAGTTCACTCGAATGAATATTCACTTGAGTGACTGCTTCATTTTTCTTTCATTCCACGTTCACACAGCCTAGATAGAGTGACTAAAAATGAACATTCACCCTCTCTTTACTCTCAAAATGTGGTCAAATACAGTGGTGCGTATTGGAATTAATTTAATTTGCGATAGCTTAATTAAGGAATTGACATAAAATAGGCAAAGAAAACGTCGTGTATAGCGGGTCCTCACAGTCTTTATTTTGTTTAATGTCTTCCTCAGTAAGATCTAAGTTTAAATTAGCAAAATTAAAGATTGAATAGCGTTTGCCCGTATTGTTTTGTTTTTATATTCATCAATTTTGTGGTTCCAAAGGCATTGATAATTTTAAAAGTTTTCCAAAAACAGCAGCGTAATTTGGTCATTCCATTCATTTTTCGTTCAGACCGTTCATTTTTCGTTCATTCGGATTGGGAGTGAAAGATGCCGAGTGCCCAATATCCAACATTAATGGATCGGTTCATTAATGAATTCATTCGGCACTTTTGTGTAATTTTGTGTTCAAACGATTCACTTTGAGTTAAAGGTGACGAATGAAAGATAAAAATGAACGAAAAAGAACTGTCTGATATCACCTTTAGATTTGGTTGACTATAGTTTGTGTTCTGGGAGACTATTTTCTACAGCGATCGTTCTCCTATTTTCTAACCTCCATGTCTATGCTCCAGCCTGACACTGACATTGGCAGTGACACAAACTAATA
This sequence comes from Parnassius smintheus behrii, assembly GCA_036936625.1. NCBI lineage: Eukaryota > Metazoa > Arthropoda > Insecta > Lepidoptera > Papilionidae > Parnassius > Parnassius smintheus. The sequence continues at coordinate 55,041,214 of JAUPFT010000004.1, read as the reverse complement.
AGAATAAGAGTATTTCCACAGAGTACATTATATATACAGTATTTCTGTGATAGATAAATAAATTTGGCGATTGTCAACTGAACGTCAATAACGGTTTTACGCGTTTTTGTTGTCATTTTAATTATTTTAAGTTTTCTTGTAATATTCTGATTACATTCCTTTTATATTTTAGTATATATTAATAATATTTATTTGCATTTTCATATTGTATCTCATTTAGCGACAATTTCATACTATCACAAAATAGTTTAACGTAGCCTTAGTCTCTCGGTCGCCATGTCTAATCCAATTCCGCCTAAGCCACCGGATCCGAATTATTCTGACACTAACATTATTTCCTCACCAGCTGCTTATGTGGAAATTGAAAATGATTTAGAAGGTTCATTTAAAAAACCACGGCAGTCATTATCGCAAGAAATTTTTGATGACAACTTCAAAATTATTTCAAACAAAAAGAAAAGAAAACATAAAACGAAGGAAAGGAAGAAGGAAGAGCATGCTAATCGGGTTGACATAAATAGAAGAATTTCAGCTTTTTCCACCAATTCCTCATTCTCAGAATCGGACTGCGATACCGGTAATACTTCATCATCTAAAATTAAAATTGTAGGCTCTAACTCTATCAAAAGCAATATGTCAGGACAACGTGTTTATGAATCTCCCATGTCTTTATCATCCAATATTGCTTGTACACAATCATCTGAAATCCCTCTTTCACAATCATCTGGCATTCCTCTATCACAAACATTAAATTCTGCCAATAGTTATATCTCTTCTAAATCTCTTAACACGCATATTGATAGCGATAATAAAAAAATAGAGTCACAAAGATTTCAATCTCTTCGTTCTTTTAATTCTACAGATTCAGGTCCTTTTATCGTTCATGTTCAAGTAAAAGAAGACTCTCCTAATTCTGGTAAAACTTTAAATGCCATTTCATTTGGTCACTTTTTGAAAAAATTAAATGTACAAAATATAGTTAATGGAGGCCTGAAACGTATCGGGAGAAATAGAATAACGGTTGAATTCTCTAAATTTATTGATGCAAATCTATTTTTAGAAAATCCATCCGTAAATGATAAATATAAAACCTTTATTCCATCATTTCACGTATCTCGTATGGGAGTTATAAAAGGTGTACCAAAAGATTGGACACCAGAAGAGATTATTTCCGAATTATCTTCGTATCCAAATACCATTCCTGTATTAAAAGTAAGAAGATTAAATTACCGAGTTCGCAACGAGGACAAAGTCAGATATGAAAGCTCTGAAAGTGTCGTAATCACATTTGACGGTCAAATTCTTCCCTCGAGGGTTTATTTATGCTATTCTTCCATTCCTGTTGAAATTTATAAGCTTCCAACGATCCAATGCTTTCAGTGCTGCAGATTTGGACATACTAAAGATTTATGTCGTTCCAAGCCAAGATGCTCAAAATGTGGAGGTGATCACTCCTCTTCTTCTTGCGACAAAGATAATGGATCTTTTCGTTGCTTATTTTGCTCAGGTAATCACAAAGCCACAGATTCTAGATGTCCTGAACACACAAGACAAAATAATATTAAAATTGAAATGGCACAAAAGTCTATCTCATACCTAGAAGCATCTCAAAAATATCCACAAGTTTCTTCAAAATCATATGCTGATGTTTTGATTTCTAAATTCCCTGAAAATTCTTCGCTTTCTACTAATCCTACAGTGAATAATTTTCCTTCCAACCCCGCTACATCTAATAAAACTTCTTATAAGAAAACATTATATATTCCTAAACCATTACGTCACCATTCACAAACAGGATATGACAAAAAAAGTCATCAAAAAATTATTGAAGATTTTTCAATTCCGCAACCTGAGGATGGTTGTGCTCTTCGGGTTTCACCAGTTACTTCACAGGGTAATTTTGATTCTATAGAAAGCATTATAAGTTTCCTTATTAACATAATCATATCTTCGTATTCGTCGAAACTACCGTCCCACGTTGCTCGCTTACTAAATTCTATACCTAAAATTCTCCAAGACATTCACTCTAACAAAGATCCTTCAATGGAATTGTAGAAGCATTTTAGATAAACGTACTGAAATAATCTATTTATTAAAAAAATACAATGTGTGTATCGCTGCTATTTCAGAGACATGGCTAAAACCGGATTCGAATATCAGAATACCTGGTTTTTGTCTTGTTCGAAGTGACAGATCTGATGGTTATGCTGGATGTGCTTTGCTTATAAAAAATAATATAACTTATTCCATTATAGATGTTTATGATGAAATATTTGACTTTAATATTGTAGCAGTAAGAATTCAAAATATAACTTTCGTTTCTATTTATGTTCCCTCCCCTTCTGTCCATTCGTTTCGCAGAATAAAATTTTTAATAGCCTCCTTACCCAAACCATTTATAATTCTTGGTGACTTTAATTGTCATCATTATTTATGGGGTGATAATACTGATAAATACGGTAGTTTATTAGTTGAAATAATTGACGAACTTAATATTTGTGTCCTTAATACTGGTAAAATTACCAAACGCTCTCGTCCTAATGAGTCTAGAAGTGCTGTAGATTTATCAATTTGTACTCCTGATTTAACCACTCTTCTAAATTGGTCAGTTCTAGATAGCTCTCACGGCAGTGACCATTTTCCCATTCTGATTTCCTTTCCAAACAAAGAATTGGCAGAAATTAACAAAAAACCATGTATTAAATACAAATTAGACAGAGCAGACTGGAACCTGTACAATATTTTTCTTTACAATGAAATTCAAAAAATCGCTCCTATTTCTGAAAATAATATAACTTCAATTGTTGAAGCATTTACAAACGCAGTTATAAATGCAGCAGATCAAACAATTCCTGTTAAAACTCTAAATAATAAATGTAGGTCCTCCCCTCCATGGTGGGATTCTGAATGTACTGAGGCCATTCGTAATAGGAAAAAAGCCGAAAAACAATATAAATTAGACATGAGTTCGGAAAACTATTCATACCTTCAACGTGTACAAGAAGTGACTAAAAATACTCTTCGCACAAAAAAACAAACACGTTGGCATGCCTTTTGTTCCTCAATTTCTCCTTCAATACCTTCATCAGTTGTTTGGCGTAATATTAGAAAATTTCGCTGTTGTTTTTCATCTTGTTCTTACAGTGGTGCCATTCCCTCTCAATCTATAAACACTTTTCTAGATAAACTTGCCCCCTCTTCTGCTCCTTTGAGAGAGGAGCTACCTCAAAGTATTCCATGTGATTCTTTTTTTGATCCCTTAGAGCGTCCATTTTCTTTATATGAATTAAAGCTCGTCCTTTCTCACGTTCAAGATTCAGCTCCTGGTTTAGACGGTATTCCATATTCACTACTTGCCAAATGTAATGATCAAATTTTATCCTACTATTTAAATATCCTTAACGTATTGTTTGACATAGGCTTTGTTCCTGACTGTTGGCGGACTCAAGTAATTATTCCTATCTTGAAACCTGACAAAAATCCTAACGACGGCTCTTCTTATAGACCGATCGCTCTATCCTCAACTCTAATTAAAACCTTTGAACATATGATCAAGAACCGTCTTGAATGGTATGTAGAAAGTCATGGATTGTTATCAAATTCCCAATACGGATTCAGAAAAGGTAAAAGCACATACGACAGTCTTTCTATCTTCACCACAGATATTAGACTAGCATTTTCGAGAAATGAATCGGTCTTTGCTGCTTTTCTTGACATTTCTTCTGCTTACGATAATGTCAGACTCAACATCCTTAGAGAAAAGATGTTTAAGCTTAATATATCCAAAAAACTTACAAATTTGATTATCAATTTATTTCTAGATCGATATATACATATTAAAATTGATGATGATCTAAAATATACTCGAAAGGTTTTTAAAGGCCTTCCACAAGGCTCTGTTTTAAGTCCTTTATTATACAATATTTATACGTCAGATTTGGACCAGTCTATTTCAAAGTGTAGAATTTTGCAATATGCTGATGATATCTTAGTTTATGTTAATGATAAATGTATAGAATCTTGTGCTAATGCGATAGAACAAGATCTCCTCTCTATGGCCTCTTGGTTAGATGATCATGGACTAGAACTTTCCCCAAATAAAAGTAATACAGTAATTTTTTCGCGCAAAAGAGTTTTACCTGAAATCCAAGTTCGCTTTTTTGATTATCCGCTCGTAAATATTCAACAAGTTAAATTCCTTGGTGTAATTCTTGATAATAAATTATCCGGCATGCCTCATATAATTTATACCCAAAAAAAATGCGAAAAAAATATAAACATTCTTAGAGCTTTGTGCGGGGTATGGTGGGGCGCTCATCCATATTATTTAAAATTAATTTATAATGCAATTATAAGAAGCCGATTAGATTATGCCTCATTTCTTCTTGAACCAGCTTGTAAAAAAGGATTAAAAATATTGGATATCATTCAACACAAGTCTTTAAGATTAATTATAGGCGCTATGAATTCGTCGCCTATCAATGCCTTGCAGATTGAATGCGGTGATCCTCCACTTTTTATTAGACGACAATATTTATCGGATTCCTTTTTTTATCGGGCTCTTCAATTTTCAAACCATCCATTCAACCTAAAATTCGTTTGCTTTCTCAGTACATTTCAATTAATTCAGGAAAATACTGGCGTAATAAAGAAACTCCTAACCTAGTTAAAAGCTATGAACATTATAATTCCTTACTAGATCCTATTTATAGGTCGGCGACTCTGCCTCTTTTCTCCAATTCGTTTGAAGTTGCACTTTTCAAACCCAATGTTATATTAGATATAGGATTAAATAAATTTTCTATTGAATCAAATAAAAGATTTGTATTTACGTTGGACAAGAATTTCCCAGATTGTCATTATATTTTTACAGATGCTTCTAAGACTAACTCAAAAGGTTGTACTGGATATGCAATATACCATCAAAATTGGAGAATAGTTCAAAAAATGAAAAGTCCTCCCGAATCTTCAGTTTTTACTGGAGAAATGTTAGCCATTTTACAATCAATAAAATATTGCTATCTTTTTAAATTAAAATCAAGCGTGATATTTTCAGATTCTCTTAGTTCTTTACAAGCATTGTTATGTAATCCTTTCTATGACATTTCCCGCAATCCTTTGATATTTGAAATTAAGAAACTTCTATTCTTATACCAATTCCAAAACATCAACATTTCTCTCGTTTGGATTCCGAGTCATATTGGTATATCTGGTAATGAATATGCTGACAAACTTGCTAAACAAGCTATAATCTGTGGGGATACTTTCTTATTTAAAAATTATTGCTATGACCTTATAAGAACTACGAAATTAGTATATAGAGATAGATGGTCAAAACATTGGAACAAAACCAAAACGACAAAAGGCTGTCACTATGCCAAAATTCAACCCATCATTCCTTCTAAGCCTTGGTTTTATAAATTATCCTTAAATAAGAAACATACATCAATGTTATGTAGAATGCGCTTGGGTCACTGCTGTAATTCGGTTCACCTTGCTAGGCTTCATATTAAAAATTCTTCAATATGTGAATGTGGTTTGGATATTGGTGACCTCAACCATATTTTCTTCTCGTGTCCGTTATATGATCATACTTCATTATTTAACACTTTGGTAAATCTTAAAATTCCTCTTCCTACAGAAATTTGTTCTCTTTTAATTTTTTCTAAAAAAAGTAAAAATGTTTTCAATTGTCTTATGGAATTTTTAGATTTAAATAATATTAGATTATAAAATTTCATTCATTATTCAGCTATCAATCGTCTTTATTTAGTAATACTGATTATTTTTAATGTGGTATTGAATTTAGTATTATTTTAATTCAACCTAATATCCATCATTTATTTAATATACTTCATATACTTCAGTACAAGTCATTTCATGATTCATTATTATAATATTCTATGGTTCTTAAAATTATGATTTCGGTTTTTAATCAGAATCGTAGTTTCTCTTTAGATTGTCCGTCGTTTCGTTTCAAGTTACAAGTATTTTTATTGACTGGAGGTTGGCAGTAATTGTTAGGTTGCCATATTAAAAAAAAAAAATAAAAAAAAATAAATTTGTAATTTGTAGCAAGCTAAAGCAAAATAAAAAACAATGTTTTGCTTCTGTTGATAATTGATATACAAGCACTAACTCATAGATTGCTGCGTATATACTAGCACTAACTAATAATAAGTACTAGCGTCTCGTATAATATACAAGCTTATAAATCAATAAGCTCATCATTAAGTTTTATTTAAAATGTCGGATTCATTGCCACCACCGAAAGCAATCAAACAGGCTAAACAGGTAAATTTTGTTACCAGTAATTTGTTTATTGATGTGCATACAGACAAGATTAAATTAATATTGTATTTAATACGTCATAACTCAGATGAAGTAAAAAAAAATCTTTTTCTTTTTTTATTTCATCTGAGCGTCATAAATGATTAATTATTTATTTAAATGGTAGTTTTAAGTTGAATTGCATAATTTATGTTTTTAATGTTAATGTTAAAGGCTAAAACTTACACATTATGTATGAATTGAATGAATTTCTAAATCTACTATCACACAAATTATAGATCATTGCTTTTCCTATTTTTTTATCTAAAGGATAATTCTAGTTTACATTATAATTTAAAACAAATCGAACTATATGTTTACATGTAATAGCTCGGTGTTAATTTAACAGTATGCCAGCAACTAACCAGATATTGTTAATTGCAATTTCAAGTGCTGATTAATACTGATAAACAAAATGTGCACAGAAGCTTTTCATGTTGAAATATGACCTTCACAATATAGTAAAATGCATAGTGTGGAACAGTGTTGCCAACTCCTAGAAGTTCGAGTCGCTAGACTCAACATCAAAAGTCGCTAGAAAGTCGCTAAAACTAATTCCACCAGTAGCGAACACAGGATTTTGTATGGGAGAGGCAGAAGAGGCCACCGGCATGCAGTGTGAAAGGTTGGGATAGGTATGTAAAAAAAATTAAAAGTAGGTACATAAGTAATTAGATTCTAATTTAAATACACATCGTGTAGAACATAGGTATACCTACATATAAAAAAATACTTTTAATTAAAATATATAATCACTGTAACAATCACATAAATTAAAAATACTTGGAAACATGCATTTGCATTTGTAATATACAAATAAAAATAAACAAAATTACAATAAAAAATATTAAATCAGTTATATTCATCGTCGTCACTTAATAAGTCAAATAATTCTTCAGTCTCATGCTCATCTAATTCAGCCGCAGCAGAAGTAGAGGGTTGAACATCGCTCAAAAGCGGATGTTGCAGTTCAACGTTTTTTGTTGTTGTAAAGGAATAGCTTTTGTTGGTTCCAATAAGTTGCAGCACTTCCGACAGTATTTCAAAAGATGCACAATTTTTATTTTGTTTTTTTAACTGATCTCTCAACAGGATCAACGCATTAATAGTTTTTAACGACAATATATTGCTTTGTTTTGTTTGTATTATATTCATAGAACTGAAGACTCTCACTACTTCAGCGTTTGAGTGTGGTAGTGTTAAAATAGTGATTGCCAATTGTGAAATCAAAGAAAAAGGATTTTTTTTTTGCGCCCGAAGCAATTAAAGGGCTACCCTATACGTAGGGAGGCAGAAAATGCATTACGCATACCACGATAGCCGGTCTATCGTGGTTATGAGGGACTCACTGCCCTACCGGGGACCCTAAGTGATACCCTCTAAAAACCGCCTTTGGGGACAGGCAGCCGGCTGATTAAGCTGTATTGTGCCTTATTGTGAGCGACCCTCTTTTGGGAAAAGAGGGCGCAGGCGGCTACGAGCCGCTGAGGGAGTGCCTACGAAGGCAAATTAATATTAGTTAATATAATAATTTAATTTAATTAGAGTTGGCCTGAGCCACCAGGAGGCAGTTTTGGTTGTTTGTTAGTTTATTAGGCGGGTCCGAGAGAGAGAGTTTCTCGGCCTGCGGACTCAATAGCGAGAGGGGGGTGGGGCTGCATAAGTAGCTGCCTCACGAATTAAATGATTTGGGTGCGACTCTGAGGCTTTGAAGAAGTTCTCAGAGAGTTTTTGAAAAAGGATTTTCTCCTACGACATTTTTATACTGCAAAACCTCAATCCAAAATCAAACAGCGTTAGTAGTGTTGTTCCACTTTATAAAGTTAATATTATGCCAATTTATCCAATAATGACTCTAGAACTGATTTAATTTATACCTACTACAAAAGTCGCTAGATAAGTCGCTAAATTATTTTTGTCGTCAAAACTTTTTTTTAGTCGCTAAGACTTAAGCAAAAGTCGTCATTTCTAGCGACAAAGTCGCTAAATTGGCAACACTGGTGTGGAATAATGTTACAATATTAGCTGCAGCATAGATTTTCATTAGCTTCAGCACCATAAATGACTATAGCACAATGAAGATGTTTTCTCTCTTTTTAAAATATTTTATGATCATTTTGTTCTTCTCTAATCATCTGCAATTCTAAAATATAAGTCTTCTCAAGATTTTCTAAATATATTCTGAGAACATAGAGTTTGAAGAACAGGTACAAAAAATTACAGTGCATGTCATTACAATAATGTCTTTACAACATTACTATAAAATGTCTTTACTAAAAATTTCCGATTCATTAAACAAACAGAACATGGTGACAAAATTTTTCTGTATAAAATTATTTCCAGTTTATAGGATATCTCTACTTTTAGGTAAATTGATTCTCCAATGTTATAGAGTGAGTTTTGCTTCACCAAAACATTTCCTATTCCGTTTTGTTGAATATTTTTAAAAATGTAATTTAAAAAATAATGATTTTTTCATCAATCTATAAAGAAGTGTGACATTGAAGTTTACACAGTAATTGAATAAAACTATTATAATACATACCGAAAATAAGTTTTATTAAATGTGTAGTGTTCGCGTAAGTTTAAGAAATCATTATTTACACAGTAAATTATTATTATTGTTTAATCTATTTTCCATTTCCTTCTTGACTATACTACAGGACTCTTGGGCCCTCTTGCCTATTCCTGCCACCAAATTGCATTGCTTGTAGAGTAGACACGTCATCTCACTTAAAATTATTGATGGTTCATTCATCTGTTTTTGAATGTTACCGTACAACCAATTACAAAAAATTGACAAAAAGTTTTTAACTCGTGATTGGTGTGAATTTTGAATGAGTCAAAAACTGACCGAATCGCGAACAATCTTAATGAATTGTTTTTTTGTGTAGGGTACTGGCACCCGAAATGATCCATTTGAATGATCGACCGAATGTATCGGTACACATGACGAAATGTACAACATACTAAAATGGTTCAGTCATGAGAAATGAATACTTGACACATGTCTATTGTACAGCTATGCCAATATAATTACAGCCTGCGAGGTTTTCCGTCTTAGTCCTCAGAGGTGACAATGCATTTGTTTTCTTCTTTTTCTTTTCTAGTTAACCCATTAACAGCGTGAGGTGCAGTATGGCATCACTAAACTGCGTTTGAATTTTCGCGGTTATTTTTTGTTTACGCGCAATAAATCACATAACCAATCACAGAGACATAAGAAAAATGTTCAGGCTGTTGTCATTTTATATTGATCTTAGCCAATCACGATTAAGAATTATGACAAAACAACGTTTCAAACTTCAGTGTTGAAAAACGACCGGCAAAATGGACATTCCTATAAAGTAAGTCTTTAATAATTTAATTATTTATGAATGTGAATGTATGTTGAGTATTGTATCATATTCACATATTCATATACATATTAATCTTTCATCTAAATTCACATAACTATTGTATCAGTTTGTATCTGTTTACATTATATAGCATGGCAAATGTGAGTGATGCCAAATTGCATCAGTAGCCGAATATGTGATCAAATATTAACTATGAATGCATTTATGATTTATCAATAACTGGTGTATTATTCGAGGTCGTAATTATATATTTTTTGTTATTTTAGGAGCTGTGCACTATATGATGCACATGCAGCTCTTGAAGATGATGAAGATTTGGAGCCGTCTTGTATTTTCATTGAGTCTCCAGATCCAGCCATGCATACCGATGAAGACTCGGCAGATGAATATCAATCAAGCTTGATTAACAATCTCTCTGGTCATCAACTTAGTGCACAATGTAAAGTAGTATTAATGTCAAAGAAAAAAACATCTAAAAACTCAAAAGGCATTACAATTGTATGCGAAGAGATAGGTTCAGAACAATCATGAGATTCTTACATTGTGCTGATAATACCAATATAGATTCTTCAGGTAAAATGTGGAAGCTAAGACCTCTGATAAATATGCTGAAACAAAAATTTTGCAATAACTACTTACCAAACCCAAATCTGAACTATGTTGGATCTATGATCGAGTACTATGGCAGGCATGGATGTAAACAATTCTTGCGCGGAAAATCTATACGGTTTAATTAACTTAACATTTTGTAATGTTTAACCTTTTTTCCTAATAATGCTCTGTAATACTTACTTTTTATTTGAATAAAGCTTGATTTAAAAAGTATGAGTTTAATTTATTTTTGCTACTATATTAGGCTAGCGGTGCAATTTGGCATCACCTGATATTTCCAAAAGTATGATATGTATATTTTTTTAAACCTTGATTTTATGTTAAGGTTGTTATAAATTTTAAAATATTTAAGAATCACGAAAATCCAAGACATGACATAAATTCCGCCGTTAATGGGTTAACTTGCTTGAGCAATCAATGGGTCTATAAACCATTATATTATGTGGGATGTATTGTAATATAATCTTTAAAAAATTACCATGCTTTAATGAATGAACCATTTCTTCCCCAGAAAAGGTTGTACATGTGTAATCAGAATGTGATAATTCCTTTGACCAGTCCGAAGAACCGGTAAAAGAAACTTCAAAACTGCAATAGATTGTAAAAATGACAAATTTTCGATTTTTTAAACTGGTGAAACCTGTTTTTGGCATGATATATGTTTTGAATTGTTTGTACACTTTTTAATTATTATAAGTACTATTTTTTCCTAAATAAAGAAAAAAATTACAAAACCTATATTAGTATTCTGACTGGTTCGAGAGCAAAATCTAAAGCATATGCACGCTGCAATAAAGAATCTTTATGTAACCATTTGTGTGAGATCTAAGCGCTAGTTCGTGGACTTGTAAGCTAATAAGAGAAGAACAGGACCTCATTCACTTTAGATTCATGCCGAGCTGGGCAGCAGCATCTTACTAATAAAGTTAGTTAAATTTACAGCCTATATTTTTTTTTGACAGTGGTAGAGCCATGCGGCAGCTTTGCTGTTGCACGTATGGGCCGGCTCAAACCGGGGTGGTACCACGACCTCACAGAATACCGGCGTGAAGTGGAAGCTCTGCTTCCGCGTTTCGTCTGGTGAGTGCAGGTGGCCGGAGGCCCAAATCCCCCCCCATCAACATGGTAGCGGAATTAAATAAAGATAGACTACCCCAGGAGGGTACCAGCACCCCTGGAGAATCCCTCGCTGGGCATCCACGACCATGTTTCTCCACTTCTGAGCGTGGGTGCTCAGGCTGCCCCGCGTATTCTGGGGGGGGCGAAATTCCGCTCAAGACTACAACTGCTCGGGGCAAACGGAGCAACAAGACTAAGGCGACCCCTGCCACGCTGTCCGTGAATTTCTGCAATATCAGGGGACTTCACTCTAACCTAAACGCCGTCCACTACCATCTCGAGACGGCGAGGCCGGCTCTGCTCTTTCTGACCGAGACGCAGGTGTCCTCTCCGGCTGATGTCTCGTATCTCTCCTACCCGGGGTACAGACTGGAACACTCCTTTGTGCCTCGGGCTGGAGTTTGCGTTTACGTCAGAGAGGACATCTGTTCTCGACGCCTCGGCAGACTTGAAGGTTCGGACCTGTCCATCCTTTGGCTACGCGTAGACAGCGACGAACATCCGCGCGTCTACGGGTGCCTCTATAGGTCCCATAGCGGTAATGCCGAAACAGACCGACTCTTCGACCACGTCCAAATGGCTGCAGATTCGTTGCTACAGCAGATCCCCTCCGCAGAGATCGTGATCCTCGGCGACTTTAACGCCCATCACGCCGAATGGCTTGGTTCACGTTTAACCGATCATGCGGGGAGATCTGTTCATGATTTTGCCTTGGCATATGGTCTGACACAACTGGTTACTTCGCCTACGCGGATTCCAGATGTGGAGGATCATGCACCTTCCCTGTTGGACCTTCTGCTGACCTCTCACCCGGACGGATATCAGATTTCCGTCGACGCCCCTTTAGGCTCCTCGGACCATTGTCTGGTCCGGAGTGTTGTGCCACTCACGCTGAAATCGCGGTTGCATTCTGCAGGCTACCGCCGTGTTTGGCACTATAGGTCAGCCGATTGGGATGGGATGCGGTCTTTCTTTGCATCCTACCCTTGGGGGTGGGTTTGCTTCTCGCCGGATGATCCCAACGTTGTTGCGGATTCTGTTACTGATGTGGTACTTCAGGGTATGGAACTTTTTATTCCTTCCTCTGTGGTGCCCATTGGAGGCAAATCTCAGCCATGGTTTGGTCGCTCCTGTAAAATAGCATCATGCTATACGCAGGAGTGCTATCAAGCCTGGGTTGATGCATCAGCGTCCCGGGATATAAACACCAGCGCTCTAAAAAAGAAGTATAATTCCGCCTCTAGGTCCTTCAAAAGAGTCATTGCCAAGGCAAAGTCAGAGCACATAGGCAGAATTGGCGAGAAACTAGTTCGCCTTCCTTCTGGAACCCGTGCATTCTGGTCTCTCGCCAAGGCTGTCCAGGGGAATTTCTGTCAGCCATCTCTTCCATCTCTGCACAGGGAGGACGACTCACTGGCCCATACTGCAAAGGAGAAAGCCGATCTTCTAGGCTCCTTCTTTGCGTCTAACTCGACTCTCGATGACGGGGGGAGTACGCCGCCGACCATCCCGCGGTGTGAGTGCTCCATGCCGGAAGTGCAGTTCACACAGCGCTCGGTTCGCAAAGCACTCCTCTCCCTGGACATCCACAACTCGAGTGGGCCTGACGGAATCCCCCCAATTGTGCTGAGGACGTGTGCTCCAGAGTTGGCACCGGTTTTAACGCGTCTTTTCCGGTACTCCTACTCCCTAGGCGTAGTCCCAAAATCATGGAAGACGGCTTTCGTCCACCCGATCCCTAAAAAAGGCGACCGCTCAGACCCGTCCAACTACCGGCCAATCGCCATCACCTCCTTGTTCTCCAAAACAATGGAGTCCATTGTAAACTGCCAGCTCATGAGGTACCTTGAGCATCACCAGCTGATTAGTGACCGCCAATACGGTTTTCGCCGTGGTCGGTCAGCTGGTGATCTTCTGGTCTACCTCACTCACAGATGGGCGGAGGCAGTAGAGTTCAAGGGGGAGGCATTGGCCGTTAGTTTGGACATTGCGAAGGCCTTCGATCGGGTTTGGCACAAAGCGCTTCTTTCGAAGCTCCCTTCCTATGGGCTTCCCGAGAAATTGTGCGATTGGATCACCAGCTTTCTTGCAGATCGGAGCATCAAGGTCGTTGTAGACGGTGCAAGCTCCGATTGCAAGCCTATTAATGCTGGTGTTCCACAGGGCTGCGTGCTATCGCCAACGCTGTTTCTTCTGCATATCAATGATATGTTGCATACCCGTAACATTCATTGCTATGCAGATGACAGCACTGGTGATGCTCTTTACACCGGCCGAGCCAATATTTCTCGGGAAAACGTCTCCGAGTGCCGGGACAAACTTGTGTCTGAAGTCGAGTCTTTGCTGAACAGAGTCTCGGATTGGGGACGACTAAATCTAGTCCAGTTTAACCCCCAGAAGACACAAGTTTGCGCGTTAACCGCTAAAAAGAACCCCTTTGTCGTATCCCCTCAGTTTCAAGGCACTCCCCTTGTTGCCTCAGCCAGTATCGGAATCCTCGGCGTCGACATATCGAGTGACGTGCAGTTTCGTGGTCACTTGGAGGGGAAGGCCAAATTGGCCTCTAAAAAGCTTGGCGTGCTCAGCAGAGCGGGACAGTATTTCATGCCGGCACACCGCCTGCAACTTTACAAGGCGCAGGTTCGGCCGCACATGGAATACTGTTCCCATCTCTGGGCTGGGGCTCCCCAGTACCAGCTCCTTCCACTTGACCGCATCCAGCGCAGAGCGGCTCGAATCGTCGACGACCGAGTGCTTTCCGATCGGCTCGATTCACTGGCGTTGCGAAGAGATGTTGCATCTCTTTGCGTATTTTATCGCATCTATCACGGGGAGTGCTCTGAGGAATTGTTCGGATTAATCCCAGCCGCCAAATTTCGTGAACGCACGACACGGCAAACGTCCCGATACCGTCCACACCATCTGGATGCTTGGCGGTCCACCACTGTACGTTTCACAAGGAGTTTTCTTCCACGTACAACCTCTCTGTGGAATAGTTTATCACCGGCGATTTTTCCGGACCGATACGACCTGGGGACCTTCAAGAAAAGAGCTTACTCCTTTCTAAAGGGCCGGCAACGCACCCGCAATTCTCCTGGTGTTGTGGTTGATCATGGGCGGCGGTAGTCACTTAACATCAGGTGAGCCGCATGCTCGTTTGCCCCCTCTTCTATAAAAAAAAAAAAAAAAAAATATACGTCTCACTCCCAGGCCCACTCACTCACAGGCCTCCGCTCACTTCACAGGGCGACGAATTGCCTGCCGCGCTGCCCCAATGCGTGTTGGCAACTTCGGATATGTTTAAAATATTTTTTTTTAAATATGTAGGTTTCCTCACGATGGACCGTCAAGCATGTCGTACATCAGCACTTAAAATTTCAATTAACAATTTCATTGGTGCCGGCGGGGATCGAACGCGGTTTGATCGCGTACTGTGGAATTTATAGTGAGCGCCAACCATCTGAGCTACCACGGCTCTTCCTAATAACAAATATAAAATTAAAAAAACAACTATGGCAGTTATTTCATCCATCACAGATTAGATAATAGTTACTACGTAACCCCTATGAGAGAATTTATAGTAGAGACTGGATACCTACATTCAGCCGTGGATTTTAATAGGCTGTAACGCTTTATAAATATTACAGCAAGCCACGCCGCTACCTACTGTGTCGCCGAAAGTGAAACTGCTTCTGGTGCTGATGGGGTTTTTGCTGTATGTGTACCTGATAATCTTTGTGAAGACCATGTACATGAAGATCAAGAGGTTGGACCGCATAGCTGTCATGGTAAGCAGAGAAGCCAAAAGTATGTTGAATTGTGCAGTTGTGTGGTAGTGGGTCATTAGTTTAACAAACCAATTTTGATTTATTTAATAACCCAGTGTCAAATACTACAAAAACTTTATTTTTGCAACTAGTTTTTTTTTTAATCAGTCTCATAGTTAATCTAGAGATTAGATATGAGATTGTGACTTTTAATTTCGTATTAGCACCTTTAAATTACCAATTATAACCTGATGGAATATAAAAGTGATAGAATATTTTATTTGCACAACTGCAATTTTGAATTTGTTTATATTGTATATGGCCCTAAATCATGAACTGGATATTCTAAAAATGGTCACAGTTTATAGGTAGACTAACACATTGATAATCTACAGTTTTTAGGATTATAGTAATAAATAACGCCCACTGATATCACGGTGAACCACGTCTACCTCGTGTCGTACCGTGGGTATCGTAAGAGGCGACAGAAGGAAACATAAGCACGAGATTGACAGCAACATCTTCCTCATAACATCTCAAATTTATAAAAAACTGCGTTTGCCATCTCGCCTACCAAATGTTGCAACAATTGCAAGTTTTCCCCTTTGAGGGTGTAATGAATGGATCGATGGATAAATAGATATCAGGGTGTTGCCACTTTCATAACAGAATCGGGCATAATTCTGCGGAATATAATTATGATGGAAACTAAGTTCTTTTTAGCAGGCTAAAAATTACAAAAAATTCCTAAATCAATAAGAAAAGTATAACAGTATCGATTATTTTATTATGAATGACAAAAATTCAGTTTTCATAAGGCGTAAATTACACGCTCATGCAGGCTGTCAGTTTTACAACAATCACGGTTGTGATTGACAACTAACCTACTGTGTAAAGCAGTGATTGACGCCTGCACGAGCGCGTAATGTACGCCTATCAGTCACCATCTGTTTTGTTTCAATCATGATTGATGGAATTGACTGACGCCTGCATGAGCGTGTAATGTACGCCAAACACTACATTACATGATCAGTGATGACGTATGCTTTAGGCTTGAGCGTGTATTGTAAGCCTTTGATTTTTTTTTATAGAATAAGAGTGACAAGGGAGCATACAGTCTACCTGATGGTAAGTGGATGCAGCGCGCCTTTAACAATTATATCTATCATCGATTGAGCATAAAAATTAGATGCATTGTCACCACTGAGGACTAAGTTGTAATACCAATAGTCCGTTCGCGTTAAGAAAATGGTGAGTCATCATTGTCCGCTGGCCTGGCCACGCCCCCCAGACAATTAAAATGCAAGAAATTAGAAAGTCGAGTTCACAGTGACCAGTTGAAGTCAGGCCTTCGAACAAAACGGTTGTGTATTTTGCGTGTTACTCGTTCAATATTAAATTTTGAAAATAAATACCTCACCTATTCGAAAGAATAAAAGTGGATCAATAATCCATAGCGGAGAGAGACGCGTAATTTACAATGTTTATAAGTACTTTAAACTGTGTGATTTCAATGCGACTGTGGAGAGCACAGTAATAAAAACAGCAAGTGCATGTGGTGTGTCCGAAAATACTGTTTATAAAATTATTAAAGAACAAAAGGATACTAACACATTAAAATCACCCGTGAAAAAAAGAGCTAGACTATCGACGGTAGATAAATTAGATGAACTAGACAAATGTGGAATAAGGAGAAAAGTTCACTCAATATGTTTAAATAACGACTACCCGACATTGGACTAAAATTATGACACTTTGCGAAGCTGACGAAGATATTCCTGTTTTCAAATGTACCACACTTCATAAAATAATGCACGAGCTTGGTTTCGATTTCAATAAACAGGATAGCAGAACATTGTTAGTCGAAAGAGAAGATATTGTTTTATGGAGGCGTAAATATCTGAGGCAAATAAAAGAATAAAGAGCCGCTAATAAAACCATTTACTATCTTGACGAAACGTGGGTAAACTCCGGACACGTAAAGACAAAAGCATGATTGGATACAACTGTAAAAAATAAAAGACAAGCCTTTCTAGATGGCTTATCAGCCGGTCCAAAAGCTCCGACAGGAAAAGGTAAAAGGATAATTGTATTACACATTGGCAGTGACAAAGAATTCGAGGAAGATGGTCTACTAGTATTTGAATCTAAGTATACAAAACACTATCATGAAGAGATGGATGGTGAAAGATTACTTAATTGGTTCATTAATATAATGCCTTAGCTAGAACCAGGAAGTGTGGTTGTCATGGATAACGCTCACTATCATTCGGTAAGAGTCGAAAAAACACCAACAGCCAGCCGGAACAAGCAGCAAATAATAGATTGGCTGCAAAGCAAAGGCAAATCCATGGACTTGACTTATTTGAAAAAAGAAATATTAATGCAAGTTGCAGAAATCGCCCCACAATATAATAAATATTTAATAGATGAGACTGCCAAAAGTAATGGCATTACAATTCTTCGCCTACCGCCTATTGCAAACTTAATCCAATTGAATTGGTTCGGGCCCAAATAAAAAATTATGTTGGTGCCAATAACTCCACGTTCAAAATGAGTGACATAAAAAATTATTAGATGACGCAATGTCATTAATAAACGCTAATCGTTAGAAGATGTGCTGCGACCACGTGATACGCGAAGAAAATACCATGTGGAATTTGGATGACATCATGGAACTTGCAGAACAAAATTCTTTCACAATTAATGTAACTGGAGAATCTATCGATACTGATTAGTGATTTATGTAATTTTAAGAAAATTTGTTTCCATTAAACTTAATTAAATGTTTGAAAAAAAAAGAATTTTTACTCCACTGTGAATACACCTTTACCCTGTAGTTGCACGTTATAGTTATAGTTTCCATTAAAAGGGGTCTCCAATTTCTCTGCACTCACCATACAAAACACAGTATTATTGTGCTGTTTCACGATATTATTATATTGTGAGAGCATGGCCCTCCCCGGTTGAGACGGTTCAACCATGTAAAAATTGTGTTTTGTTTTAAACTTTTTATGCGTAGATTAACGTTTACGTAGTAGTAGTTTAAGCCTTTTAGAAAAGTGAAAAGTTCTTTTTATAAAAGTGATGATGTGATGAATGAGCACATGTTTCACCTGATAGTAAGTGAATGTTGTGAAGCATAGACACCACCAAATATTCTTGATTAGGAACCAAATGCAAATAATTTGTCTTCCCGTGGGACTAAAGTGGAATCAGTAAAAAGAGTCTCTGTTCCTCGTCACTCGCCAAATGAAACACAGCAGTAATGTTGCTATTTCACGCCGGTGTTCTGTGCGGATGTGGAATATATATCCATATTACGTTGTAAGGTGGCTCTACCACGTACAAGATACTTGCACTTAAGGCAGCAAAATTTTATAAAAGTGTTGCCATCTACATTATTATCAAGTTAGTAGATATTTTAATAAATCCCCTCTCCAAACAAATTCACAAACAAACCCCTAGACATACATGAGAAAATCAAAAATAAACCAAAACTAATGATTGTTTAACAGGCAATGGAGACAGAGAATCTGATACATCAGGTGCACATCGTCGACCAGAACATGGCTATCAACATGGAGCGGCTTGAGGACGCCTATGGGGACTACTAAGCTACCTTTTGTCTCGCCCACACAGGCCTATGTAAATATTTCTACGCCTCGCACCCCACCTTCCTGTCTATTCTATGTACTAGATGGCGTAAGACATACCAATTACATTTAGCTTTAATATGGATGTCTAAAACTTGAAAGAAAGGAATTGTCTAACAATGTTACCAGTCTGTAAGGTACTTAATACATTACAATAATTATAATTTTTTTCCTTCTTTATTTTTAAATTAAAAATGTAAATATTTGTGTAAAACTTTGAGCGTATCACTAAATGTGTCTTAAGTTTATGTTTTGTTTTGAATCACATATTTTAGAAAATTGTTATTTAATAAGTTCAAATCTTATATGTTGTAAAATTAGGCGTGCTACAGACGTTCTGTAACGTATTCTGACCGCCTAGTTGGCCTAGTGGTCGTAAAAGCGACTGTGCATTTAGTCCCGGTTTTGAATCTCGGGCTAAATTAATTATGGAGTATTTCTGTCAAGTCTCACAGAATACCAACGTAAAATTGTAGCTTAACGCTGCTGTGTTTCATATGGAGAGCCTATTTACTGGAAACGATGCGTTCCATCTTAGTCCTCACGGGTGACAACGCATCTGCATTTTAATTCGTAATCAGGAATAGATGCAGATGTCTATGGGCCGCAGCAAACACTTACCATCAGGTGGACTGTATGCTTGTTTGTCACCCTATCCTATGAAAAAAGGATTCTCAGTAGCAACCCGGAGTTGGCGGTGTTTCATCATTCCTTGGAAAGCACATAAAGCCGTTGGTCCTGCGCCTGATCCCTCACCGGTCGTATTGGATTGCCGTCCCGTCGGACTTTGAGAGTGAGAGAATAGAGTGCAGTTACATTTGCGAACAACACACTTGCACAATAATCATCGAAAAAATTACTTTGTGAAAATTTAATTTTTAAATTTGCCACATTAATTGCATTTATCTGTGATCGAATCTCAAAGAGTATTAATTGAAAAAGTATTTTGTTATTTGTTATGTTTATCATTTTGTAAGTTGTTTATTTTATATTGTGAATTGAAAGTTATAGTTTCTGCAATAAAAATTAGTTGAGCTGTAAATAAGTTTCCTTTTTTATTACCCTCGGTATTTCCGCCGTCTATATTATTACTAGTGGAGGTTTTTTTATGGGGCAAACGAGCATGTGGCTCAACTGATGGTAAGTGACTCGCCACCCATGAACAACCCCAAATCCAGGGGAATTGCTCTTTTCTTGAAAACCTCTAAGCCGTATCGGTCCGGAAAAATCACTGGTGATACTCGATTCCACAAGCAAGTTGTGCGAAGAAGAAAACTTGTAAATCACACTGTGCTGGACCGCCAATCGTCTAGATCCGAGTAAACTCTTTTCCGTGGTAGACGGGACATGCGACATCTATTCACAACGCCAGTGAGTCAATCCGATTAGAGTCAGTTCGCCAATGATTCGAACTGATCTGCGCTGAATGACATTATGATGACAGATGGGAACAGTATTCCATGTGAGGCCGAACCTGCGCTTTGTAAAATTGCAGGCGTTATGCTGGCATGAAATACTATCCCACTCTGCTGAGCACGCCAAGCTTTTTGGAGGCCAAGTTGGCCTTCATTTCCAAGTGATCACGAAACTGCACGTGATTCGATATGTCTACGCCCCCAGAATACGCGGGACAGCATGAGCACCCACGGTCAGGAAGATGAGACTAGCTTGGGCGTAAATATTCAGTGAGAGATTTTCCATTTCATTCCCACTATTTTTCATATTTATCATACGTTATCACTATTTTTACTATTTTTATATAAATTTTCCGTACAAAATCTATACGATTTAACCATAGAACCACAACGTGGGGTCATGGGTGACCCCACGCACAAGTATTTTTATTTTTATTTAGCGATTTTTGCATCTACAACACTGTGCGTCTGGGTACCTTCCGAAATTGGTAATCAGTGGCTCATTAGGTTCGGAGTTATTACAGTTTGGGGTCGCCCGCGACCCGTGCTGTGGTTATAGAAACTTTTATTTTTGCGATTAAATGTGTGATTTCACGTTTATTTTACGAATAGTCTTTCAATATGGCCTCAACATCACGAGCCCTTGAATAATGACATAGAGAAACTTTTGGAGGAATATGAAAGTGAAACCTCCAGTTCGTCGGGCGAAAATGGATCTGAAACTGCAGAAATTCAACATAGATCCGAAGACTCTGATGAAGATGGTTTGTTTGATGTTGAATCTGGATCCGATGATGATGATGTTCTTCTGTCTGATTTCTGTATAGACAAAAATGGTTATACTTGGAGAAGAACTCCGTTCACTGTTCCTAATACACGCACTGCAAGTAGAAAGATCGTGATAAATCAACCTGGTCCTAAAGGTTTCGAACGCGACGCAAAAACCGAATCAGAAGCGTGAAAGCTATTTTTTCCAGACGAATATTGGATATTGTTGTGATCCAATACCAATGCACAAATTGACAGAATTTCTGAGACCATAAAAAACCAGCGTTACACTTCTAAGACTGATGAAGTGGAGTTGATGGCTTTATTTGGATTAATGTATCGTAGTGCTTTATACAAAACAGCTAAAACAAACTTGTCCGAGTTATGGTCGATTATGGATGGTACACCTATTTTCAGGGCCACAATGTCAAAGAACAGGTTCGAATTCTTGGTAAATTACTTGCGGTTTAATGATCATGAGACACGTGAAGCAATGAAAGTCAATGATAATTTTGCAGCGTGAAATATGAGACACATTTCAAATACTATGCCGTGAGTACTACAATCCGTCGGAATATGTAACAGTAGACGAACAAATACTTGGTTTCCGTTGTAGCTGTAAATTTATTGTATATGCGCCACAAACACCCGACATGAAAGTTGTAATGATGTGTGATGCTTACATGCTATCTGCAATTCCATATGTAAGTAGAATGACAGAATGTCCTACAGGACGGTCGATCCCATCCTATTATGTTTTGAAGCTATCGCAACCTATTCATCATACAAACCGGAACATCACCGTAGATAACTGGTTCTCCTCAATTCAACTTCAACTTGCAAATGAGTTACGCAATATTGGACTAACAATTATTATAGACACGCTGCGAAAGAACAAACCCGAAATACCTCCAAAGTGTTTAGCAAAGAAAAAAGATTTCCCTACTTCGGTATTTGCGTTTGATAAAAACGTCACATTAGTATCTCATGTCCCGAAGAAAAACAAATGTGTTGTGCTGATTTCTACAATGCACAACAGCGGTGAAATTGACCCTAATACACAAAAACCCGTAATAATACTGAATTATAACTCCACCAAAGGCGGCGTTGACAAGTTTTACCAATTAAGTCATTCTAAGAACACACACAACAGCAAGAAAAACACGTAGGTGGCAGCTAAGATTTTTCTACGGCATGCTTGATGTTGCAGGTATAAATTCAATTAAACTGAAAAGAAATAACTTTCTAAGAAACCTAAGCCTTCAATTAGTACAGCCCTATGTGAAACGTCGCCTTAATAAGGTCACAAATTTGCCCCGATCTCTTAAAGTGATAATGCTTCATGTTTTGGGAGTAGATGGAGAAAACAGCTCAGGTAGCCCAAGCTCGATCAACTTCAAGTTCACGCTGCTATTTATGCACTAGAGCCAAAGATAGGAAGGACAGAGAGAAATGTGTTAAGTGCTCCAAAAATATATGTGCACAACATAGGTTATTTTTTACCAATGTTTTTATTTATTACCAATGTATTATTGTAGATTTTAAGATTTTTCCTACATATTTTTTTCCTTAAGCATTCCAGTAATATCCAAAAAAACTTGTAATAATTGTAAATTAATTGTTTATTAAAGTTTGTAATTCCGTAAGTAATCATTTTTTTATTTGGGGTCAACCGTAACCCATGTTGTGGTTCACGTAACTAAATTTGGATGTTGTAGTTGTAGGGTTAAAAACATAAACAAAATCAACTCCGTAAACGTTCGGTTTGCAGAGTTGACTTTATTAAAATTGTTAAGTATATCATAGACTTTGATGCTAAATAAAAAACAGAGTTGGAACTCTTAATATTCTTTATTTTGTTTTAGACAATCACAAGTAACAGTCGATAAATATTTACCAAAACATTTAAAAAATCGTCATACAATAGTCAATAGTCTACTTTAATAATAATATATAAATAATTATGTATTTTAATTATAATTATAATAATTATAATTAAAATACATAATATTGTATTTTAATTATAATTAAAATACAATATTATGTATCTTTAAAATTAAAGATTTGTTATACAAGCAAAAATATAAATGATTCATAACGTAACAAAGACAACAGTTACTTTTTAAAATATACGTATTAGGTTTTAACTTATTCTTATACCGGCTCTACAGTAAGCAATGACCGTTCAAACTTCCTTTGGGTCAGGTTGAATCATCCGTCCGACCCTCGACCACAGAATAAATAATAATACTATAGTTCATAAAATATAGCTTGATCTCTGCGACAGCTGTCAGTAAAATCACGCCTATGAAGTCCTGAATTTCTTAGTAGTAGAGACACGCAGACAGTACCTGTCAATGTCATACTTTATGGGCATGCCGACCTAATTAGTGCATGCCCATAAAGTATGACATTGACAGGTACTGTCTGTCTGTAAGAAATTCAGGATAATGTCTTTAACTTTTTGCACATTTTAGCAATCTTATTAATTTTTCTACTTTTATGTATCTTTTGTATTTATTTATTATTAACCTAATTAATATAAAATATAACGAATAGTACAGAAAGAAACATTAACTTCCTCACTATGAAATTTGTCAAAAATATTACATCTCATTATTATGTCGCCCCCTGGTGGCAGAAAAGTCGTCGATGCCCTCATTAGCTCGTCAACTCAACAATATGGAGGGAAATTAGAAATTGGAACATTATTTTTACTTGTAAATAGTCTTATTTCCAAAAATAAATTACAATGCTCAGTGTTTTATTTTGCAAAAAAAAATCTTTTTTTGCGAAACGTTCTGTGTGGCCTGTCGTTATATTGTTTTATTTCGATGCTTATTTAGCGATTCCATTTCATTCCTTTATATTTTGCATCGTCTATACGGAGAACGAGTTAGGACTAGTAGTGCAGATAGAATAGAATAGAATAAAACGGAGTGATTATTTTCTTTTTTCAGGTTCTGTTGATTTATTTAAATAGGAAGGAGCGAAAGGTTGGATGGTTGTGGATTGCCAGCGTTTGAGATATGAATTATAGCATAAAGAGAACTAGCTCTTGGATTTCATTAATTGAAAAAGAGATTCAATGAATGACCGCAGGCGTGTCAATGTAATAATAGATTATTATTATAACAACAATTGAGTATGTATTATTATTTTAGAACTGAAATATGCAAGGGCATATTTATTTTAATGAATAATAAAGTGACGTTATCGAATACTCCCCCGATAATAGTATCGTGAATTCTCGAATGAAATATAGTTGCTAACGTCGTCAAGTAAAATCTTAGTATGTAATATAATCTAAATGTTATGACAAATTCATCTTACCTACCAGTGATTTGAAAATATTATGTGCCTTATGATAGAATATTGTTTCACTATAAGTAATGGCCTTTAGCGCTGAAATACCACAATTGTGGGGATACATTTTTGTATACACATAGACGTCACTCCTAGTTAGTAAGGCTAGTAAATTAATACAGATAAGGAATATTTTTACTAAACAACTGTGAAACCACCAATAGTGTTATTATTTCGTTAAATATTAACATTTTAGTTTCACAGATTTTTAGTAAAAATATTATGTTTAATACATGAAATGCAATATTCTATTAATTAAAAATACAAAAATGTCTGCACTTATTTTTCTTATTTATTATTTTACAATTTGCGAACGATGAGGTTTTAAGTAATTGTTGCATATTATGACTACGATAATGAAAACGCAAAAAGTTTTTCACCATTTTATTCTATACTCACCTAAATACTGTATACATGTCGCAGTCAATTAGCTTAATTATAACTTTCAGTTACCAGCCTAGACGTCACATGGCGTGGTCACCCTATTAATTTCATTCAACAGGACGATCGTTGGTCTGTGCCTAATTAGAGCCGTGTGCTATATTATAAAAAAATGCACGCGGCATTAGGGTGGCCCAAGGACCACCCCAGCCGTACCTTAACCTACGGTCACTGATTATATTACAAGATAGGTGCAATGTTATATTAGACGCTACGATCGATATCATTTAAGCAGCTAGTTGAACGGCGCCGTTTATTAAAAAGGCTAGGCTATTAACTGAAAGGCTAATTAAGCTAGTTGTCTGCGACATTCACATAATATTTTTAGTACTTGTTTATTGTCCACGTGGCAAGATGATAGAGATGCGACACAGCTGTTGTAAATTAACATAAATAAATTATTATAAATATCGTAATTAAATGTAAAAATGTAGTTTTTTTTTAAATAGAAAATATAAATGTAGAAAAATTTAAGATATTAATATAGACTAGATAACTAAAGAGAGCATTATGCTTTTACAATGTATGGATTTAATAGTATTTAATACATACATATATTACTGAATAATATAAACGAACGAAAAATATTTTCAATATGTTAATAAGCTCAAATCCCAAAGTGATCCTATTACATTTCGATTATGAGTAGTCACTCTCAAACCACCGTCACAAATCACTGCGATTGAGATAAGAGGATATCCAGGAGGTTTAATCCATACAAACGTATTCCTGTTTTCTCCCTTGATGACGTAAGTAGAGCAAATATTAATTACGATACAATCTATATCTGCCATTGCTGTGTTTTCATGTAGGTATGTTTTTAAAATTTCATAGAATTATTCTTATAATATTTGCAACCTAAAATCATTAAAATTAGGTAGGTACAACATAAATACTTGTAAAAATTGTCAAATTATATCGTTGTGACGTGTAGTGCCACTAACTTTACTTTTCAGTTGACAGTCGCTAGTGGAGAGCTTACTTAAGAAAATTACCGAGGAAATAGGTGTATATATATATATATATATATATATATATATATATATATATATGTGTGTGTGTGTGTGTGTGTGTGTGTGTGTGTGTGTGTCTGCGTGCGTGTGTAATAGGTAGTAGGGTTATTACGGAAAAGGCTTTTAGAATAGAATAGAATAATTTTTATTCAATATAGTTATATGTACTATGACCACTGGTTTGAAGGACACCTCTGTCCTGGGAAGAACCATCAAGAAACCCGGCGGAACATTTCTTTTAAATAGAATTAATTTACAATTTATTACTTTTATTGTAAATTAATCATCTTATAATTTAATATAAATTGTCCTGAGACTAATTTAATAGCTGAGAAAAATAGCTGGATAATTAATTCGTTTTCACGAAGTAATTATCCAGCTATTATATATATATATATATATATATATATATATATATATATATATATGCACTTTTTACAATGAAATACACACCTCACACCACAGAATAAATAATAGCTTACAGCGAAATGTCATTTATAAATTGGCGGCCTTAGTTCCAATTTTGTCCACCTGAAAAGATAAGTTGCTGACACTGTATATTATGCTGGTGACCCTATTTTTCTTTAAATTTTATAGTAAAATGGTTACCCGAGCTTACAGTCCGCTTACACTATAATAGGACAAAGGAATAGAGCGTGTACGTGAGTGGGACTGTAGGTTTTTTTTTTTCAATAAATGCCATGCCTTTAACATTACTAGTACTCCCTCTAACCACTACTGGTACTACGCGTGTGGTTAAAGAATGGGATTGAAAATGGCGTCTTCTCTATTCACCTCTTGCTCATGCACTGTCGTTACCTATACTCACAACCGCCGGTAATGACTGCAAAAAACTACATTGCGATATGCTTTTTCGGTTCGTGCTATAACTTCAGTCCAATTTATCATTAGAGTCAATGATAACTAAATGCCATAAACTACAACTACAAATAAAATTAATGGTCTTTAATGATTATATTAAGTCAAAATAACATTAATAGATCTACCCAAGCGAAGCCAGGGCCTACTTATCTATGTCTACAATTATTTTTAAATATTTGCCCATTAAAAGAAAATTTACGATTAATCGAATAGTATAATGTTATATTATATATAACATTATACTATTCGATTATATATGCCGTATGATGATATATATACGCCTTAATGATCACCGACCTTCAAAAGAAGATGGCACTTTAAGAAGAAAATAATTTTATAACGATATACCGTTATTAACGGGTTTTCGCTATTGGTACTGTGCATGTTGACGGTACGGGGTGGATGAGCCGCCATTTTTAATCCTACTCTTTATATGTACGAGCTATAAGCTTAAAATCATGGAGTATAGAGGTAAGGAAAACCATCTCATATAGGAGAATAGTTGAAAAGTGTCCATCTGTAAGCAGTAAATAACAGTTAAAAAACTCTCTACAACAGCGCTGGAGTAGCTAGAGGGTATGAAATAAACTTAATAGTTGTCGGCGGAGTGAAGTTGAGTTTCGGAATTAAATATTTTTGGTGACCACAGTAGTTGATGAAACTGCAGTATTTAAAACCTCAACTACTCACGATGACTAAAATAATTTAGTAAATAATATGAATTATTCTTATATCATTTACTTATAATACTACATATAATTTGTATTTTTTCTTTTTTTATATTGCTATACTTACGAGTACGTCACTTTATTACCACTCCATGGGTTGACTGGTAAAAAAATGCCTTCGGCATTAAGTCCGTCCTTAGTAACCTTCTTTTTTCTAAGGGAATGCAATAAAGATTTTAAAATAAAATAAGTTCAAACGTTGGGCTGGAGGGTTTATAGGAGGTGGTAGTGCACGAGTCCGTTGTGCAGGCCGCGGCACACGGGCTCAGGCCCGTCGCGTTCCAGCACGGCGGCGGGCGCGCACAGCCAGGGGTCGCGGCTGCTGCGCTGCCAGCGCACCAGCCGCCGCCGTAATGCGCCCTCCGCTTCCGCCAGCGCTGGCTTGCCTGACCAGCGCCCGCACACAACTCACTTTATTCTCTGCCAAACACGTACAGCGGCGCGAGCCGTGAACACCAAATGACAGTGACAGCATTTGCGCATTTACATTTTCCAGCCATAACATAATCTATAATCAATTCAGCGTCAAAATGCAGATGAGTTGTCACCCTTGAAGAGTACCTAAGCCGGAATACCGGGTTACCAGTAACATAGTAAAAACAGAATAGTAGGATTACTCTCGCACCATGCGAGACTTAACTACCTACTGTTGCAGGGTTGTCACTGGCTTTTTGTTTAACAGCTAAGTCTCATTTAGTTTTATAAATAGGTAGTTATAATATTTACAAACATAATACATACGGATACGATCATACGAACCTGTGCATCATTTTTGTTAATAATTTCTTGAGTTTCCTCTCAAAGAATCAATGTTCGTCATAAAAATTCCAGCTTTACATTACAACGAATGCCAAATAACTAAAATATGAGTAAATTAACATATGGTGTTAGTTCAGATTAAAATTGGGCGTCCTCGACTCGGCCCGATCTTTCCGATTTAGCAACTGTCGTTGTGTGCGTGCTGCGTACGAGTCTGTACTGTCACGTGCCAGGCACACCACACATCATGGAGGTTAGAGAACAGGAGAACGATCGCCGTAGAAAATAGTGTCCCAGAAATATGGACAAAATATGTGAGGCGCTGCGATCGCCAAGTTGTCTCAATAATTTTAATTAAGTATTAAAAATATTGTAAATTATTACAAATATAAATTATTAAATATTATTGATTTATTATTATTATTATTTTCATAATATTTCAAATATTATGATAAAAATAATATAAATATGTCAAAAATTAAATAATTACTTCGCAGACACTACTTACCGACGGCAGCGCGGCTATAAATTCTAAAAATTTTCAGGGACAGGCGGGCTATGCTTTAGCAGGTAGCGATCGTTCTCCTGTTCTCTAAACTTCATGCCACACATATTAGCGGCGTTCGATACATTTCGTAGAAGATAGCCTACTATTCTGTTTTCACTATGCCAATAATAATGGTCTTCGGTTCTCTACGTCCATATGAAACACAACAGCATTATCCTTGCTATTTCATCCTGGTATTCTGTGAAAGCGTGGTACTTCCCCCGTCGAGCTGACGCTAATATAGCAGCAGCATGACTCTAACACGTATAAAATATGTCCAATTATAACACAAAATCTGTTAACAAACTATAGTTCGGCCGTTCAGAGAATGCGTTCCTGACACCTATCAGTTAGTCACGACTAGCGATGGGCACAACATAACACTGAGTTCGTTACCGTTCCTCCAAAATGAACCGCCGCGTTATTTTTAAGATTATTTTCGTTTTAAATTGGCGGAATCATTTAAAATTTATATTTTAGTAATTTAAGTGGAAACCAAAAAAACGTAATATTAATATAATAAAATTGTTTTATTTATTCTTTGTTACAAAGTTACAATCTGTATTTCTATGCAATAAAGTACATTGAATTGAATGTGCGTACAGAATATTAATCAGACTCCGATTTGCTTGAGGAGGTGGTGTCTTCATCATCATCTTCGCCTACATGTATAATTATATTATTATCAATAACAGAATCAATCCTGATATCTCGATCAAAATGTTCCACAATCAGGTTTTTAGTCTTCTCAACAACCTTTGCCCAGTCATCCCTTGAGACTTCCCCGCAGGCTTCTTTTAATATCTTTTTCGTGCTGAATGGCGGGGAAGTATTGTGGCGGGCGGCGTAACCTTTTATTTGAGCCCAGATTAGCTAAATCGCGTTATATTGGCAATGATACGGTGGATTTCTTAGAACGCGATGTCCGTACTCCAGAGCCAGCTCATCGATTTCGTATCGCACATTTGCCGCTTTATTTTCTTTAACTAATTTAATTAGCACTGGTTTTAGCATCTGCATATTTGCGTCAATGCCTTTTGCTGGTAACCAAGCCACCATTTCTTCTTTTTTATTAGCTTGGGTAGGTGGTTTCTGTATTTGAACCGAGTGATAGGAGGCATTATCCATGAATATTACGGAAGGCTCTTGTAGGCTGGGCAAAAGCACGTTCTGGAACCACCCTTTAAATGTAGTGGCATTCATTTCCTCGTGGTAGTCATTTGTGGTTTTTGATTGAAATGCCAGTAACGCGTTCTCCACAAAGCCGTATTTTGCAGAACCTGCGTGGCATATTATCAGACGGGCCCCCTTACCCGTTGGTCCTTTCGATGTCGACGCTTGTGTATCATCCGTCCAAGTACGGGAAACCGTGTGATTGGCGTTTAGCCATGTCTCGTCAATGAACACGATATTATCCCAGTTATCAATATTTTTTGCTTCTCTCAAAAAACTTATCCGTTTTAAAATTATGTCGTATCGTTCTAATAAAATTTTTCTTTGGTCTGTTTTTTATACGAAAAACCAATATCTTTTAAGATTTTGGTTAATGCAGTTTTACCCCCGCTAAACAGTCCAGCTTCTCTTAACGATGCCAAAAGCTTCTTCCTGTTGAGATATTCATTTCTGTAATAGTAACCATATATATGATTTCTGATTGCATCGGCGTCAAAGGTGTCAATATCAGTCACGGGTTTAGTTCTACGTTTCTTCTTCGGAGTACGTAAAATATTATCTTCCGTGCCAGTAGAGCCGAACTTTTCTTTATTAATATTTGTTATCGTTCGTTTGCTAACTCCAAGCGCCTGAGAGACGCGTTCTTGTACTTATTCGACAGGTAACAGGAGTCCGCCATTTTGCCGCTCCCGCTCAAAGTAATCTTGCAGCTTGATGATTAACTCACGGGCTCCACTTTTCAATGTTTGTCCATGTTTAGGCATTATAATGCACCAAAAGTAAAAATAACGCAATACAAAACATAATCGAAGTCCGATTTAGCGCCGATGTCAGTTTGAAATGCAGAAACAGTCCATTAAACAGAAGCCGGGTAATCAAATAAAAACAGATCGAAAACACTTGAAGAACGTGGTCTATGCGCACGAAACGACAACAGACGACTGTTTTAGCGTCACAAAATGGCAGCCCATAACGTCATGGGGTTACCATTTTCAACCTAAAGATAAAAATGCTACTTTCTTTCGCGCGTTCGGTTTCGTCGTAGTTTTATTTTTATATTTAATAAAAGTTATCTTATAGTCCATTATTTTCAAATTCTTAAAAAGAAAAACAAAACGTATTATTTTATAAAGTATAACTGTATAAGAACAGATTACGATGCTGTTATTGCCTGTTATTGTTAGCACAGCACTACAAATATAAAGCGATGACATAACCCTGTAATAGCGCAGTATAGATTTAGAAAAATATTGTTTACGAAGTTATTTGATACTCAGTTTGGCACAAAATTATAACATTCATTGATTATTAATATAATAATGTTGTTTTAATGCGCATCAATTGTTAAAACGGTAAACAACCAGCAAAAATATTTTTATTGTAACTGCAACGCCATTACAAAGTTACGTCGTCAGTTCAATCGCGACGTGTCAGGAACGCATTCTTTGAACGGCCGAACTATAATAGGGCTAACTCGCCTACACAATCACCCCAGTTTAATGAGAGTATAACTCTTTAAATTTTGTAATCGCAAACTCAGTATCCTATTATCCTTTTCATGTTAGACACTTAATGTTGGCATATTCTTGTTTTTATAAGTCCCACATAAACATGGGACCTATCTGTCTTAGAACAACTTGGGACGGTTCTTTAACTTTAGGTTGTAGTGAAATTGCCGTTTGATTGTTAATTTGTCAGTATTACCGTTAGACATGGTAAAACGAATATTACTAATGTAATCTAGAGATTTTAAGGAATAAATCGACATAATAATTTTTGGTGGGCCCATTCTCCATACAAAAATAAATTGTCTCCTTTAAGTGATAATCTATGAGAGTGTCAATTTCTAACAAAAAGTCTACAGATCTCTGAAAATGCCTCACAACGCCTCACAGCTTGTAACTATACTGGCTCACTACAGCCTAGAGTACGGAACGCTTGATGGCAAATAGCGAAAGCAAAGAGGGTAACACCCACCAAGACAGACTACCACGTGAAAAACTACAGACACAGAATATCTGATAGCGACCTGCCCCTTAGCCTTAAATATTTCTGCAGCAAAGCAGGAATGCATTGTTGCGATATGTGATTATTTTTACTTACCATTAGTAACTTGCTCGTTTGACGCAAGTGTAAGAAATAAAAGCTACGGTCGAAATTAATCGATAGTAGATTGTCCTCAGGAATTCAGTTTTTATGTTATGGAAGTGAAACTTTATAGACGAATTGAAAAAAATTAGTACGATATTAATAATCAAAAGCGCCACATTTTCTTTGTACGTTTCACCGCCGGAGCTGTTATATAAAGTATAAACCCGTGTATGTAAAATATAAAATTTAAGAAGAATGATATGTCTAAATGTAAACAAGTTTCGCTTAGTATGTGTGTACATAATTACACGCATAATTTTTTTATGGAAGATGAGGCAAACAGGCATACAGGCTCACCTGATGGTAAGTGATCACTGTCGCCCAAGAACATCTGCAAACCCTAGGGGTGTCGCAGACGCGTGGTCTGTCTTTTAGAAAGGATTGGGTTCTTTTTGTCGCTATTGTTTGGATTTAGATGTGGAACTGACCGTGCAAATTGTTGAGCTCGGCTGGGTCAGTGCGCACGTCGTACAGTTCCCACTCCGGTCGGTAATAGTACTGTTTCAGCGTCTTGTACCACGGCAGCGGCTGCTTGGCTCGAGTACGGTTTAGTATGTCCTGCAATTACGGTTAAATCGTAGAGACCTTGAGCTAAAAATCTTTTATATTGATTTGCCAAAAGTTTCATGATGTCACGATTTAAACGTCGTCGCTAACTATACAACGAGGTTAGTCAAGATGACATTCTATGATCGTTAATGTTATGCAACGTACAAATTTCCCTATATAATATTGTAGTCTTTGTACGCAAAGACTACAATATTATATGTACACGTTCTAGATTCTCTATAAGGCAGCACAAGTTGTTATTGTCTTTGGTAGGTTTTTGTTTGTGAATATCTGTCATTCAATGCACAGATAACTATATACTAGTCAGAGAATTCAATGAGGCAAACGCTCGCTAGATGTCGCTAGTTGACATTGAGGTGAAGTTTTTTGTTACACAATGTCATTTTATTGATAATTTAGTTTTTAATAAAAGTTTATCAGTTTCTAGAGTATTATTGGTGTGTGTATTAAATACACATAATACACCAATGCCTCTGTGGTTTTTTCTTTAATTGTTTGCACATTATTTAATTTTTTTCAATATTTCTATTTTAATGAATATCTGTGGTATGGTTTATTTATTTTTAATCTAATTAATATAAAATATAACTAATGGTACAGAAAGAAACAGTAGCCTTTACAATTTTCGAATAACTACCCGACTATGAAGTCTGTCAAATATTATACCTCATTTTAAGTGGTGCCACCCTGGTGGCACAAAAAGTCGTGGATGCCCTCATTAAGAAGTATTAAAAATGGGAGTTTTGGCGGGAACTTGACTGCCGGCGGATTTCCGCTCTGTTTTTGTATATATAATGTATAAGTGGATTTCGAAACGTAAAAGTGTCGGTGCAAGTAAACTATAAGTGGAAACGATGATAAAACGAAAGATGGATGTAGTTAAAATATTTTGGAATAAAGAACAAGTGGTTGTATTAATTAATTACATACCCATGGTGAAAAGTGAAACATAACAGTTATAGTTATAGAAACTATAAAAATGAATGAGAGTGTCTTAACTGACCGTTAAGTCACGTGACTTAGCGTTAGTTTCATTGATGAAACTCTAAACCATTCTCAAATCAAATTCATCACATAAACAAAATTTCGTCAAAATCGGTCCTGCTGTTTAGGCGGAGTTCAGTAACATACACACGGACAATAGAATTTTATATATACAGCTTTCTTAATATACAACCTTTGTTATACCTTTTACTATACTACTCTACGTTGTATATTACCTTTAATGTTAACCTTAGTGATCACTAGTATATGCTACAAATATAATATTAATAAAATGTCACAACCTATTGTTTTTTAAAATACATTTTTTCTAAATTAATCCTGTATAATATATTCTTACGGGCGTATTAGAGATTTTTTTTGTTAACTATTATGACTTGACCTGACCTTATTATAGTTTTCTATAGCGTGGTGTAGTAATAACTACAACCACGTGTTCTTTTTTATGAGATTTTCGTTGCTTCTTACTTGAATGACAAATATCCACAAACAAAAACTATTCACAGAATTATAGAATGTCATCTTGACCAAGACAACCGCGGGATACGATAAGGGGATGTGGGTGAGGTAATAATCGGCATACTTTG
The DNA here is from genome assembly GCA_036936625.1 of Parnassius smintheus behrii. NCBI lineage: Eukaryota > Metazoa > Arthropoda > Insecta > Lepidoptera > Papilionidae > Parnassius > Parnassius smintheus. The sequence goes on along the minus strand of JAUPFT010000004.1, from coordinate 55,006,969 downwards.
TAATTTCATGGATTTTCATTGCATTTAATTAACTAAACCCAAACATACCACTTCAGTACTTCAAGATACTGTTGTATAATAAAAGTAAAGCTACGTATACACGATGCATCTCACGGTTAGGTGTTGGTCCACTCATTTCTGAGAAAAAAAATTATGTACAATATGGCGTTGTGCTTATGTGACGAAATAATATTTTTCTTTTTTACCATGGGCGCCGCAAAGCGCTCTAAATGTCGGAAGTTGAAATAACTGAAAAGTTAATAACTGCACTCGACACTAACCTGGAAGGTGGGCGACACGTAGAGATCTTGGTCGATGGGGAAGGGCATGGCGTAATTGAGGTTGTGTATGAGCTTGTAGCGCCTCGTTCGAATCGCGCGCATCGGGTAGTACATCGTGATCTCGTGGTGCGTCTGAGATGCGAACACGGCATCCTCCTCCGAGTGTGGCGGTTCTGAAGTACAGTACATTACATATATTTATAAATTTGTCAAAAATACTCAAATAAATTTATGAAAATTGAATATGTATCAATTGTAATTGATATTATGTAATGATTGACAGATAAGTATTTATATTTGACATAGAACTATAACAATAATCTTACATTGGCATTTTGTTTCTCTCTGTTGTACCCATCTTGTATAAATTATCATGCATAAACATCATTGTAGCGCAGTGACAGCACCACCGCTACAAAAGTAGACGGATTTCTAGACCAAAAAGGCCATCTAGCAATCTGCTTTTATATTTCAATTTTTTTGATATTTAATTAGTTACTTACCTTTTTTCAAAATCGGTAACAAGCTCTTCGTGTCATCGCTCAGTTCCACGTCATTACATTCTGCTTCCTCCACCTCAACACCGAACCAGTCCAGCACAGTTGGCATGATATCCAACAAACTGACCATAGCACCCGAGGCCTCATTTCTCCTCGCATCAGGTTCAGGCGAGACCATGATCAGAGGTTCGCGGAGCCCGGGATCGTAGAAGTTGGTCCTGCCAGAGGGGAATGGGATGCCGTTGTCCGACGTGTAGATAACGAGGGTGTCGTCCTTGTGACCGGCGGACTCCAGCTCTTTTAATATAAGACCTACGCCTGGTAATAAGAAAATATATATATATATATTCTTTAATAGTATTATTACGTTAAAGCGACAAGGCGACAGAATTTCTTAACAGAGTTTCGTAATTGTTACGAGGATAAGTCTTTTGACTAGTGTTAAAGACTCGCTGCCCGCGGTGTAGCAAAAGGGGAAACAGGACGCCGCCAAAAGCTGCCTTGCGGGCAACGAGGGTTTAACATTAGTACAGACGTGACTCATTGGTCTGGCGGTTGTAAATTCGACTGCTGATTATGAGGTCCTGGGTTCGAATCCCAAGTCGGACCAAAAAAAAACAGTTATTGAGTTTTTCTGTAGCAAGAAATTCTCAGTAGCTGCCCAGAGTCAGGAAGTTGGCGGTGTTTTACCCCTATGTCTCGGAAAGCACGTAAAGCCGTTGGTCATGGGCCTGACCTCTCTCCGGTCGTGTCGGTTTACATAACACAATATGACAGTCAGGGAATGGAAAGTGCACCTGCCCTTGCATGCACATTTGGGCACTATAATCCTGTCCCGCGCTGATGGCTCAAACGCTACTTAATTTCAAGATATCGTTAAGTCTCGTAGTATCACAGTTACTTTGACATAAAGTAATAGAGACAGCACGAGATTTAGCGGCATCTTAAAGTTGAACAGCGTTTGTGTATTAGGTATTTATCATACTTAAATAGATAACAAATAATAATTATCTGTTTTTAACGCAAACTATCTTAGCATGCGACTCTACTCTTTTATTTCCTCATCTGCATGTGAAAACTTAATAATAGTTAATTTCTACAGAAATGTATAAAAACAATTGACGAACAAACTTTCACTTATTTGATAGTAAGTGGCTACTGTCGCCTCGTTGGTCTAGTAGTTGTAATCGCGACTGCTTATAATGCGGTCCCGGATTCGAATCTTGTTTCTGACCAAAATTAAATATTGGAATTTTCTGTATAGTCAAATTTTCAGTTTATATTCTGAGTCAGGAAGTTAGCACTGTTTCACCACCGTGCCTTAGAAAGTACAAAATGTCGTTGGTCCTACGCCTGATCTCTCTCCGATCGTGTCGGATCGCCGCGCCGTCCGCCGTCAACCGTCATCAAACTACGACCGTGAGGGAATACAGAGTGTATCTGTACTTGCGCATACACTCGGTCACTATCATCCTGTCCTGCGCAGATGTCTAGTCCCCGTTGAGACTGGCCGCCGTGACCGAAATTTAATGTGGAAGACATTATTTTATCGCAACTCTATAATTAGGTCAATTAAAATAGCAAACCTTGGTCAAGTCGCGACATGGTCGTGTACTGGGCTGCGACGTCCCGTCGTGCTGCCTCAGTGTCCTGCGAATTATTTATCGTTATAGAGTATGTTTTTATTTTACACCGGCCCATGACGCCAGTAACCTGTAGGCAAGTACAATTCGTACACTGTTATCAAATACTTCCATGTATAGATATGTACTATTGAACGGGCACTACGGTATCTACTAATACATTGCGCACTAAGTTATGGTTAATGCTCCGTTACTTTTTTAGTCAACCACGAGCGGTCGACAAGATTAGTCCTTTGTTTTGTAAACCGCGAACATTATTTTCGAAAATCTTACAGTGATTGTTTTAATATACCTAATATGTAATGAATTTGTTAAATATACTGTGAAAAGTGAAAACGCAGTCATTACTTATGTGCGCACTTTGTCAACGTGATTTAAATTTTATTTCAGATAAGTACGTAACTTTATATTGTATTTGCCTAAAACCAGTAACTGTCGTAGATGAAAATACAACTGCGTGGCATATGTACCGTGCCAGCTACACGCCCACGCCAAAGTAATCCACAGCTGTTACAGTTGTTGTTCTAAATTGTCGGTTTAGTAGTATACATAGAGGTTTTTAGTTGTCTTATATACAACTTACACATTACTTATATCATATATATTTAATATAGAGCCGTGGTAGCTCAGATTGTTAGCGCTCGCTGTAAATTTCAACCGGGTTCGACCCTCGCAGGTACAAATGAAATTGTTAATTGCAATTTTAAGTGCTGATTTACCACGTGCTTGGCGGTAAAGGAAAACATCGTGGGGAAACCTGCATGTCTGAGAAATAAGAAAAAAAATATTCCGAATACATGCGAAGTTCGCCAAGACGCATTGGGGCAGCGCGGCGGAAAATTCCTTGCCCTAAAACCCTCTCAGAAATGAGCGGAGGCCTGTGCCCAGAAGTGAAACTTATATAGGCTGTAAATTTATATATTTAACACATGCCATCCAGAAAACAACGCACAGAACCTTTCTAAAGTTCTTTAAACCTCCCGTTATTTACGAATGCAAAAAGGTAAGTTCTCTTAACTTCATAGCTGTTAGACGGAAAATGAAGCTGCAGTCTTCAGCAGATTCTACAGCATACAGACAACTAAACAGACAAATCTCCAAATGAATGCGCCGGACTTACGCAACTACAACTTCAGCTCGTATTGAAGAAGTAATCGAGCGGAATCAGGGCACCAAAGCCTTTGCCAGAGATTTGTCTGTCAGAAAGAAGCAACTGTCGAAGCTGGAGGTCGAATGTGGAAGCATCGTTTCTGGGACAGTTGAGATTTTTATGAGATTGAGAAGTTATATGGGCAAGCAAGTGTGATTCAAGAGCAAGTCTTATCCGACACTATTCCAATGATATAACGGACTTCAGTCTGAGCGAGAATAAAATCCTTCTCCAGCATCACAAAAACGGCAAGGCTCGGGCGAGGATGAAAGGACAGCGGAGCTTCTGAAAGCGGGTGGAAAACCAGTACTTGAAGTTCTTTAGAAGATTTTTAATTCCGTCCTTCATTATTATAGAGGACGGAATTAAAAGGTGCTATTGCACAACTCTGGAGGCGTATGGCAGAAGTGCGGTGGTCTAGTTCTTCATAAAAGGCGAAAAGGTTCTCTTGAAGAACTACGAGTCCTTACGAATAGTCTCGCAGGTAGACTCGACGACTTCCAGCCTTCCTAACAAGCCGGTTTCCGAAAAGGCTTTAGTACCATAGACTTCATACTTACTCTTGAGCTAATTGTACCACTTTCCTTGCGTTTGTGGATTATGAGAAAGCCTTTGATTCCGTCGAAATTTCGGTGGTGCTGCAGTCCTTTCTGAGGTGCCAGGTTGACCGTCGGTATATCGAAGTGCTGAAGTTTTTATCCAGTAGGACTACAATGGCTTTCCGAGTACAGAACTAGAGTAGGGAACCCATCCAACTGCAAACAGGTGTTAGACAGGGTGACGTTATGTCCCCGAAACTCTTTGTCACTGTATTGGAAGACGTTTACCAGCTAGTGGACTGGAAATAATACGGCATTAATATCAATGGCGAGTACATCACTCACCTTCGATACGCCGACGATATAGTTTTTATGGCAGAATGCAGCTGCATTCTGCCATAAGATGAACTGTTTTGTTCTGTCTTAAGATGAACATAGATAAAACAAACAGCATATGTAACGTCGATGTCATACCTGTCGGTAGTTGTTCAGAGCACTAAGCTCGAAGTTGTTGGCAAATCGGGCAGCGTTGATTACGGTTGATTAGGTGATTACGACAAATCTTCTCGTCAGGAGTCAAAACTTGAAAACAAGACTGTACCAGCAGTGCCTGTTGCCAGTGATTAAATATGGATGTGGAACGTGGTCCTTCAATCAATGCTGGTCGTATGAGGAAGCAAGGTTCTCGAGTGACATCCTTGTACCGATAGGCGAAGTGTGATGCGGGCCCCCACTAATTGGAGTGACGACCTGGTAAGACATGCAGAAATTCGATGGATGCAGGTGGCTCAACACCGTGTTTTGTGGCATTCCTTGGGAGATGACTATGTTCAGCAGTGGATTTTTCAAGGGCTGTAATGACGTTGATGATGAATATTTTCTTTCAAAAATTTCTTCTCAATATGCCGCTGCCTCCCATTGAGAATTTATTGGGAGATTGTGATAGACTACTAAACTCAACGGATAGTCGGTGATGACACTGTAAATATTATCATCATCGACTATCCGTTCTTTAGGTTTCTAAGTGAACAAAAAACCTTGAGGTTTATAATCAACATTAAAACACTTGTTTCGTCGTTTCCACCAATAGTTTACGTGCACAGACAAGACACAAAACTGCAACACTTTTTTGCATCAAAACCTATTTCAAACCATTAAATATACGATAAAACAGGACCAACAATCCGCCGGCGGTCAAGTTAGTCAGGGATCTTCAAAAAACGAGCTTACTCGTTTTTAAAAGGTCGGCTACGCATCTGTAATTACACTGTTGATTGCAGTTGTTCATGGGCGGCAGTCGACACTTACCATCAAGAGAGCCGCAAGCACGTTTGCCTCCTCTTCTTATTAAAACGAAAATTGTACAACAATTGTACACATGTACGAAGTGAAACTTCTTTAAGACATATCACTCTTCTTTTAATTTATCTTTTAATTATGTAGATTACATACATAGTATGTTCATGCATGTCTGGCGGTGTAATGACACAAGAAAACGTGTCGTTTTTTTAAACCAAACCCCAACTACTCCACTATACGTCGATAAAGAAGTTTTACTACATACTCTGTTTCCATCGGGGATTAAGATATATTCACCTGCACGTGGTATGGCAGCTGAACCTCATCCCACTGGTAGTACCAGGGCGACCAGTCGGGGATGATGCCCATCCCGGGCTCGCCGGATCCGAAGCGCTCACAGAAGACGCCATACTGCGGCTCGTCATGCCCGCAGCGGTGAGGGTCATGGAAGCCAACGTACAGAAAGAACGGTCTACGCAAAATAGACCACATTATTTTTTTGACCACATAAATTCTGTGTGGGCGCGGTCCTTCCCCGGTCGAGTCGCCCCATTCTTGCTAAAACTATAATATTATAGCTGCAGCATGGCTCTACCACGTATAAAAATTTGTATTTATGTTTATATAGTTAGTATTGACATACATATATATTTAATAATAATAATTTATTATTAAATTTCTGTAATGATTTCTTATATTTACGCAAACACAACACATTCAAATAAAACTAGTTTTTCGCATTTTATCGCGTATACTAATACTATAAGTTCATACTGCGTTGATCGGAACAAAAATTCATAATTTTAATCTGGAGGTAGCAGTGGTTAACTAAGGATATTGGGACGTCGAACACCTCAGTCCCCCTGTGACCTTGAGTGATGTAAAGTGCTCGAAACTTCGGGAATATAAAATAAGTTAATATACGCGATAATATCCATAAAAACTAGTTGTATTTGAATTATTTATTTTTCACCACAAACGAAATGGAAAATACATTAAAGTTACATCTCATATAGTATATATTTTAGAGACCATATAGCAAGTTTACATATAACATAACATAAATACTCACGCCTGTCACCCAGAGGGGTAGGCAGAGACTACAGACTTCCATTTAGCACGATCCTGACTTACCTTTCTCGCCTCTTCCACATCCATATACCTACGCATACATGCTCGTCAGTTAAGGGTACCTACTCTTAATTTGGCCCATTTTTAGTATATCGCCAATTTGGTCGACAAACTTCCGCCTAGGACGTCCCTTTCCGACTTTCCCATTCACTTCTGCAACATATATTTGCTTTGATAGTCTTTCCGCATTCATTCTTTCTACATGACCAAACCACCGAAGCATTCCTTTCTTAATCCTGGTCACCGCATCATCTTGCAAACCACACTCTTCTTTTATCACACAGTGTCTCACCCTGTCACTCAGATTCAGCCCTAACATACTCCTTAGCGACCGTATTTCTACTGCATTTATTCTACTCTCGTGCTTCTTCTGCCACACCCAACTTTCACTACCATACGTAAAAATAGGGACTAATACAGCATAGAGAATTGCCATACGTGCCTTTTTTGACACATTCTGACTTTTCACAATAGAGTGTAGAGCCCCATTTACTTTATTTCCTGCATTCACTCGTCGTTTAATATCCTTATCATATCTCCCATCCCTGCTGAATACACATCCCAAATATACGAACTCATCCACTTGCTCAATTAACTCTCCTTCTATTCTTATTTCACATACCGTTTTGCTTTCTTCTCTTTCAAAAACCATCACTTTCGTCTTACTTGCGTTCACTTTCATTCCCCTTTCTTTTAATGCACAAGGCCGCCGACGATGCAAATATTACTTGATCATCGGCGTACAAAAGGCATTTGATGGTCAACTCACCCATTCTTAACCCGCATTCTTCAACCTTTAAATTTTCCAAACAACTGTCCATAAATAGTTTGAACAGCCACGGGAAAGCTACACAGCCCTGTCTGACACCTTTATGGATGCCAAACCAGTGCGAGTAGACCCCGTTGATTCTAACACAAGCACTCGAGTCCCTATACCGAGACTTTAATGCCTGTATTAAACCAGCGCTCAACCTAAATGCATTCAGCGTTTGCCATAACACATTCCTGTCCACTGTCATAAGCCTTTTCCAAGTCCATGAACGCACAAAAAACTTTCTGGTTTTTCGACAAAAACGTCTCCGCGATCATGCGCATGGAAAAGACTTGATCTGTACACCCCATTCCCTTTCTAAATCCCGCTTACACATCCCAAATTTTTTCATCATTTTGTTTCATAACTCTTTCAATTAGTACCTTAGCATACAGTTTTCCCACAATGCTAAGAAGGCTGATACCACGGTAGTTTTTACAGTCCTGCTGTGACCCTTTTCCCTTATATATTGGGACTATCACGGCTTTGCACCAGTCTCCCGGTACCCGCTTTAGTTCCCAACATAAATTAAACAAGGTGTACAGCAGGCCTGCCACCACGTCCTCTCCAGCCCTTAGCATTTCGAGTGAAACTCTATCATATCCGGCTGCCTTGCCAACTTTCATGCTTTTCATTGCTTTCATTATTTCATCTATACCTATCTCCCTATCTCTTTCATCTTCTTTCGGAATTTCTATTTCATTTAGTTCACACTTCTCCTCACTCATAAATATGCTTTCAAAATATTCCTTCCATCTCTTTAGAGTCAACACTTCGTCATTCAGGATACAGCCATTCTCGTCTCGTATCGCATTCAATCTAGGCTGTTTTGAAAGTCCCCTGGTATTCTTACAAGTTTCCAGAACATGTTAATATTTGCCTGGAAGTTATCCGATATTCTCCTATAATTCTTATTCGTTCTTTCTTGCTTTTTCCTTTCAACTAATTCTTTTACTCTCTTATTTAGACGTTTAAACTCTGCCTTTTTTCTTTCAATTTCATTATTCTTACCGCCAGAATTGCCAGCTTTGGTCGCTAGTAAATCTAGAGCATGCTCTCTTCTTTGCTTCAACTTCCATACCTCATCATCCCACCATAACGTATTGTCCTTTCATTCGTTCTCTTACTAACACCACATACTTCGGTAGCTGCATCCACTAAACCTATCTTAACAGTATGCCACACATTCTCTAAGTCTAACTCATTCACACACAACTCATCCAAATTACTTTTATTTTCTCTCAGTCTACATTTGTACTTGTCTTTCACATCTTCATCTTGTAACCTCTCAATTCTTATACGCTGTAACGCAGTGGTAGACACAGATGTCCGATGCCGCCAACGTCTGAATAAACCCCTAATTCGGCATAAGACCAGGTAGTGGTCCGTCCCTACGTTGGACCCCGGTAAACCCGTGTATTCACCACTGCGCTCCTCACTCTTTCATCCACAGTTATGAAATCTATCATGCTTCTATCATCACCTCTTTCCCAAGTATACATGTGAATCTTCTTATGACGAAAGAAAGTGTTCGTTACAAAAAGATTCCTTTCCACACATACGGTGAGGAGGCTTTCACCATTCTCATTAATACTTTCATCACCAAACGTTCCCAGTATCCTTTCATAGCCAAGCCTCCTCACCCCAACCCTTAAACATAACAATATTTTCATTTTCCTTACATTTCATTAACACCATCCTTACCATCTCCCAAAACTGCTCTCGGATATAAGTGGGCTTAGACATGTCTGGGGCGTAGACCCCTAGAACAAACTTTCCCTTCTTCTTCATCTCATTTACACATAACACATCTATTCCTCTATCATACATCATATCGCATACTTCATCCATCTTATCATTCATTGCTCCACATACATTCAGCGTAGCTAGACGAGCCTCTGCAATCCTCTTTTCGCCCCTCCGGGAGAGAGAACGTAACGGGTGGCGAACCTCGTCGCCGGTTTTCCTACCGGCCGATTCTTCGCACCCCTGCTCCATTAAAGGGGCGCCGGGAACTCGGGGGCAAGTTTACACGTGCCACAATAGCTCACCACGGCACGGCTTGACTGGCAGAGAACGCCGTCAGGCATTGAGTTCGCCCATAGATATGGGCAATGGCAATTAAGGTAGCGACCTTATTTATTGTAAGCTGGGTCATACTCAGAAAAAGTGTACATTTTAAATTTTGTAACTAAACTGATACGTAACGATACTGAGAATATTCGTAACGAAACTAATCTTATAAGGTATAGTACACATAAAACTAAGTACAAATTATAGATTGGGCTAATAAAACACTTGTTTGGTTTAATTGGTCCTATTTGTATTAATTGAAATAATATTTAGACTAACTAAAATTATGATTTTATAAAAAATAACATCGGTGAATTAGATATAAAACTAGGAATAAATGGAATGTTATCAAATATTAATTTATTCACACAATAATACCTCAGTATGAAAAACGTGATGTCGGAGGAATGTTCACGAGATCAAAATGAAGTCTAATAATTTATTAAAAGATATCAAAATTCGAGTCATTGTCACTGGAATCATTATGATTATTTTTATCTTTAAATAAATATATATTATCATGGGTATGAAAAAAATATTTCGAAGACATGTGAAGTTCGGCAACACGCATTGAGGCAGCGCGGCAGACACTTCCTTGCCCCAAAACCCTCTCAGGAATGAGGGTAAGCCTGTGCCCAGCAGTGGTACGTATATAGGCTGTAACTTTACTTTTACTTTACTTTATGGGTAGGATCAATCTTATGCACTGACGAGACTCCTGGTGAAGCAAAATTAAAGTATCGTTGATTGTCTGGATGCAATCTAATATCCGATAAAATAATGACTTTAGTTTTCATCAAAAACATCCTAATTTCAATAGAGAAGATGGTTGGGTGCTGCCATCTGCTTGGGATCCTATAATTAACAAAATTAAACCCAAACCCAAGCATACCACTGCAAGACTTCAAGATACTGTAAGTTCGTTTTGCGTAAATCGGACCAAAAATTAATATTAAAAAACTGAAGGTAGCCGGGCTAACTATGACATTGGGACGTCAAACATCTCAGTCACCCCCGTGACCATGGTTGCTGTAAAGCACCCGAAACGTCGGGAATTAAAAACAAGTAAAATCAGTTAAATAAACGCGATATAATCCGTAAATTTAGTTTTATTCAATGTGTAGTGTTCGCGTAAATTTAAGAAATCATTAAATTGATTTTATTGACTTCTTTGTTTTATTTGCTGGAAAGAAAAAAACTGCTAGGAAAGAGTAAACGCCACAACGACGTATTATAACGACATATTAAATGTTATTTAAGTAGTAGTAATTACGTACTTAATTGTTTTTGTGAACTAAGCTTAACAATTTCTCAGTTTCGTAATGTTACGCAATATAACGAAATTGAGAATAAAATCTGAGAAATTATAACATCTAAAACTATTTTTACGTAAACCAAGTGTTGCACAAACAAACACCGAGTGTATTCGTTATGATATTACAATAAATGGCTAAACTTTCCAATATGGACCATCGATTTCAAAGCCCATATTTTTTTTGTAGATAGTACTCACTAAAAGAAAGCGTTTTGCAAAGTTTTAGGTTGCGGAAACTTACGGTTCATGAGATATATTTTTTAAACTTTTCATACAAATTGGTAAATAACACGCAATTACAAAATAAATTTGACAAATGATTGATGTTAAACGTTAGTTAGTGAAGGGTTCCGAATATTTTGAAAGTATCGATACCTACTCTATACCAAGTATCGTATCAAAAGTATCAATACTACTTGGTATCGAGTACATTTCGTTAATTTTGGAGACGAAAAATTATGACAAAACAATTAGATGCATAGGAAGAGCTGATAAGTGCAATTATATATGTATATAAAGTAGAATAAAGTTTACTCTATTTAAGTTCCACCTTGGTACTTGTATTTCATTGTTTGCAACTTGTTTGTATTTCTTAATTAGTACAGCTTTTGTACTTTTATTTTATTGTTTGCAACTTTCTGTATTATCTAATTCTTACTACAATAAAGTGTTTACTTACTTATTGACTTACTTATTTAATATTCAAAAAGTACCCAAAACCGAATCAGAGCACCCCACTATCCACGTGGTCTTGTCTGCCCTACCCCTAGAGTGTATATATGAGCCCGGAGGCGCGGAGGGAGAGCGAGCCCAGGTGCCTGTGCTTCCCTACGCTAGGGCGGAGGCACTGCTCATCCCGCAGCGCCGGAGCTGCCACGGAGTGCCGGAGCACAACTTCCCGGGCTGCTTACCCCCCTAGTCTCCAAAATTAACGAATTGTACTCGATACCAAGTAGTATTGATACTTTTGATACGATACTTGGTATCGAGTACGTAGCGATACTTTCAAAATATTCGGAACCCTACACTAATTGACGTTTGACATCAATGATTTGTCAAATTCATTTTGTAATTGGTATAATTGCGTGTTATTTGCCAATTTGTATGAAAAGTTTAAAAAAAATATCTCATGAACCGTAAGTTTCCGCAACCTAAAACTTTGCAAAACGCTTTCTTTTAGTGAGTACTATCTGCAAAAAAAAATATGGGCTTTGAAATCGATGGTCCATATTGGAAAGTTTAACCCAATAAATAACAAAAGGAGTTAATAAGTAAACAAAAATTATAATAAACTTTCCAAAATAATAGCTGTTTATCACCCTGAGATAGTTTTTGTGAATATTCACGTGATACTAAATCTTGAGTCCACGGTTGCGACTAAAACACAATGGCCGCGGCGGCAATAATTTTGACGTAGTTACCAGTGTTGCCGAAATATAAAAACATATTTCTACTCTTTTAAATAAATGCGTTCCTAATTTTACTACACGTTACGAAACCTGAGTAACGCAACGTTATAATTTTGGGACATTATTAATTTAAACAAAATAAATTATTTTTTAAATGACTTACGAATGAATTAGGACGAGTTTAATTGCTTGATTCAGCAGGAGTAATATGGCCATAACCACGTTAAATAAAGCTTATTAATATTTGTAACAACTTGACTCTGAAAATGTAAAATGGTCACTGGGACGCTAAAAAATGTTCGATAGCATTTTTACAAAAAGAATGATCTCCAAAAATGTATGCATTTACTAAAAATTAAAGTTAAAATACCAAAAAATTCTTCACATTAAGAGACTAACATAACAACAAGGGGAATTGTTTTTTATCATATTTGTAAAATTAGATACTTATTAAACTATGAGTTCGCGGGACAAGAAAAGATAACAAATGTACATCTTTTCTGAGTATGGCCCAGCTGTTACAATAAAGAATAAATAAATAATTATATAAACTAAATTCTTCATCTGAAATCTTTCAAAATCTTCTTTTCTTTACTATATCGACGACAGAATGTCTCAGGCATTAAGTCCGCCTATACTCGTACATATTGTATGAAGTTTTAATAAATAAATAAATGACCGTGAATGAACGTGAGCTTCTCTCTTTGTAGAAAATATAAACGATTTGCCTTAAAAGTCACACTTGGCGTGGAATTGACGATAACAATACAATTTTAAACGCGGTAGAGCCACGCTGCATCTATATTATGGTTGTAGCACGAATGAGTCGGCTTGACCGGGGAAGAACCCCACTCTCACAGAATACCAGCGTAAAATAGTAGCTTAATACCGATTTTCGTATGGTGAGTGAGTGTAGAGATCAGGAGACCCTTTTTAACTGGAAACTAGGCATTCCATCTTAACCCTCAGGGGTGACAGCATTTTTGATTCTTAATCGAGGAAAAATGTAGATCTCTATAGGCCACAGCATCCACTTACCATCAGATGGACTGCTCGTTTGTCACCCTTATTCTATAAAAAAATCGTCTCGCACAGACTATGACACAGATGCTTGTCGCCGGTCTGGATCTCGCCTGATGTAAGCGAAATTGTTACACCGCTATCATGGCCTTTTTCTGGCATTTGTCACAGTCACCTATCACGACACCACGGAGCGGTATGTGGTGATTGATTATCTAACGGCCTATACACATGGAAAGTATTTACCTTTCTATAATTAGGCCAAGGGTTCGAATCTTCGTAACACGCTTGGAACAAGTGTCTGTATGCCCTACACATATTTTTTTCCGGGTCCGGATGTTTGTCTTTGTGCAATTTATGTTAATGCCTTCACATTACAAAAGAGAATACTAGTGTGGTTTTAGAATTAAAAAAATTTGATACCGTGGTCAGTTACAACAGGTATTCTGATCAATTTTAAAAATGTCCTGGAATAAAATACACATAAAGATCTCACTTGTTCTGCTTCTCGGCATTGGCGAGGAACTCCCTGGCCAGCAGCTTCATATGCGTGATGTTGCGGCCGACTTGATTGATGTGGTTGTTCTCCTCGGTCTGCTCGTAGTCGAAGCGGTACACGCTGCTGGGGCCCACGTGCTTCTTGCCGATGATACCTGAACACAAGGAATATATGTTGTTTCACGTAAACTTTGATGTTCGGATATACGAATGTGAAATATCCAGGGAGTTTCGGGGGCAATAAATCGATCTAGCTAGGATTTATTTTTAGAAAATGTCTTTTTGTCCGTGTTTTCAGTCAATGAAAAACTGCTACAATATAAGAAGGTAAATTTTGACACTGTGTTAATGATCGTAATAGCTCAAATGGATATCGAGCGGTCTGGATATGGAGTGAGTGAATAGATATGAAATCGTAATGGCTTGGTTCGCGTCCTGTCTTCGGTCAGATTTTTTTTCCTTTTTTTTAAGTTCCCTTCTTTTGTGAGAAAATATATTCTTTCGAGCCCCTTTTTTTTAGTATTTTTTAAAAATACGAAAATTTTAATTAAACTAATTGAACTCACGATTTTTTATTCAAATAACCAGTTCAGTTTTTTCTATTATATTAATAAGATCATAAAGTATTATTCATCAGTATGTAATTTGTATCTGAATGTAATTTCAAAAAAAAACCGAGCAATAAATCTAAGTACTTTAAAACATAAACATGTAAATTACATAGTATGTAACCCATTATTTAGGAAGCACTTCCTCTCTTCTACTCAACTATTTCGTGCCCCACTGTGGTCCACAATGACCCTCCTATGATAATTTTATTCCATCTTTTGTACATTGTGGATAAGAAATAAATAAATTAATAAAATACTATAAAAGCCCTCTTACACTATGGCGTTACGCAAAACATATTTTACGCACCGAGCTTGGCAACGAACAACGCGAGCGATACTTTATTTCATATATCTATTCACTAGCTCGCACTATGATACTGTGAGTATACGATAGTAATGACTAAACGATCTTGCATCTTCCATAATACAAGTTTTCTATGGAGATCAGTGGATGGATAACTTTTGGTGTGTCATTTTTATGTTACCTAATTAATTTAATTTAATCTATTTTGATATATTTTTCATTATTTATGAATCTTAGTGTTGAAATAAGTACACATAAATATTTTTATTGTTACGCAGTAATTGATTGTTAACCGATTTGGTTAATAATCGATTATATCTACTAACGTTGCAACCTGTTTTAATAAATAAAACAACTAAATGCCGTAAGAGCATTGACCGAGCTTATTTCGTGTCGATAATTTCAGGCAGTACAGTACACACTTTTCATAAAACGCTTGTAACTTGGGTAACATATTCATAATCCAAAATTGGTCGTCTTTGTGGATTTTTAGTACTTTTACTGCATAATCTGGGCCAGTCCATATGGCAAGCATGCAGACATTTTTATTTTTCATTATTATTTCTCTAGAGATAGGATATTTCATTTCTAACGTTTAGTGACGCATCGATACTTGTATCTATTTTTACCCATTCCGACTGGTAACAAATCTCAGCTACAATCAAAATAACTATAATGAGTTAACTCTGGTATAGTAATAATGTGCGAGCTATATACTAATTGAAATATACTCTACGAAAGTAAATACTTCCGGCGATCAAAAACTGCGGTCAGAGTTGACACAAAATAGCAGCGCCTATACGGCAATAGCAGCGCCTATACGGCAATAGCAGCGCCTGTACGGCAATAGCAGCGCCTGTACGGCAATAGCAGCGCCTATACGGCAATAGCAGCGCCTGTACGGCAATTGACGCACTCTACGATAGTATCGAAAAGACGCAGCGCGCGAAGTCAACTGACGCAGGTTCAACCTCGACAAGCGCTCACGCTATAATCTCTCGGCTAGAGAGTATTATATTCTTTGGCTATAATGATCACAGGTGGCCGTGGCCGGCTCAGTGAAATACATGGTACTTTTATTCAGTTAGTTAAAAATAATAGTAACGATTTATAAAGTAAAAACAATAGTATAGTTTAAGCAAATGTTGATCATTATTTTGGTATAAATTTTACATCAAAATGATGTAGAACTTGGGTGATATTGGGCTTGTAACGGAGCTTTTTTGGTCGTTAATTGAATTATGTCGATTTTTTTCCTTTCGTGAAAGGCATATAACGAAAACGTATTCTATGATTATTAAAGTATAGGATATTTGTGAGACATAAATATTTTTTTGATGGTCGATATTCAATTGAATCTATAAATTAGAGCTCCCAAATCATGTTTCTGAGAGTTTTGGCCTTAACCACAGAATAAACAAAGTTCTGCGTACAGAAGTTGCACTCCTTTGATGTTGACTGCTTGCCGACTTTTAATAGCCTACATAATTATGATTAATTAGATATATCGTGCACGAAAGCTATATAAAACTTTATCGCTGCGGGCGAGTGTCCGTTTTACTTTTCATCTTTTCCCCTTCCTACGTAACGGCGGACTTTCTGTGGTTACTAAGGGCTGTCAATACAGTAAAAATATGCATTGCGAAAATTTCATTAAGTTAGCTAAAGTACCTATTCTGACTATGATCAACTGACCATATTTTCGCCTGGCCTTGGAAGATGCATGCGTTGGGCATCGCAAAACTCACAAAGGTGCGAAAATATGGTCAGTCGATAATAGTCAGAATATGTCGATACGCATGCATATTTTTGTAAAAAATGCGTGATTTATAAAAAATAATTTATTTTGCTACCTTGTTCTGATTTGTGATAAGCTGATAAGCCATTTCGTATTTGTAACTTTGCGGATATGGGAAGGAACTGAATCTCGACACAAGGCTATTGCTAGTTCGGCAGTCAGGGCTTTAAATTTGTAGTAAGTATTAAAATGGATTTATTCAATAAATACATTTATTATTATTATTATTTAACGATAAAATTAACTAAAAGGGTGCTATCTACCCAGACGAACTCCTCTCCAGAATAGGAATTCTACCAACTATCTTAATACATCGAAAGAGCTCTATGTCTAGCTGAAAACCAGACCTATAAAGAAAGAAGAAGGCATTAGAAATACATACCCGTGTAGACTCCATTCTGACGCAGCAAGTTCGGCAGACTGGTAACGTTGTTGAAAGAGTTGAAATGATGAATGCTGTGGTGAAGGCCGTACATGCCGTTCTGGTGACTAGGCGTGCCAGTGAGGAGCGCCGCTCGGCTGAAGCAAGAAAAATACCAGCGTAAAATAGCAGCTTAATACTACTGTGTTTCGTATGGTGAGTGTAAAGATTCGGAGACCCTTTTTTACTGGAATCGAGGTGTTCAATCATAGTCCTCAGAGATGACAATGCATCTGCGTTTTGATTCTTAATCAACGTTAAATGTAGATGTCTATGGGCCACAGCATCCACTTACCATCAGGTGGACTGTGTGCTCGTTTGTCACCATTATTCTATTAAAAAAAGAAGTAGTTCAATAATGTTTATGTTCTCTCCCGTATCAATTAATTTAGTCATTGAGAAACTTAGAACGGTTTGAATCTGGTGTCTGAAGTGAGGAAATGACGCAATGAGTCTGATAAGGTTGATGTGCTTGTGTCATTTGCTATAGAGAGTAGAAATTTTTACGCGGTAGAGTCACATTGCAGCATTATTATGGTTGCAGTACGAATGGATCGAATCAACCTGGGTAGACTACGCTCTCACAGAATACCATCGTGAAATAGCAGCTTACCGTGTTTTGTATGGTGAGTGAAGAGAATCGGACACCCTTTACGGGTAACGAGGCTTTCCATCTTTGTCGTCAGAGTAACAACACATCTGTATTTTGATTATTAATAGAAAACCATCTGGTGGACTGAGAGCTCACGTATTCACCTTATTCTATAAGGAAAGAGACTCTTGGCGTGATTCACGAGCAGTGAGGTTTCTTGTAATTGTATCAGCGACTGGTCTTTGCCGCTGCTTATAAAAGTTTTGGATCTTTATTTCAGCGGCTGTAAGTATGTAGTCATACTACAAAGAAACACTATTGTTTTATTATTGTAAAAATAGTACTCTGAGGCATTCCATCTTATGCCGGGTTTCTATATTAAAAATGCTTCGTTTTACTTTACAACCTGTTTTGCTTTCAATTAAATGCACGAAAACATGTTTTTTTTTTGTTTTATTCGATTAATGATGTGCTTGTACCGCTACTTAAACGTTAATGCGCAAGCACTAGTGCTTGCGTATTTTTGCCACTTGCATTTGTATAGTTTTGAAATGTGTATATCAAATAAATAGTCCTTTCTTCTTTCTTTTTTCCCCAAAATCCCTTTAAAAAAATAATAGTTCAACTATTTACAGTTTCAGTTGCTGAATGAATGGTGAGAACGAAACGTTTCTTAAATATTTGCTATATTCAAGAAACGTTTCGTTCTTCGGGCATTAGTGATCAGAGATGGCGCCGCATGTGTAGCCTACTTTGTTTGAAGATGGCTGCAGGTCAAGATGGCTCCATGGACTGCATTAACCACTTACCATCAGGTGGACTGTAAGTTCATTTGTCTGAAATTTTTATCTACTTCAGAAAATGTTCAACAACAGAAAGATCCAAGTTGGATCGATGCATGCAGGCCTTAGCTATCAAAAATTAAAAAAAAATTAAGCAAAAATATTTAATAAGAGGATACTAATAAAGAGTGCATGATTGATAACAACCCCCCAGGGGTTGTTATTAATCATGCACTCGGTGAGGTGATGGCTATCATGATGTTTCCAAATATTTTGTTACTCAATTTTATAAAATATATATTGTAAATAATGTTTAAAAAAAGTGCCGCTGGGTGTGGTAAAATTTAAATGACTGAATAAGTATTCGTTTAATCTAAGTCCAATAAAAATAATTCTATTATGTTCTATTCTTGCAAAAACCTGGGTGAACAACTGCTGACGGACGTGAAGGCATTGTTGAATACGAGACCGCGACGCGCCAGCGCATCGATGTTCGGAGTCTGACAGATCTTGTTGTTGTACGCGCCCAGCTCGAACCCGCCATCATCAGCTGAGGAAAGAGTGAACAGGCTTTTGTTACGCTAAGGCTGCGATTTACCATCTAGAGCTTCATGACCACTTACCACCAAGAGGGATTGTGATCAAGCACTGGTTTATAATTAGTAAAAAAGCAGTTATCATCATTAATCTTTTTTTAATAGCATAAGGGTGACAGGCAAGCACACAGTCCACCTGAAGGTAAATGGATATTGTAGCCCATAGACATCTACACCTATTTAAAATGCAGATGCGATGTCCCCATGAGGACTAAGACGGAATATCTCGCTGCCAGTAAAAAGGGTCTCCGGTTCTCTTTACCCACTAAAACGATACACCGCATTACACGTCTGTTTTACGCTAATATTCTATGAGAGTGCCAACTTAAAATAAAGACGGTGATGTGTTGTCACTGAGGACTAAGGTGGAATGCCTCACAGTCAGTAATTAATAGGTCAGGGAAAAAGTTTCTTCGTATTATGTTTGTATAAAATAGAAGAACAAAATATTTGGTTATACTGTTTGTATCTGGCTGGTTTTAATATCAATACATATAGGACATTACAAAAAAGAAAAATAATAAGTCAAAAACCGCAAAAATGAGTGAATCTAACGAAGAAATTCGATATATTCTGAAGTTTTATTACAAAAAGGGGAAAACAGCGACTCAACCGCGAAAACAATTTATGACGTTTATGGACTTAACGCAGTGTCAGTAAAAGTAGCACAAAGTTGGTTCAAGCGTTTTTAGTCCGGGAAAGATGTCAAAGATGCAGCTAACTCTAGTCGCCCTTATACGGATTAAGTCGATGCCGTTTTTGAAACGGCGGATCAATATCGGCGTATTAGAAGTTACAACATAGCCGAGGAATTGAGGATTAACCGCAAAATGGTTATGACCCATTTGAAAAAGTCTGGCCGTACAAAAAACTCGATATTTAGGTACCACACGAGCTCACTGAAAGAAATTAATGAAATCGTGTACTCATTTGTTATTCTCCACTAGCTGTTACCCGCGGCTTCGCCCGCATGGTCACTGGGAAATGAACTATCCATTGATTTATGAATTGAAAGAAAACTGAGTTTTATAGATTTGTCAGAGATGCAGCCATTAAAAGGAAACTGAGCAAAATTGATACGTCAGCCTATTTAAATGTTTTGAAACGCAGCGTATAGGAAAGCATGAAAATAGCCTGTTTATTCCAAATGGAAATGGGATATTTTTTTAATTAAAGGAAACTGAGCATAATTATCCGTCAGGGATGCAGACTTTTGAAAAGAAACTGAGCTAAATTGATTCGTCAGAGATGCAGTTTTCTGAATTGAAAGGAAACTGAGCCAAATAAAAGTTCCGTCAGAGATGCAACCTTTTGAGTTGAAAGGAAACTGAGCTTAATAGGTCCGTCAGAGGCGCAGCATTTGGAATTGAAAAGAAACTGAGCTAAATAGGAAATTTTGAATTGAAAGGGAAGATCTGTGGGAATTCTGATTGATTGTGGGAATTTTGGAAAAAAAAAACTAACTGAACACTATTTTAAGACGCTACTGTACACAATGTTATATGTTTTTCCATTCGGGGAAAGAATGTGGAGATTCTGGGCGTTTGACACACGCGAACATGCTACATACAGCTGACCATGAGAGAAGCACGGTTTTTCTAAGTTGACCCCCGCTACCTGTAACTTTTGCCCTTGCGCTTTACTAATTGTCATTGCAAAATTGAGCTTAATAGGGAACTGCAACCTTTTGAATTGAAAAGGAAGATCTGTGGGAATTATAGGGATCCGTGGTATAATAACATTTTCACCTTTTCCTACGCTTGTTAAAATTGTAGCACCGATTATGTTCCGTCCAAGATGTGTCACACGCAGCCTTGTCCCGTTACATAACCTAGGAGCATCTAAATTTCGCGTTAGCATGACTGGCACGCCTAATTTTAATTGAAGCTTATGTGAGGGCACACCTGACAACTCTAGAGAATTTAGAAACTCTACGGGATATGAAGTGCTCTGTTCTGTGTCCATAACTGTGTCTACTGATAAATACTCTGTTATTTCTCATGCTACTTCGTTTAATATATCTGAATTTATTTTGTTAACGCTCTCATTTTTGCTGCAAGAATCACCCTTTCACATTTGTCTTCATTTTCACCATTTGTCTTCATGCATGTTGTTCGTTAAATCTGAATAAACGCTCGCAATTAATTCGGAATGACTCTGTACTAAATTACAAAATTCGTAGTTAAACTGATTTTTTTCACCTTATTCCATAAAATAGACAACTTGAGGCATGCTTTAATTTCATCTGCAGGTGTGCCCTTTTGAATGACAGGTAAAGTTTGGCGAAAGTCACCAGCCAGTAAAACCAACATTCCTCCCATTACATCGGTATTGCTGCGCAAATCATGGAGCGTTCGATTTAGTGCTTCTACAGCTTTTTTATGCGACATTGTACTTTCGTCCCACACTAAAAGTTTGCATTGTCTTAGCCTTATACCTAGTGCACTATTTTTGATAAAGTTGCAGATCGGTGATTCTTCTTGGGCTAGATTTAGAGGGAGTTTTAAAACAGAATGTGCAGTGCGGCCCCCGCTTAGCAGTGTGGCGGCTATACCGGAGGAAGCTACGGCCACAGCAATGTTTTTATCTTTCCGTACTTGCGCTAATAATAAATTTAACAAAAATGTCTTCCCAGTTCCTCCAGGGGCATCTAAAAAGAAAAGTGCACCATTTCCAGATTCAATTTGTTCTAATACTTTGTCAAAAACTCGTTTTTGTTCGAGAAGCAAGCGGGGTACAAATTCGGCTACTTGTTGCTGCAAAGCTGGTATATCGTAGTTTGTTTCACGTATAATTTCATCACTTAGTTCATTTTCGGTTGTTCGCTGAGGGCTTATCATTCCAAAGTCGCTAAATTTTTTGCCTACTTTATGTTTTATTTTCATTATGGCAATGGCCATTATTTATCTTCAATTTTTCCAAGTGCTTCATTATAAATGTGTTCATTGTATGGCATGTTCGCGTGTATCTGCTGTAACCTTCGCCAAATATCTTCTGCCATGTACTCTTTATATTTGTCCCACAATTCATGTGCATTAGATAGCCCGCAAGATGATATGAGAGTTGCATAAAGATCCCTAATTTTCGCTGGTGACTGGCACTGCACAGCTTCCTCCATGGTTTCATCCCAGTGATTATCGTTTTCTAAAAGATGCAGAGCTTCACATGCTTCTCTATAAGTTGCGCATTCCTGACCGTTGACAGTTTTAAGGTCTTTATATCCTGTAGGACCCCGAATATGGTTCAGCAGCCATTGTAAACAGAACCATTAAAAATTAGTTACATGGACGGTATACACACGACCAAGGGCATCTGATGACTTTACACCGGGCCAATTTACAACAGGCGCGCCTTGAATACGGCGTTTGCACTCCTTCCTAGATGTGTTCCAAGTATAATAGCGGGCGACTTCAGAATATAACAACGTTTTTGCAAAGGGGTCGGTTTGACAAAGTTGAAAGAAGGCTGTTAGTGTAGTTTTTGGCAGTGATGCAATTCTTTATTGGAAATTTCTTTCGGTGAAATATACACGCTCTCCATTTTCTAAGTGCACAGCAAGGTGAGTAACTGTTGGGTGCCTTTCGTGTAAAGGGAAGCCAAGGGTACGCCACGCTGCCTCGTTACTGCTGACATAACGCCCTGTTTTAAAGGTCTGTACTTCATTAACGGGATTTGCCTCACCTTCACTCCTGAGATTGAATATTGCTTGGTCGCATTCTTTATTTATGTACTTACAGATATACTTGATTGCGCGGACATAGCTACATGCTTCCACATTAATGTGGACATTAAACATTTTACATAGAATGGGCGAATACGGGACAATCCTGCTGTTATCTAAGGTTTCGAACGCTCCAGAAAAATTAGAGAAAAAAGATTTGAAAGGCTTTAATAAATTATAAAAAGAGTCCTAAAGAGAGAATAACACAGCAATATGTACAAATCAGATTAGATTCTCTAAATGAACTTTGGTCTAAGTTTAATGATACACACGACGATTGTGAGAGCATCTACTGATAGAAAATTTGCTTATTTTAAAGATAACATGTATGAATTAGTTGAAGAGCGAGATTTGATGGTAACTTTCCTGTCACCATCTTCGGGAGCTATGCGTCTGTATAAAGGGTAGCCATTGTCATTGTGCACTGTTTTTTTAATAGCTGTTTAGGGAATTTCTTTGTACATTTTCCTTCTTTCATACATGGCGATATTGAATTTCATGCTCCACATGGACCGTGAATCATATTTCGGACGATGGTATCATACAATTCTTTATCTTGCTCAGGATCTGGAATTTCGGCGCTTATTATGTCGTCTATTTGGCCGGGGCGCAACTTCTCTTTAAGCCATATTAGAATGTGGGCATGCGGTAATCCTTTTTTTGGCATTCAATTGAAAACATGAAGCACTGCACCTCTCCGAAAATTTCCCTTTGTTAATTACATATATTAATTTTTGTACTTTTAATCTAAATACTCTAGCAACTAAATCATGTCTGTCAGTACGTTTTTGGCCCGGCATTAGCTCCTCGGTTATTTCTTTCCATGTGGTATGCAAGTAAAAGTAACAAAAAGATCAGGTCTATCGTAAGTTCGTACATAGGCGAATGCGTCTTGTGTGTAGTCATGTAGGTATCGGGGACTGTTAACGAATGATGAGGGCAGAATTACCATTTTACCTAAATCTCTGGGGTTTAACTCAACGCAAAGCTTTTTTGATTTCAAGATATATAACGGAGACGTTCACTTTCTACCTTCACATACATGTCTACCAAAAATTGATGAAATAATTGTCTACACCGGGCTAAGAGTAAAAATCATTTTATCGCAACATCATATAATACGCATAAAAAAACATACATGATACTTTTTTGTTCGGAGTAGACTCCTTTTTGACCAGGTTAATGAGTGGAATTTGAAAATGATAACCCTCTTGTCCTTTGCAATAAATCAATGGATGTTGCAAAGCGTCGTAAAACTTGTGTGTATCGGCTACCCGTTGCAACGTATCATCACGTGCTCGCAAGACAATGCTCGTGAAGAAAATTGATCACCACTAATTACGGCTGCTATTTCGTTTATCATAGGTGCATTGTAGCGCCTTTCATGCTCTCCTCGAGGGCTCCGATCTGCGTGAATGACGACTTTATAACCCTCTTCAGGAAGGTTTTCTAAAGCAGTTTTAAATATTTTGACTAAAATGTTACGTTCATGCAAGAATCTTTGAATTTTGAACACTGTGTCCCTCTCAACTCCCTGGATAAATTGGCAGCGACGGTCTACCTCAATTTCTTCGTCACCCATAAAATATACTTGTAAAAATTTATGCTGTTCGTTTTCAGCTAGAAAAAGTGAACATATTCTGTGATAAATTTGCCCTTGCACCGTAAATGTAGGCGAAAATCCCGGCATTATTATTTCCCGGTCAACTCCGAAGGACGTCATTTGAAAGCATGAGTTATATTTCCGGATCCTGTTTAAAAAGCGCCGTGACTCATTAGCATCATACAAAAAGAGAGTGTTCAAAGGTTCTTCTGGTTCCCCAAGTAACGGAAGAGACACTTTACCATTGCAACAGCACATGCCTGCGATCTCATCTTTCTATTTTAAAGCGCTGCAAAATCGACACGCCTTGTCCTTCAGTCCGATTACAACTAATCTGTGATTTTTATAATCAATCAACGGATCATAATTGAATGCTGCGTCATTAAAAACCGACCAATTGTTTCTTTGAAAATTTTGTCGAAGTTTCGCTTGTAGCTGTGGCGCGAAGAGATGCAAATGCACAGCACATTTGCATCTCTTCGCACCTGTGTCTGTTCTGGTGTTTCAGATGCTCTTACAGTAGATTGACGTTCAGCTTGCTCAATGAGTCTGTGTTGAGTTTCATCAGGTGTTTCCGCGGCTCTTAAGGCGGCCTGACGTTCCGCTTGTTCGAATAGTCTTTGCTGACTTTGAGCCGGTGTTTCAGTAGCTCTTAAAGTAGATTGACGCTCTGCCTGTTCAAGACGCCTTTGCTGACTTTGAGCAGGTGTTTCAGTAGCTCTTAAAGTAGCTTGACGCTCTGCCTGTTCAAGACGCCTTTCCTCACTTTGAGAAGGTGTTTCGGAAACTCTAAAAGCAGCCTGACGCTCTGCTTGTCTTGCCTTCTCAGTTCAGCATCTTCTAAAGATTCTAGCGATCGAGCTAATCTTTTCGCTTGTCTTTGAGAAGATACTCTTGAAAGGCTGGACTTACGTTTGCGAGGCATTATGAAGTAACAAAAAACCTATTTTTAAAAAAACTTTAAAATACCTAAAAGGAATTAAATATCCTTTTAAATATTTTTTAAAAGCAAATCCAAAATATCTAAAAGGAATAAATATTCCTTTTAAATATTTTTTTAAATCAAAACAAAAAACCAATTCAAGACACAACAGGAATCCGAAAACGATAGCCAAAAAAAAATCGAATCAACTTAAACCAAATCACAAAACAAATCGCAGAAAACCGAAATCGAAAGCAGTAGTCAATATAAATATAATCAACGAAAAAAGAAGTAAGTGTATAGGTACCGTATACACTATCTATACTATTAATATTCCTTTGAAATATTGTTAAAAAACCTAAACAACGAAAACCAATTCACGATTCTAAATAAACAAAATCCAAAATCAAAGCCAGAGTCTAAATATGTATAAAGGAATACCAACCAAATCAACAAAATTGATCTAAGAAAATACACGAATCCGAAAAGGAAAGCCAATATAAATCCATTCAACCTAAACCAAATCACAGAGCAAATAACAAACAACCGAAATCGAAAGCAGGTAGTCGAATAAGCTACGAAATAGAAACAATTTAAGCGTATAGGTACCGTATGCACTATAAGTTAGACATGTGTCAATCATGCATGATTCGTTCGTTTGAGCTGGTACACTTAAAAGTGTTGATGGTTCATTCATTTGTTTTTGAATGTACCAGTACAAGCAATCACAAACAACTGACGGTACCTTTTTAACCCGCGATTTGCTTAAATTGTGAATGAGCCGCAAACCGACCGAATCCCGAATGATCTGAATAAATAGGCGAATCGAATTAACAGTGCAGACTGCAGAGTATAAGGATTATTTATTATTTAAGGGTTTTTTTATTATAATATTGTTACCTAAATTAAAAATTATTTTACATTTTATTTTATTATATTTATTTTTTACATCTATGAGTTAAAAATATCATTTCGTAATGTTTACTAAAAATAGCACTTCAAAAGATTTCATGACAAATGATTTATTTAATACGATAGTTTTCAACCACCTTATATTAGTATAAGTCAAGTAAAAGTTTAATTTTGTAACAAATAAATGTTACAATTCCTATTTTTAGACATGTAAAGTAAGATGAAATTGAGTATTGTTAGGAATGAAATTTAAGAATAAACAAATTTATTAAATATATGATAACTTGAGATTTTTGTACTACTACTACCCAAAAACCATTAAAGTAGTGGTTAGTTCTTGTCTCTGATCAGGACCAAGGACCCCAGCTGAAGATCGTCATATAAAGAATGCCACTTGACCTTTTTATGAAGAAGGGAGTTAAGGATATTCATTAGAAGATCGTTGCCAAAAACATTGTTTCAAAATTTTTCTATTTTGAGGTAGCACTGAAGTTTGTTTATGTTCACGTCGCTAACGTCTGGATGAGGATCTGATAAGAGCGAGCGTTCAATTAAAAAGTGTGAAGGAGAAAGGTAACTTAGGTCAGAAGAATCAGACGATAAAGGAGTTAAGGATCTTGAATTTAAGATGGCATCTATTTCATCATCATCATCATCATTACAGGCCTTCACAAGTCCACTGCTGAACATAGGCCTCCCCCAAGGAATGCCACAAAGCACGGTCCTGAGTCACCTGCATCCATCGACTTCCTGCATGTCTTAGCAGGTCGTCACTCCATCTAGTGGGAGGTCGTCCTACACTTACGAGCCTACCGGTACGAGGCTGGCACTCGAAAACCTTTTCTCCCCGTCGGTTGTCGGTTCTTCGAGCTATGCAAGCATCTATAGACTGGGTAGCCACTTAGATACCAGGCGGACTCTATTTTTGTTTGTGACTTCAGTCTTTTAGAAAAAGTCACGATCCTAAAATTGCTTATTATAAAATCAATTGCTGTTGATATTTTGGCAATAGGTGATTACTTGTAGCACTTATACACAAAATTTAAGTGGTAAAATAAAAAAAATTGTACAACCGACTTCAATATAAATAGATGTTCTCATTTTATGTTAATGTGGTAATAGCTTCAATTAAATACGCATTATTAAAGATAACTTAAAAACTACTGGTCAGATCTTGATCAAGTTAATATGGGACCACATACAAAGCACCAGCTTTCAAATCAAAAGAATCATCAAAACCGTTTCACCTAGAAAAAAGTTCTGAGGTAACACATAATGAAATCAGTTGAAAAATTAAAGTAGTCAGAACATGTTCGTGTCAAAATATACGATCTGAGAATAACTCGTTGCCTAATGATATTATAAAAGTAATGCTACTAACTTGTTATTCATATCTGGAAAACTAACGGCATAACTGGACCGCTTGTGATCAATAAAAATTTTATGGAAATAGACCTTCTTCCAAGTTTATAATCTAGCAATATAGAAGTTTACTTATTTATAATTTTACGTTATAAGTGGTATAAATATAATTATATTAAAGAAACTATTATACTTGATGACGTTTTTTACCGTCTGGAATTAAATAAATAAAGTAATTAAAGACTTTTTTTATAGAATAGGGTGACAAACGAGCACACAGTCCACCTGATGGTAAGTGGTTGCTGCGGCCCATAGACATCTACATCTATCCTCCATTAAAGATCAAAATGCAGATGCGTTGTCACCCGTGAGGACTGAGATGGAATGCCTCGTTTCCAGTAAAAAGGGTCTCTGGTTCTCTACACTCACCATACGAAATACAGCAGCATTAAGCTACTATTTCACGTTGGTATTCTGTGAGAGCGTGGTCCTTCCCCGGTCGAGCCGACCCATTCGTGCTACAACTATACTACTAATATAACTGCAGCATGGCTCTACCACGTACAAAAGACTATCAAAATTCAAATCATATCCACCCTACTTTACGAACGGCAATAAAACGATAAATTTAGTAGGCATCTTTGACCTTGTCACTTCGCAGGGTCACCGGCTCAAGGGCAAAGTAATTGTTCAAAAAAATTTCAAACGTTTAATTCAAAATTTTTGTTTTTATTTTTTTAAATATCAGTGCCACAGGCTCTCAACTCAACTCAACTCTGTTCACATTTTACACCCTATTTTTTTCCAGACGGTAAAAAAGGTCACCAGTATAAATATCTACACATACATCGACCGTAAAATGCCAGCGTAAGGTTATCCGGTACCCTCCATACCATATCATCTTGTGGGTGTCGTAAGACCAGACAGAGGGGCATGAAACAGGAGATGGCCAGCAACATCTTCCTGATAATAACTTAGAAAAAAAACCTGCGGCTGCCGACTCACCTGCTATCCTGGTAAGCGTGACTGTCTCATATGGGATACCTGAGGCAATATATGGGGGAGGTCTATCTTCAGCAGTGATCTTCTATATAATTAATGAGAGTTATAGAGAAGGCTATATTATGCTCGGAATTTTGTATCAAAGGCTCTCTTTGCGTAATAAAAACTATATAATTCTTGTTCTCTTTTTAATTTATAGCAATCTCGTAATTACAAATACTGTCAAGTGTACAATTATTTTCAATACGGTACAGTTACTCGTACAGTATATTAAAAATAAAGTGTGTTTTATTTTTAAATTTAAAAAAAGCCTTTTATGATCTGAGATCAATTCATTACTTTAATTCATGTTTCTTAGTATATTCTTTCATGACAAAGATTTCTTTAAACCCGAGACTATTAAGCAATCATGTTTTGTAATAAGATCGAGAGTATTTAAATACTCTAGTAGGAGGACAAAAAATAAAAACAAAATTATCTGAGGATTAACATATAAATTAATTAGTAATAATTTAAAAAAATAAAAAATGAATAAAAGTTTTAATTGCAAAACATAAGCTCTCGCACTCCGGAGAGGTAACCGGTAAACAAAGCTTATTGCTTTTTGCGTGAAATTACAGAGAAAACGAAAAACGAACTTCCAGAAATGAGACCTAGCTGGATCGATTTTTTGCGCCCATAAACACCTGTATCCCAAATTTTGCTGAAATCGTCAGGACAGTTTTCAAATATTATCATCATCATTTATCATTCATCAGTATATCATCACTGGCACCACGCACTGGGTATAGCTTCTTCAGGTTTTTAAGTATACCTGACGAGAAGATGAGTCGCAATCACCCCAACGCTGCCCAGCCGAGTTGAATCTCTAGATTGACAACACGATCGAAGATGGACTTACCTAGTCGGAATATGTGTCTAAGGTATACGATCTTTCATTATAATTATCGTATAACCTTCGCCTACTTTTATAAATTCCTACTGTCGCCCATTTATTAAATGATATGCCACTGTTTAAAGAGAAAGTTTTAGTGAACGACTTCACGTACTGGTTTTCCACCAGCTTTCAGAAGTTCCGTTGTAATTTCATCCTCGCCCAGGGCAATGCTTATATTATTATTACTTATCTATCAAAGAGTTTAAAATTTTTATTAAGCAAAAATTGTTTAGTAAGCGTTAGTTACAGCCCATATACATCCCACTACTGGGCACAGCCCTCCTCTCAATTCTGAGAGGGTACCTGTCCACAAGAAAAAGTCCACTGCGCTGCCCCAATGCATGTTGGCGAACTTCACATGTCTTCCAAATAATTTTTTGGTATTTCACAGACATGTAGTAATGGTTCATAAACTATTAAAGAGCCATTGAGTTATAATGTACTACGTACTAGAGAAGACGCCTCAACTCGAATGTTTGTAACACGCGTTAGAGCGCACGCCATAGAGGCGCACGCACTCCAACTAGTGTACGTTAAACATCGATAGACTATCGATAGTATCGATAGTAAATGGCTATCGATACTATCGATAGTTTTTAAAACTATCGATCGATTGTTTACTCGGGTACTACTTTTACATCCCTAGAGTCGAGGTATGCATGTATGTAAGTTATTCCCCGGCTATAGTGACAAAGGTATAGACATTGAGATTGTTCTCTATGGTAGGGGAATTACCGTGCGTATATCATACATTCAAAGGCGTAGACATTGAGATTCTTCTCTATGGTTGGGGAATTACCGTGCGTATATCATTCATTTACAAGACAAAAGTCAGTCAGTCAGTTTTTTATTGTGGATGTTTGAAGTTGAGTGGAGTAACAAACAATTTAGAATTAAACAATAAAACATGAGTAGTAAGTCACGTGCGTGGGATTACTTCAAAAAGACTAATGAAAAGTTTGCCAAGTGTTCTTTGTGTAAAAGAGAGTTTAAACTAAGTGGAAATACTACGAACTTGATCGATCATATGAAGAGAAAACATAATGAGGTATGGATGTGGTCATCCACTGTTTCTGTTACTCAAGACGTAGATACCACTGAGCAAAATGAGAAAATGGGCCCAAGCCCTAAAAAGAGAAATACGCTAAAAAATTATTTTGATAGAAGTAGTAAATATCCAGATGGGAAAACAAAGCAAAATTTGGATAACAAATACGTGCGCATGATTGCTGTTGACATGGAACCTTTGCGAAAAGGAGAACATGAAGGATTTCGGGATTTTGTAAATGCTCTCGATAGTAGATATGAAATTCCTGATACAACAACATTGAAAAAGAAATTACTGCCGGAATATTATGAAAACGTGAAACAGAAGCTCGTCATAGCATTATCGAAAGCAGAACATGTTAGTGTGACTACTGACTTATGGACATCAATTGCAAATGAAGGCATCCTTTCAGTTACTTGTCATTTCTTTCACAACGAAAAATTAATTGCACCATTATTGGAAGTTGTGAAGATGAAAGGAAGTCATAACGCAGAAAATATAGCCAGTGTAAGTATTTTTAAATTTTATTGCCTTGATACCTACCAATTCAGTGTTTCTTTATAATCAGACATAAACAATATTATTATTGTTTTCAGATGTTGGATGCTACTCTCTCAAAATGGGATATCAGGTCAAAATGTGAAGCAATAACGACTGATAACGCTCAAACAATGATTAACGCCGCAGCCAAACTGCATATACGACATATACCCTGCTTTGCGCACACACTAAACCTGACGGTAAGTGATTCGTTTGCTGTGACCTGCTTAGACCAGATTCTGAAAAAATGTAAATCGATTGTGACTTTTTTCAAGATGAGTACTCTAGCTAGCGATAAATTACGGGCTATTCAACGTGAATTAAATAAACCAGAACTGAAAGTGATCCAGGAAGTACCCACCCGCTGGAACAGTGCATACCACATGCTGCAAAGAATTGTCACAATGAAGACAGAATTAACTCTCGCACTTAATGAATGTAATCGGGCTCCACCAGGAGTCAATGCTGACGAATACCTAATTATTCAAGAAACAATTCAAATTCTGGAACCTTTCGATCTAGCTACAACAAAAATTTCCGGAGAAAGCTATATAACATTGTCACTGATAATACCATTGATTCGTGGAATAAAAACGAAATTAGTAGAAGTTGAATCTCAAATTGTTACTGAAAGCGGAAAAAAAATATTACTCTGCATGAAGGGATCAGTTGACAAAAGACTAAGTCCCTATGAAAGCAGGACACCTGTTGTACTTGCTACAATATTGGACCCCAGATTTAAGAAGAAGGGGTTCAAAACAAGTGACGACGAGAAGCGAGCTGGTCAGTGGCTGGAAAAGGCCTATGCTAGCCATTTAACTAAAGAACGCTTGGCTGTAGAAGAAACGCAACCAACACCATCCACGTCTTCAGGAACATCTAATGACCTGTTGGGATTTCTAGACGTTCCGGACGTATCGACCCCGTTGAGTAACTCATTGGTAGATGTCAGGCAATATCTCGAGAAGCCAGTAATTGACAGAAAAGAGTGTCCTATAACATACTGGAAATACACCAACAATAAATTGAAGGAATTAGCGATGCTCTATCTCTGTATTCCAGCATCTTCTGTGCCTTCAGAACGAATATTTTCGAAGGCCGGACAAATTTTAACCGAACGCAGAAATAGGTTAAAAGAAAAAAGATTAAATGAATTGTTGTTTATAAAACAAAATAGCTGTTATTTTAATGATTGATTTCTAACTATAATAATGATGAATACTGATTTTTGATTATTTGATTGTTATTTCGAATATATATATATCAAAATAAAATTCTACGTATAACATTTGTTATTTTATTGATGTTACGCTAATCCTACAAGTTTTTAAACTATCGATAGACTATCGATACTATCGATAGTTTTTAGTTAAACTATCGATACTATCGGATTACCAAACTATCGATGTTTAACGTACAGTAACTCCAACTCACTTAGTCTGTGTCAAGCACAGAGTACTTTCTAATATACTGAAAGTGTCAAGCGGTTGCCGCACGTTGTACGATATATTACTTTCCTCTATGGGTTGCCGCAACGTGAGACGTTTGAGTGAAGAATTGTTTTTAAAATAATATGCCTTCGTGTGCATTGAGATATTGTTCAAACAACTCGAGAAACATAAGTAAAAGTCAAGGAGTGACTTTTCACCAGTAAGTTCAATATATTATCTTTAAAATACGCTTAATTTAATTATATTTTATCAACTGTAATATAAACATGAATGTCAAAGAGTAAAACATTTTTATGCACAGACTTGACACTATCGAATATATATATATATATAAATAAATATATATATATATATATATATATATATATATATATATATATATATATATATATATATATATATATATATATATATATATATATATATATATATATATATATAATCGCGGTAGTAAATGCTAATGCATTAAAATTTTTATATATTTGGATTTAAAGGTTTCGTCGGCCGTGTCATGATACAAGAGAATCATGGATAAAATTTGTACAGAGGAATCGCAGCGAAGAAACGTGGTTACTGTCGGATTATTCACGCATATTATGTTCCGTGCATTTCAAAGAAAACGACAAATACCACAAAAACAGGAAGAGTATACTTAAAGAAATCTGCAGTACCATGTGATAATAAATAAATTATTATATAACATTGCTGGAATTGTGTTCAATGCTTTATTTTTATTTTATTTTAGTATAAATTATTTATAAATAAAAGTAATACTAATAAATGATAATGTTGATGATTTTTGATATTAAATGTATATTTTTATATTTCACATATTTACCTATTAAAATATTAAATAAAATACCCTTAAAATGTAATTCTGACATAATATTATATTAAATTAGCACATATACAAAATAAAAAAAACAACTTAAAAAATTGTACTCGATATAATTAACAATACAATCTAAATAAACAATTATTACCTACTGACCATTCTAATTACGTATAATCTATAATAACAAAAACTGACCGCGCAGGCGCGATGCGCGTTTATACCAACTGCGCATGCGCGACTCTACTATTCCCGCGCATGCGCGAAGACACAGAGTAGCACACGATTTTTGTTTGGAATAGCTTCTCTAGTACGTAGTACATTATAACTCAATGTAAAGAGCAATGATATTTAAATATAAAATACGGTAGATACGGTACTAGCACTACTGAATAAATAATAGTCTATAACGCCAAAACTGAAACGTCGGAAAGCTAACACACCTTCGGCTAATAAATATGACGCCGTTTCGTAAGCTTAAAGAAAAGAACAACAATAGACGTTCCAGAACTGGTGCGATAAGAATAGGAAAGCGAGAGAGAATATAGTGAAATGTATGCCGACGAGATGGCGGAGTTCGTAACATTTTTTTCGGTGGTTTTGTGTGTTTTGTGGGGATATAACGTATCTATAAAAATATCATTGTTAAATAGTACATGACTGATAATAGCCCCTAGGAATGAGGTAATCGCCACCATGCTGTTTCTAAATGTTATCATACTTAATTGTATAAAATATTATATTATAAATTATTTTTTATAAAAAAGAAGCCTGCTGGTTCTTCACAGGACAAACGTTTTTTTCCGAACCAGTGGTAAAGCTTAAATGACTTTCACTAAGTATTCTTGTAATCTATATTGAACAAAAACTATTCTATTCTATTCGATGATACCACATACGGTATTTGACTTCAACAGTTGGCTCTTTCCAGCAGACAAATCTCTGGCAAAGACTTTGGAGCCTTGGTTACGCTTTATCTCCCAACACTCATGAGATTAAGAATGTCATTAGAGAGTTTCTGAGTTCTTCTGCGACGGGACTTGCAAGACTTAGCTCCGATCGCATAGACAGCTTCCACGAGCTTATCATTCATATCGTCCACTGTATTGTAATCTTCTAGGCACTAAAACTTCTTTGCAATTCGAGCTAAAAGTTTTCGGGGCTTTGGATTAGAGCACGAGGGGGATGGAACGTTGACCTCATTACACGTGACCTCGCCAACTTAACATTCAGGTTCAGTGTGCCTCTAACATCCGGTTACCGCTACCAGTTTTCAGCCTCGCGATCACTAAGTCATCACAGTACAGTTTTTGAGTACTTACGGTGTTAAACTACATGCTTTTAGCGTCAAATATTAAAATTATTGAATAGTCTCTCCAAATCTCTCTACCTCACTCCCGTAGACGTAGTTTACTGTCTACGCTCTTCCAAGTATAATATGTATTTAATTATTATGATTGGTAGTTATAGTGGATAAGGTCTAAAATTAAGTCGCCTAAATTAGGAGGTGGAGGTGGTGGGGTAGTTTTAGAGTCACCCCCCACCCGCCTTTGCCTGACGTTCTTAGTTTTATTTTAAATTAAACATCTCATTTTGAGGTTGTGTTTTCGTAATGTTTTCGACTATGAACCTGATTTATGGGGTGAAAGAGTGTGGGGAGGGAAGCCCCACACCACTCAACGTAGCGCAGTTGAGGGAAGCCCCACGCCACTCAACGTAGGGCGGTGGAGGGAGGCTCGGCCGACGGAGCCCCGCTTCGCGGGGCTCCTACTTCTGAATGGCTTATGATAAAATAACCACGAAGGGATGGTCTCACCCTTCTGAACTGTAGGCTCAGAAGGGCTAGAACCCAGAGCCGTAAAGAAAGTTAATTAAAAAATTGATAATCTCTTTTAGTTTGGCTATGGAGTGTAGAAGTAAGGAGTGCAGACTGTGTATTAAAAAGTGTCCATAGAAAACTGTTAAATAAGGGTAGCACCACTATAGCTACGGGTTAAATTTTAAAGAACGTGCCGAAAAATATTAGTGAGATAGACGACTTTTTCGAGGTTATATTTACTAAATAAAATTATTTTAGATTTTAGAGCTACTGAGCAGTTTAGCAGCACACTTCAAACCGTCAACAACTGCTAAGTTGATTTCATCTCTGTAGCCACTACAGCACTGTTTTGGAGAGTTTTGAACTGTTATTTATAGCTTACAGATGGACACTTTTTCAACTATTCTCCTATGAGAGATTGGTCTCCTTAGTTCTACACTCTATAAGTTTGGCAACTTTAACCACGTAGAATAGCATGGAGGTTAAAGAACAGGAGAACGATCGCTACGTACTAAAGCATAGCCCGCCTGTCCTTGAAAATTGTAGAATTTATAGCGGCGCTGACGTCGGTGAGTAGTGACTGCAAAGTTAGCTGTTTATGAGTACAAGTAGATGACGTTAGTTGAATAATGTACAAATTTTCTTCGCGGCATTGGTGAGAAAATTTTCATACTCCGTAATTTTGTAATTTTTGACAAAAAGAAACATTAAAAAATGGACAAACATTTTATTGTGCGTGGATGTGCAAGTGGTTTAGCATCTGATCGGAAAAATAGACTGAAAATGACTTTTATTGAGCAAACATAGCGATCGCAGCGCCTCACTTGTGGTGTCTATAATTCTGAGACACTAATTTCTACGGCGATCGTTCTCCTGTTCTCTAACCTCCATGGCCATAAATAGAATAATGACAGCTAATATTACATCTTCCTGCAGTGTTACCAGATACACTGTAATTACCGTGAATGCACGGCATATTTTACTTAAACACGGTCTACGGTAATGATCTATTACTGTGTCGTTTTCTGCGGTAGCTTTTAATATAAATTTTGCGTGTAAATAATAGTTAATTTGAATCCAAAATTATAAAATTGCGTAAAACGGAACACATATTCTAATTAGATGGACAGTTTTCTGTGCATTAAATAGTATGTTTCATTACAAAATCTTTAAATACGAGCTCATAATGGGCACCGATGAAAGTGATAGTGATAGTTACGAGAGTGATACTGAAACTGGACCAACATCCTTTTAAATAGCAAGAGTCCGGAAGAACGGAAGTATTACAAACAAAGTTCACATGTGAGTAGTTTTATGTTACTTTATTAATTAAATTATATCAGTCGACTCTTCCTTGGTACACACAGTTAAGTAATGCTTTCATTATTCACAAACAGCTCAGCTAAAGGACCAAAGTTGAGAAAATATGTAAATTTAAATTTATGTTGAACATTCTGTCTTTGCCCCACTGCGATTCTGCATGTGAGAGACTGTTCAGTCAATTAAATGACATCAAAACGAAGAAAAGACATAGACTGATTACGAAGAATATAAAAGGAAACACTATAAGCACTTCGTCAAATTAAATGAAATGGAACTTTTGGAAGAATAATTTATTTCTAATAAAAATATATAAAAACACTTTGTATTTTGTTTTACGTAGATATTAGCACCGTAATTTAAAAATAAATCTAAGATATATACTTAAAGTCATCGATATATATGTACTACGCATTCCTAGATTTCTATTCTAGATTCCTACGCTAGATTACGCATTCCGAACACTCCTTATGTTCAACTGAACTGTACTGCAATCCGTACACCCGTTATTGAGGCTTCAATATACATGCAGTGCAGAGCGGCGCTAATAATAATTTTATATTAATATTACCCGCGGCTTCGCCCGCATGGTCACTGGGAAATGAACTATCCAATTGCTTTTCGAATAGAAAGAAAACTGAGTTTTATAGATTTGTCAGAGATGCAGCCATTAAAAGGAAACTGAGCAAAATTGATTCGTTAGCCTATTTAAATGTTTTGAAACGCAGCGTATAAGGAAAGCATGAAAATAGCCTGTTTATTCCAAATGGAAATGGGATATTTTTTAATTAAAGGAAACTGAGCATAATTATCCGTCAGGGATGCAGACTTTTGAAAAGAAACTGAGCTAAATTAATTCGTCAGAGATGCAGTTTTCTGAATTGAAAGGAAACTGAGCCAAATAAAAGATCCGTCAGAGATGCAGCCTTTTGAGTTGAAAGGAAACTGAGCTCAATAGGTCCGTCAGAGGTGCAGCATTTGGAATTGAAAAGAAACTGAGCTAAATAGGAAATTTTGAATTTTGAATTTTTACGTGGTAGAGCCATGCTGCAGTTGTATTAGTAGTATAGTTGCAGCACGAATGGGTCGGCTCGACCGGAGAGGGACCACGCTCTCACAGAATACCAGCGTGAAATAGTAGCTTAATGCTGCTGTGTTTCGTATGGTGAGTGTAGAGAACCGGAGACCCTTTTTACTGGAAACGAGGCATTCCACCTAAGTCCTCACGGATGACAACGCATCTGCATTTTGATTCGTAATCGAGGATAGATGTGGATGTCTATTGGCCACAGCAACCACTTACCATCAGGTGGACTGTGTGCTCGCTTGTCATCCTATCCTATAAAAAAAATTGAAAGGGAAGATCTATGGGAATTCTGATTAATTGATTGTGGGAATTTTGGAAAAAAAATAACTGAACACTATTTTAAGACGCTACTATACACAATGTTATATGTTTTTCCAGTCGGTGACAGAATGTGGAGATTCTGGGCACTTGACACACGCGAACATGCTGCATACAGCTAACCATGAGAGAAGCACGGTTTTTCTAAGTTGACCCCCGCTACCTGTAACGTTTGCCCTTGCGCTTTATTAATTGTCATTGCAAAACTGAGCTTAATAGGGAACTGCAACCTTTTGAATTGAAAAGCAAGATCTGTGGGAATTATAGGGATCCGTGGTATAATAACATATTCACATTTTCCTACGCCTGTCAAAATTGTAGCACCGATTATGTTCCGTTCAAGATGTGTCACACGCAGCCTTCTCCCGTTACATAACCAAGGAGCATCTAAATTTCGCATTAGCATGATTAGGACGCCCAATTTTAATTGAAGCTTATGTGAGGGAACACCTGACAACTCTAGAGAATTTAGAAACTCTGCGGGATATGAAGTGCTTTGTTCTGTGTCCATAACTGTGTCTACTGACAAATACTTTGTTATTTCTCCTGTTACTTCGCTTAATATATCTGAATTTATTTTGTTAACGCTCTCATTTTTTGGTGCAAGAATCGCTCTTTCATATAACCATTTGTCTTCATGCATGTTGTTTGTTAAATCTGAATAAACGCTCGCAATTAATTCGGAATGACTCTGTACTATATTACAAAAATCTCTCGTCAATTTCACGCAGCCCCCAGCTTCCGTTTCCAACCACCCATCGCCAATTTTTAATAGTGTGTCAGCATAGTTTCCAGCATTGATATTGTTGTGTGAATAAGTCAACTAGCGTCATCTAGTGTCAGGAACGAGAGCGAGGGGAGCGTTGCAGTTTATGACATCACCGATCTCTCGACCGACAGCGCTACCCGAAGAACTAAGTTTCTAGAAAATCTATACTCGAACTCTCGGTACCTTACGCGTGTTTACTTGAACATTCCGGATATTTTGCTAATTTAAATAAATAGGTGGCGCAAGATGCGATCGAGACAGAGTTGAAATCAGCGACACAAGCGAAGCTTCGGAGCGGAATTAAGTGAATTAGTGTGTTTAATTATTAGTGTTTTAACTTTAATTTGTGTAAAGTAAATTAAAGTGTTAATTTAGGTAATTTTATCGGCAATTTTTAGTGTCACTAACCTCAAGCTCGTAACAATTGGTGTCAGAAGTGGGATAAAATAATGCCGATTTTACCTAAGGAGGAAACGGAGGGTGTCCGTACCCGAAGTCAACGCCAGCAGGAGACGGACCAGAGGAGAATTGGTGGTGCAACGCCGCAGATGTCTGAGGGCCAGCCGCCGGCCACGGAAGCCGGTCCGTCAGCAGCTTCTACGTCTGTAGCACCTGACTTAGGTGCTCTGATGGTGATGCTGCAGGAGCAGGCTCGCCGACAGGAGGAGCAGGCTCGCCGACAGGAGGAGCAGGCTCGCCGACAGGAGGAACAGGTCCGTCGGTTGGAAGAGCAGCTGCGGGGTGGACAGGATGAACAGGCCCGCCGACAGGAAGACCAGGTTCGTCGTTTGGAGGAGCAGCTGCGGGGCGGACAAGAGGAACAGGCCCGTCGGTTGGAAGAGCAGATGCTCCCCATGAAGGACCTTAACGCTACCTTCGGGAAGGAGATAAAGGAGGTGAAGGATAGGGTTGCTCAGCATGACAACCGCCTGTCGGAAGCTGAAACCCAGATCGCGAAAGCTGAAAACCGAATCGAGAAAGCTGAAACCCGAATCGACCAAGTAAACAATCGGGTTGACAACGTAATGGCTGACATGAAGAAATCACTGGACGAACTCAAACTCGGAGATGGAGCTACAGCTCCCGTAGTAGCTACAACACCTTCGCTACGCGGGTTCAAGGTGCCACCGTTCGACGGTACCTCTTCCTGGTCAGCCTACAAAATCCAGTTCGAGGCTGTTATGAAGGCGAACGGCTGGAACAAAAGTCAGGCCATGACTGCTCTCACACTAGGCCTGCGCGACCAGGCCTTAACAGTTCTGGAAGCTCTCGGTGAGGAAGTGATTTACGAGCAACTCCTTGAGGCATTGGAGGCGAGATATGGCGACGCTCACCTGGAACACGTCTTTCGTGCGCAGCTTAAAGATCGTGTGCAGCGCATCAACGAAAACCTGCAGCAGTGGGCTCTAGAAGTGGAGAAGCTGGTGCGAAAAGCATACCGGTCTGTACCTGCGCTCATTGAAGGGAACCTGGTGCAGACATTCATCGACGGCATCCGTGACCTGGAAGTCAGAGCTGCTGTGAGGCTCGGGCACCACGAGACGCTTAAGGACGCCTTGGCCCATGCACTGGAAGTGGAAGCCGTGCGGCAGGATCATCGTTCCCATCGCGTCAGGGAGGTTGCAGCAGCTACAGTTCGCGACCGCAACAAAGGATACAGCCCAAG
Source organism: Parnassius smintheus behrii (assembly GCA_036936625.1). Taxonomy (NCBI): domain Eukaryota; kingdom Metazoa; phylum Arthropoda; class Insecta; order Lepidoptera; family Papilionidae; genus Parnassius; species Parnassius smintheus. The sequence continues at coordinate 54,966,887 of JAUPFT010000004.1, read as the reverse complement.
GTGCTATGGCTGTGGGGAAAAGGGCCATCTTCGATCCAGCTGCCCTAAGCGAACCCTACAAAGGGAAGGTGAACGAGCCCAGGAGGGTAGTGCGGCCAACAGCACCGCCCAGCAGCAGCAGGGAAACGAGTAAAAGCCAGAACTGCGGGGTGGGTGCTGGCTGATGTTAAAAGAGCCCCAAGGATCTCGATCTCACAAACGAGGTCAACGGAATGCCGTGTAAACTGACCATAGACACTGGAGCCTCTCGTACGGTTGTTAGTTCCCAACTTATAAGTCAGTTCCTTGGGGACTCCGCATACAACCGAGAACGCATTAATTTGGTAACAGCCACCGGTCAGCGTATACCCGTCCGTGGAGAGAAGGAGATGGAGTTGAAGCTTGGCAACGTGATCTACCTGCATAATGTCATCGTGGCTGATATAATGGACGACTGCATCCTAGGCCTAGACTTTATGAGGAATAATTGTTGTGAGATCGACGTTAAGCAAGGTGTTTTGAAATGTGGACAGGAGGAACTTTTTATGGAAGGTGCGTTACCAGGGAACGTGTACAGCATTAAGAAGATTGTTCTTCCGCCGAGATCGGAAACGATTGTTCCGGTTAGTCTTCCCCGAAACGCTGGGCAAGCTCACCGTTGTGTACTTGTGGAAAGGGTAAACAATGACCTTCCACGGAAAGTACCTCGAACCTTGGTCAGAACCACTGACATCTCAAGAATACGTGTGTTGAACCTTTGCGACCGGGAACAGATTATAGAAAAAGGCACAATGGTTGGCATTTGTGAGGAAGTGGATTGGTTACGTCGGTGCCAATATATATCGAGTGGGACCCCCAGCAAGGTTTCAGAAACGAGAGTGACCACACTTTTGGAAGACTGTCGCAGTGTTCTCTCCCCGAACGAATTGGTCAAGGCGAAGAAGTTGTTACTCAAGTACGCCGATGTATTCTCGTCAAACGATGCTGATATAGGAAAGACTGGCTTAGTTCAACACAAAATAAACACAGGAGAGGAATTGCCTATCCGTCAGCGGCCAAGAAGATTGCCGGTAGCACGTGAAAAGGAAGTGGAAACCATGATTGAGGGAATGGTGAAGGATGGTGTTATTGAACCTTCATCTAGTCCATGGTGTTCACCCGTGGTGCTGGTAAAGAAGAAGGATGGCAGCATGCGGTTTTGTGTTGACTACCGCCGTCTGAACGACGTTACAAAGAAGGACAGCTATCCATTGCCAAGAATTGATGACACGTTGGACATGCTTACAGGAGTAAAATGGTTTAGCACGCTGGATCTAAAAAGTGGCTACTGGCAAGTTGAAATTGACCCTAAGGACAAGGAGAAAACTGCGTTCTCGACGGGAAAGGGTCTGTGGCAATTCAAAGTAATGCCGTTTGGGTTGTGCAATGCTCCAGCAACGTTTGAAAGGCTGATGGAACTTGTACTTACCGGGCTAATTGGCGACGCCTGTCTGGTCTACTTGGATGACATCATCATCGTGGGCCGTACATTTGAGGAACACCTTGAAAACCTGGGACGCGTGCTCATGAAGATTCAGAGTGCCAATCTCAAGCTGAGTCCGAAAAAATGCTCACTGTTCAAACGGCAAGTCAAGTTTTTGGGGTATGTAGTGTCGGAAGAAGGTATCCGCACGGATCCAGAGAAAATTGCAGCTGTAAAGGATTGGCCGGTTCCAAAAGACAAGACGCAGGTTAGAGCATTTTTGGGTTTGTGCTCCTATTACCGGCGATTTGTGAAGAACTTTGCAGATATAGCCAAACCTCTGCATAAGCTAACCGAGGAGAAGCGACATTTCTGCTGGGATGAAAGTTGTAATATCGCATTCCAGGAGCTCAAGGACCGTCTGTGCAAAACACCTATTTTGGGATACCCTGATGCAAGCAAAGAATTTATAGTTGACACAGACGCAAGTGATATAGGACTTGGCGGTGAGTTGTCTCAACGGAATGGTGACCAAGAGGTCGTGATTGCGTACTTCAGCAAGTCGTTGTCAAAACCGGAAAGGAACTGTTGTGTCACAAGACGCGAATTGCTAGCTGTGGTAAAGTCGTTGCAGCATTTTAGCAAATATCTTCTGGGGCGAAAATTTCACTTACGAACTGACCATGCTGCACTAAAATGGCTATTGCAGTTTAAAAATCCAGAAGGACAAGTTGCGAGGTGGATTGAACTACTGCAGGAATACGACTTTGAGATCGAGCATCGCAGCGGGAAATCTCATGGCAACGCAGATGCGTTATCACGAAGACCTTGTCCTGAAGATTGCAAACATTGTACTAGGCAAGAGAGTAAGGGAGCGGTATCCGTGAGGATGCTCAGGGCAGACCACCTCAGCAACGAGTGGAAGGACAGCTTACAACGTGCACAGCAGGAAGATCCAGACATCAAGCCGATCCTGGAATGGATGAAGGCCAGTGCTCCCAAGCCCAAGTGGAGCGACGTCTCAGCGATGAGTTCGACCACTAAAAGCTATTGGGCCCATTGGGATAGCTTGCTGCTTCAGGATGGAGTTCTGTGCCGTAAATGAGAAAATGTTCGGGGAGACAGCTGTCAATTACAAATGGTTGTCCCTAAAGCTAAAGTACCGGATGTTCTACAGCTGTACCATAATGATTATTCAGGAGGCCATCTGGGAGTTAAACGAACTCTACTGAAGATCCGAGAACGGTTTTACTGGGTCCACTGTCGAAACGATGTCGAGGACTGGTGTCGCAAATGTATAAGTTGTGCGGCTGTAAAGGGACCTCAGACTCGTAGTAGAGGTGCATTGAAGTTGTACAATGTTGGTGCACCATGGGAGAGAATAGCCATTGACGTGGCGGGGCCGTTTCCGGAGAGTGAAAGCGGTAACAAGTATTTCATGGTTGTGATGGATTACTTCACTAAGTGGCCAGAAGTCTTCGCCATTCCAAATCAAGAAGCTTCAACAGTTGCAGATAAACTAGTTCATGAAGTCTTCTGTCGTTTTGGAGTACCTTTAGAGATTCACAGCGATCAAGGAAGGAATTTTGAGTCTCAAATATTCCAGGAAACTTGCCGAGTTATGGGTACTCATAAAACAAGAACGACTTCTTATCACCCGCAATCTGATGGAATGGTGGAACGATTTAATCAGACATTGGAGAGGTACCTAGCAAAAGTTGTAGACAATCGGCAACGAGATTGGGACAAGCACATACAACCGTTTTTGTTATCATATCGAAGTTCTGTTCACGAAAGTACAGCACTGACACCAGCTTTCGCAAACTTTGGAAGAGAATTACGGCTGCCTGCAGACCTGATCACTGGGATACCACCTGATGCCCCAAGCAGTATAACCGATTATGCATGTGACTTGCGGAACAAAATGAATGACATTTATGAGCACGTCAGACAATCGGGCCAACAAATGTCTGAGAAAATGAAAACCCGGTATGACCGCAAAATGAACAACAAAGGGTTCAACGAAGGTTCATTAGTGTGGTTGCACAATCCAGTCCGCAGCAAAGGGAAATCTCCTAAGCTTCAAGCTAAATGGGACGGCCCGTACCGGATTGTATCCAGGATCAACGATGTGACCTACCGGATTCAGAAAGGCGCAAGAGGGACTCCTAAGATCGTCCATGTGGATCACTTGGCGCGTTATTATGGGACCGATAATGCTCGGGACGAGCATGTCTTAGGAGGGGGCAGTGTTGTGTGAATAAGTCAACTAGCGTCATCTAGTGTCAGGAACGAGAGCGAGGGGAGCGTTGCAGTTTATGACATCACCGATCTCTCGACCGACAGCGCCACCCGAAGAACTAAGTTTCTAGAAAATCTATACTCGAACTCTCGGTACCTTACGCGTGTTTACTTGAACATTCCGGATATTTTGCTAATTTAAATAAATAGGTGGCGCAAGATGCGATCGAGACAGAGTTAAACTCAGCGACACAAGCGAAGCTTCGGAGCGGAATTAAGTGAATTAGTGTGTTTAATTATTAGTGTTTTAACTTTAATTTGTGTAAAGTAAATTAAAGTGTTAATTTAGGTAATTTTATCGGCAATTTTTATTGTCACGAACCTCAAGCTCGTAACAATATCATTATACAAATGCACTCTCATATTCGTAGTTAAACTGAGTTTTGTCACCTTGTTCCATAAAATAGACGACTTGAGACATGCTTTAATTTCATCTGCAGGTGTGCCCTTTTGAATGACAGGTAAAGTTTGGTGAAAGTCACCAGCCAGTAAAACCACCATTCCTCCCATTACATCGATATTGCTGCGCAAATCCCGGAGCGTTCGATTTAGTGTTTCTACAGCTTTTTTATGCGACATTGTATTTTCATCCCACACTAAAAGTTTGCATTGTCGTAGCATTATACCTAGTGCACTATTTTTGACAAAGTTGCAGATCGGTGATTCTTCCTGGGCTAGATTTAGAGGGAGTTTTAAAACAGAATCTGCAGTGCGGCCCCCGCTTAGCAGTGTGGCGGCTATACCGGAGGAAGCTACGGCCACAGCAATGTTTTTATCTTTCCGTACTTGCGCTAATAATAAATTTAACAAAAATGTCTTCCCAGTTCCTCCAGGGGCATCTAAAAAGAAAAGTGCACCATTTCCAGATTCAATTTGTCCTAATACTTTGTCAAAAACTCGTTTTTGTTCGAGAAGCAAGCGGGGTACAAATTCGGCTACTTGCTGCTGCAAAGCTGGTATATCGTAGTTTGTTTTACGTATAATTTCATCACTTAGTTCATTTTCGGTTGTTCGCTGAGGGCTTATCATTCCAAAGTCGCTTAATTTTTTGCCTACCATTGCCATTACTTTATCTTCATTTTTCCAAGTGCTTCATTATAAATGTTATAAGAATGTTATAATGAAATTACATATCAATTCATACTATTAATATAATAATTATTACTAAACATGTCAACGAAATAAAAATTGAATAAATAAAATTTTGTAACTATATCAATTTAAAAATGTGTTCATTGTATGTCATGTTCGCGTGTGTCTGCTGTAACCTTCGCAAAATATCTTCCGTCATGTACTCTTTATATTTGTCCCACAATTCATGTGCATTAGATAGCCCGCAAGATGATATGAGAGTTGCATAAAAATCCCTAATTTTCGCTGGTGACTGGCACTGCACAGCTTCCTCCATGGTTTCATCCCAGTGATTATCGTTTTCTAAAAGATGCATAGCTTCACATGCTTCTCTATAAGTTGCACATTCCTGGCCGTTGACAGTTTTAAGGTCTTTATATCCTGTAGGACCCCAAACATGGTGCAGCAGCAATCGTAAACAGAAACATTCAAAATTAGTTACATGGACGGTATACACACGACCAAGGGCATCTGATGACTTTACACCGGGCCAATTTGCAACAGGCGCGCCTTGAATACGGCGTTTCCACTCCTTCCTAGATGTGTTCCAAGTATAATAGCGGGGGACTTCAGAATATAACAACGTTTTTGCAAAGGGGTCGGCTTGACAAAGTTGAAAGAAGGCTGTTAGTGTAGTTTTTGGCGGTGATGCAATTCTTTCTTGGTAAATTCTTTCAGTGAAATATACACGCTCTCCAATTTCTAAGTGCACAGCAAGGTGAGTAACTGTTGGGTGCCTTTCGTGTAAAGGGAAGCCAAGGAGACGCCACGCTGCCTCGTTACTACTGACATAACGCCCTGCTTGAAAGGTCTGTACTTCATTAACGGGATTTGCCTCACCTTCACTCCTGAGATTAAATATTGCTTGGTCGCTTCCTTTATTTATGTACTTACAGATATACTTGACTGTGGGAACAGAGCTACATGCTTCTACATTAATGTGGGCATTAAACATTTTACATAGAATGGGCGAATACGGGACAATCCAGCTGTTATCTAAGGTTTCAAACGCTCCAGAGCGAGATTTGATTGAAACTTTCCTGCCACCATCTTCGGGAGCTCTGCGTCTGTATAAAGGGTAGCCATTGTCATTGTGCACTGTTTATTTTAATAGCTGTTTAGGGAATTTCTTTGTACATTTACCTTCTTTCATACATGGCGATATTGAATTTCGTGCTCCACATGGACCGTGAATCATATTTCGGACGATGGCATCAGACAATTCTTTATCTTGCTCAGGATCCGGAGTCTCGGCGCTTATTATGTCGTCTATTTGGCTGGGCCGCAACTTCTCTTTAAGCCATATTAGAATGTGGGCATGCGGTAATCCTCTTTTTTGCCATTCAATTGAATACATGAAGCATTGCACCTCTCCGAAAATTTTCCCTTTGTTAATTACATACATTAATTTTTGTATATTGATTTCTTAAATTTACGCGAACACTACACATTGAATAAAACTATTATTTACGGATTTTATCGCGTTTAATTACATTAATTTATTTTTATTATTATCCCGACGTTTCGGGTGCTTTACAGCGCCCATGGTCACGGGGGGGACTGAGATGTTTGACGTCCCAATGTCATAGTTAGTCCGGCTACCTTCAGTTTTTTAATATTAATTTTTGGTCCAATTTACGCAAAACGAGCTTATAGTATCATGAAGTCTTGCAGTGGTGTGCTTGGGTTTGGGTTTAATTTTGTTAATTATAGGATCCCAAGCAGATGGTAGCACTCAACCATCTTCTCTATTGAAATTTGGATGTTTTTTAATTTCAATAGCCTCGCGTATCATCCTTGGTAGGAATCGGTGTTCTTTTGCGAGAATTTGTGGTTTATCAAATCTAATGTAATGGTGGGGACGATCTTGAACATGTTCGCAGACTGCAGACTTCCCGGAGCGTCGGTGCTTCACATCAGCTATATGTTCCTTCACGCGGGTTTTTATAGATCTCTTTGTTTGACCTATGTAAGAGAGACCACATTCACAATCTAGCTTGTACACACCTGCATCTTGTAGAGGAATATTACATTTGATGGATGGTAAAAATTGACTAATCTTCTTCAGCGGCTTGTAGTATGTCTTAATGGACGCTCGCTTCAAGATGTAGCCAATCTTGTCCGTGACTCCTCTAACATATGGTAGTAGAGCAGGCGCGCACTCGACTGTGGCCGGCTTCACTCGTTCACTGTGACGTAGGCGCGGGACCCGAAGCTTGTTGTCTAGGAAAGCTAAAGAATTAATTCTTTAGCTTTCCTAGATGTTTTAGTCATCCGAAATCCTGATAACACTATTGGTCACACTGTGTATAGGAAAAAGACCCATACCAACCGATATCTAAATGGTGAATCTCACCATCATCCTTCACAGTTAGCAACCGTGGGTAAATCTTTGTTTCAGAGAGCACGAGGGATCTGTGACAGAAAACATCTGGCTGCGGAGCTTCAGCATGTCAAGCAAGTATTGCAAGACAACAAGCTTCGGGTCCTGCACCTACGTCACAGTGAACGAGTGAAGCCGGCCACAGTCGAGCGCGCGCCTGCTCTACTACCATATGTTAGAGGAGTCACGGACAAGATTGGCTACATCTTGAAGCGAGCGTCCATTAAGACATACTACAAGCCGCTGAAGAAGATTAGTCAATTTTTACCATCCATCAAATGTAATATTCCTCTACAAGATGCAGGTGTGTACAAGCTAGATTGTGAATGTGGTCTCTCTTACATAGGTCAAACAAAGAGATCTATAAAAACCCGCGTGAAGGAACATATAGCTGATGTGAAGCACCGACGCTCCGGGAAGTCTGCAGTCTGCGAACATGTTCAAGATCGTCCCCACCATTACATTAGATTTGATAAACCACAAATTCTCGCAAAAGAACACCGATTCCTACCAAGGATGATACGCGAGGCTATTGAAATTAAAAAACATCCAAATTTCAATAGAGAAGATGGTTGGGTGCTACCATCTGCTTGGGATCCTATAATTAACAAAATTAAACCCAAACCCAAGCACACCACTGCAAGACTTCATGATACTATAAGCTCGTTTTGCGTAAATTGGACCAAAAATTAATATTAAAAAACTGAAGGTAGCCGGACTAACTATGAAATTGGGACGTCAAACATCTCAGTCCCCCCCGTGACCATGGGCGCTGTAAAGCACCCGAAACGTCGGGATAATAATAAAAATAAATTAATGTAATTAAACGCGATAAAATCCGTAAATAATAGTTTTATTCAATTAATTTTTGTACTTTTAATCTAAATACTCTAGCAACTAAATCGTGTTTCTCAGTACTTTTTTGGCTCGGCATTAAAGCTCGTTTTGCGTAAATTGGACCAAAAATTAATATTAAAAAACTGAAGGTAGCCGGACTAACTACGACATTGGGACGTCAAGCTCGTAGGTAGGTACGTAGCTCCTCGGTTATTTCTTTCCATGTGGGATTGCAAGTAAAAGTAACAAAAAGATCAGGTCTATCGTAAGTTCGTACATAGGCGAATGCGTCTTGTGTGTACTCATGTAGGTATCGGGGACGTGTTAACGAATGATGACGGCAGAATTACCATTTTACCTAAATCTCTGGGGTTTACATTGGCGTTGCTAAAAACTGCATCTTGTAAATGTATATAATTCTCAACGCGCAGCTTTTTTTGATTTCAAGATATATAACGGAGACGCTCTCTTTCTACCTTCACATACATGTCTACCAAAAATTTATGAAATAATTGTCTACACCGGGCTAAGAGGTTAAAATCATTTTATCGCAACATCATATAATACGCATAAAAATACAAACATGATACTTTTTTGTTCGGAGTTGACTCCTTTGCGACCAGGTTAATGAGTGGAATTTGTAATTGATAACCCTCTTGCCCTTTGCAATAAATCAATGGGTATTGCAGAGCGTCATAAAACTTGTGTGTATCGGCTACCCGTTGCAACGTAGCATCACGTGCTCGCAAGACAATGTCTCGTGAAGAAAATTGATCACCACTAATTACAGCTGCTGTTTCGTTTATCAAAGGTGCATTGTAGCGCCTTTCATGCTCTCATCGAGGGGTCCGATCTGCGTGAGTGATGACTTTATAATCCTCTTCAGGTAGGTTTTCTAAAGCAGTTTTAAATGTTTTGACTAAAATGTTACGTTCATGCAGGAATCTTTGAATTTTGAACACTGTGTCTCTCTCAACTCCCTGGATAAATTAGCAGCGACGGTCTACATCAATTTCTTCATCACCCATAAAATATACTTGTAGAAAATTTATGCTGTTCGTTTTCAGCTGGAAAAAGTGAACCTATTCTATGATAAATTTGCCCTTGCACCGTAAATGAAGTCGAAAATCCCGGCATTATTATTTCCCGATCAACTCCGAAGGACGTCATTTGAAAGCATAAGTTATATTTCCGGATCCTGTTTAAAAAGCGCCGTGACTCATTAGCATCATATAAAAAGAGAGTTTTCAAAGGTTCTTCTGGTTCCCCAAGTAACGGAAGAGACACTTTTCCATTGGATCAGCACATGCCTGCGGTCTCATCTTTCCATTTTAAAGCGCTGCAAAATCGACACGCCTTGTCCATCAGTCCGATAACAACTAACCTGTGATTTTTATAATCAATCAACGGATCATAATTGAATGCTGCGTCATTAAAAACCGACCAATTGTTTCTTTTATAGTAGATTGACGTTCAGCTTGCTCAATGAGTCTGTGATGAGGTGTTTCCGCGGCTCTTAAGGCGGCCTGACGTTCCGCTTGTTTGAATAGTCTTTGCTGACTTTGAGCCGGTGTTTCAGTAGCTCTTAAAGTAGATTGACGCTCTGCCTGTTCAAGACGCCTTTGCTGACTTTGAGCAGGTGTTTCAGTAACTCTTAAAGTAGCTTGACGCACTGCCTGTTCAAGACGCCTTTGCTGATTTTGAGCAGGTGTTTCAGAAGCTCTTAAAGTAGCTTGATGCTCTGCCCGTTCAAGACGCCTTTCCTGACTTTGAGAAGGTGTTTCGGAAGCTCCTAAAGCAGCCTGATGCTCTGTCTGTTCAAGACGCCTTTGCTGACGTTGAGAAGGTGTCTCAGATGCTCTAAAAGCAGCCTGACGCTCTGCTTGTCTTGCCTTCTCAGTTCTGCATCTTCTAAAGATTCTAGCGATCGAGCTAATCTTTTCGCTTGTCTTTGAGAAGATACTCTTGAAAGGCTGGACTTACGTTTGCGAGGCATTATGAAGTAACAAAAAAACCTATTTTTAAAAAAACTTTAAATACCTAAAGGAATTAAATATCCTTTTAAATATTTTTTTTAAAAGCAAATCCAAAATATCTAATTTTTTAAAATCAAAACAACAAAACCAATTCATGACACAACACGAATCCGAAAAAGATAGCCAAAAAAATCAACTTAAACCAAATCACAAAACAAATCGCAGAAAACCGAAATCGAAAGCAGTAGTCAATATAAATATAACCAACGAAAAAAGAAGTAAGCGTATAGGTACCGTACACTATCTATACTATTAATATTCCTTTGAAATATTGTTAAACAACCTAAAATAACGAAATCCAATTCACGATTCTAAATAAACAAAATCCAAAATCAAAGCCAGAGTCTAAATATGTATAAAGGAATACCATCCAAATCAACAAAACCGATCCAAGCCAATATAAGTCCATTGAACCTTAACCAAATCACAAAGCAAATAACAAACATCCAAAATCGAAATCAGGTAGTCGAATAAGCTACGAAATAGAAACAATTTAAGCGTATAGGTACCCAGTGTTGCCAGATGCCTTGAACCTTTTATCTGTATTAGAAACTGCTAAAATCTGTATTAAATCTGTATGCTATTTAAATTTAAAATATGTATAATATAATAAACCAAAATAGAATAATTGATCATCATCATTGCTTCTTTTGAAGGAATAACTACTAACATGATAAGCTGGTAAAGTTTGATTACTTATCGTTATTAAATAAAAATATTTTTTTATAGAATAAGAGTGACAAACGAGCACACAGTACACCGATGGTAGGTGGATGCTGTGGCCCATAGACATCTACATTTATCCTCGCTTAAGAATGAAAACGCAGATGCGTTGTCACACCTGAGGACTAAGATGGAATACTCGTTTCCAGTAAAAAAGGGTCTCCGGATTTTTACACTCACCATACGAAGCACAGCAGTATTAAGCTGGTATTTTAAGCTGGTATTCTGTGAGAGCGTGGTCCTTCCCCGATCGAGCTGACACATTCGTGCTGCAACCATAATATAGCTGCAGCGTGGCTCTACCAAGTATAAAATATACACTATACACAAAATTGTTTTTATGACAAAATTGAAAACATTAATTTAAGTAAACAACGTATTGAAACTCAAACATTTGCAACAAATGAACATATAATTACTTTATTATTTTCAGTCATACATATTTTATAATACACTTGTAATTCCGCCATACTAACTAATTACGTTCTGAAAAAATAAATTAACCATAAAGAATAGAATTATGCAATGATGCGTGTAACGCGGTGTCTAGTCACTTATTTTGCTTCGTTCTGTTTTAAGTTGAATATTATGGTAAGCCAATCAATAGAGTTGGAAAACTCTGTATAAAAATCTGTATCCAGTGCTAATCTGTATCACACACCGAAAATCTGTATAAATACAGGGAAATCTGTATATATGGCAACACTGTAGGTACCATACTCACTATAAGTTGACGCGCGGCCCAACGGCGGGAGTTAAGTACATGTCAGGAAACATTTCGTTACCGCGTTTTAAAAACCTAGTAAAGACATCTAGCGGAATCAATTTGTAACTATGTATCAGTATGTAACTATGTATATGTTAGTTAATAAGAACTCTCAAAAATATTTTTCTTATAATTTTGCACAATTTTTCTTATTGTAATACCGATTCATTCATAACCACATATAAGAACTGTATTCATTTCCGTTCATTAAATATTACTAAGGCTTATTAATAAGGCTTACTAAGAACTGTTTCTACCACAGTTAAGTAATAGTTAGAGTGAAAGCGTGACAGATGGTGATAGTATTTCTGATCCATACTTATAATCATGCCTGTAACCCTTGCGGTGTAGGCAGAGCATCAACGGATTACTTAATATCGTCTGTGTGGTTATCGCCTATTCTGTGAATTACAATGTACCAAAACGTTTGAAGAAAATCAGCTGGTGAATTTTATGTTTTTTATCGCTCTCTTCCCGGTCCTGCGTGGAAAAATACAGATCCATACATTTTTTACCTTAATTTTGGTAAAAAGACATAATAATCCAGATATTTTCACCTTCTGTGTTCGTCCATAGTACCGTCGTCCGTCTTGTAGAATCACGGTGGCGCCACCTAGCTGAATTTAATTTTGAAACATATTCGATTTTCCCACTGGAATATGTTTTTCCGCTGAAAAAAGCCTATGTCACTCTTCAGCCACCGAACTATCCCCATACAAAAAATCATGACATGCCGACGCTCTGTTGCGACGTGAAAGAAGGACAAACTTTTGCAACATATTCTATTTTCCCACGGGAGTGTGGCTGTAGAGTGACATAGGCTACTTTTTTCCGCGGAAAAACATCTCATTCCCGTGGGAAAATAGAATATTTCATATATATAATACTAATAGAATATTTATTGTAGCCTATGTCACTCTACAGCCACCGCACTATCCCAATACCAAAATTCATGCCATGCCGACGCTCTGTTGCGACGTGAAAGAAGGACAAACTTTTGCAACATATTCTATTTTCCCACGGGAATGAGATGTTTTTCCGTGGATAAAAGTAACCTATGCCACTCTACAGCCACCGAACTATCCCCATACAAAAAATCATGCCATGCCGACGCTCTGTTGCGACGTGAAAGAAGAACAAACAAACAAACACACTTTCGCATTTATAATATTAAGTATGGATTAGCACATATGCAAAAAAAAAACGAAAATTAAAAAAAAATGTACTCGATTAACAATACAATCTAAATAAACAATTATTTATTACGACAATTTTCGCGCATTTTTATCAACTGCGAATGCGCGACTTTACTGTTTCCCACGCATGCGCGGATACAGAGTAGGGCACATTTTTTGTTTAGAATAGCTTCTCTAGTACCTAGTACATTTAACTCAATGTTTAAAATACGGTGATTTTAGACTGCTGACACGGTAAACTGCAATTTTCATCTAGTAACACTGTTTTTTTGACATTGATTTGATTGACATTTGACACTATAATATAATAATTATAATATTTTGTTTTGGTAGTACAATTTTATTGATCATAAAGATTAAAAATCACAGATTAGAACACCTCTAAGGTGGAGTTTTTTTTACTATTTTGATAATATTTAACACAAAACTCACCTAATAATATAAGAACATTGCGTGGCTTGGTAGATAACACCGTTTCACTGATAAATAAACATACAAATATCACGTAAAATGCGCCCGGCGCTCTCGCCATGTTTAGCGATATCGGCGGCTGCGAACGAATTGACGTGTCGCTCGGGCGGCAAATTGTTCAGTTGGCAAATCGACGCCCGTTACTGCGGTTATTGCCCTTCACCAGGGCTCCCGTTATCGAACGTCAGAATAATATCAAAGAAATATTATTGGCAAAATAAGACGTCTCATCAATTATGAGCAGCCGCAAAAATATTCTCTACTTGTTCGATGTGGATGGAACGTTGACGAAACCGCGGCAGCGTATTTCAGAAGAACTAAAAAACTTTTTACTTAATGAAGTAAAAACCCGCGTAAAGGTGGGATTAGTCAGCGGCTCGGATTATAGCAAAGTTGTGGAGCAAATGGATGGAGAAGAGATAACGAATCAATTTGACTATGTTTTTTGCGAAAACGGCGTTGTTCATTATCAACAAGGGCAACTGAAAAGTACCCAAAGTATCTTGAATTATATTGGAGAACAGACTCTTCAGAGGGTTATAAACTTTGCACTTGGTTACATGTCTAAATTGGAACTGCCGGCTAAGAGGGGGAACTTTGTGGAATTTCGATCAAGTATGCTGAACATATGCCCCGTAGGTCGATCCTGTAGTCAGTCTGAAAGAGATGAATTTTCGAAATTTGACATGCAACACAGGGTGAGAGCAAAGTTTGTCGAAGCTCTTCAGAATGAATTTAAAGATACTAAATTAATGTTTGCTTTGGGAGGGCAAATCAGTGTTGACGTGTTTCCAATTGGATGGGATAAAACATACTGTCTCACTCATGTTGTAGATGAAAATTTTACTGAAATTCACTTTTTCGGAGATAAAACCACTGTAGGTGGTAATGATTATGAAATCTATAATGATGACAGAACAATTGGTCACAAAGTTACATCACCGGAAGATACCAAAGAACAATTAAAAAAGTGGCTAAATATTGAATAAATGAATTGTAAATAAAACACATGTATATATTATGTTGATGTATTTTATTTAATATTAAAAAAATGTAAATAAGTTTATTATGCAATTTTTCTTTTTATCTTAACTACAAGTATACAGACATATAGCTACTTTACAAGTTTACTAAAAATAATTTGTTCTACAAATAGTATTTATTACACCATTTTCCTATTCTAAACTATTTGGGAAAATTTTAACATAATTTATTAACATTTAACATATGCATTATTTTTGTAGACATGGTCTGACCAATTTATTACATGCTTTTAGATAAGACGTTAAGATCTGTCTGAACTGTTAACCCAACAATTAATTTATCAACAAAGAATAAGTCTAAATAACAAATTTTTTACATAAAATAAATCAAAAAATATTTTATATTTTTGTATATAGATAACAAAATACTTCATTTATATACAAACACTTGGTCCACTGTTTTGAAATATTGATAAAAATGCTTACAACATAAAATTGAGCATTCAATGCCCCTTTGAGTAAAGCCTAATGACTATATGACACATATTGAGTCAGTTGAGTGTCAAGAGCTCAAGAGAGGTCACTATCATGAACTCACTATAAAATTTGTACAAATTTCATTCGAGTCTGTACTTACATGTTTTAATAATTGAAATTGTAATTTTTGATACCTTAAATATTTATTTTTAAAGATGAATATGAATTTTTTATAATAAATAAATTATGGCTTTTGTATAAAGATGGTTAGTGGCCACTGTAGATCTGCAACCAACATGTGAAATGATTGGAATACCTACGCTATAATTATATGATGATGACGTTATATTCCATTTTAGAGCAGACAGAAGTTCGATCAGTTACCTACATTTAGGCAACAGTCTCACTAAGTCAAAGTGTTGTATGAAGTAACCAAATAAATCAATAGTTGTGGATGATATGAAAGTGAGCCTTTTATTATACTGTGTGACAACATCTATTTGGACTCCCTGACAGAAAAATGTCCCAAGTTATCTGATAGGAGACACCTGCTGGATATCCTGTTTCTGTTCAAAGTAGCAGACTGTCCCCGATTGTTCCCAAACAATTAAACCTAAGAGAAGTACAAATGAATTTCAAGAAAATTATAATAATAAAATTATATCGACATTATTTAACATCTGAAGTCAGGGGTTTAATTCTTTGATACACTTTATCTTGGCACCAAATTTAGATGTAAATTATGTGAATATTTTTTTAATTATAATTATCATTTACTCCAGCAATGTCTAATGAAATTCAATAATAATTGATGTAGATAAAATTATCATTATTTGACTGTAAGGCTCACTTTCTGACCCTTAGTTCGCTTAAGTTATTTTTTTTATATATAGCATTGGGTAACAAATGAGCACACATTCCACCAGATAGGTGGATGCGTGGCCCATAGACATCCACATTTATCCTCAAATAAGAATCAAAATGCAAATGTGTTGTTAATTGTCACCCCCGAGGGCTAAGACGGAATGCCTCGATTCTGGAATCTGGTAAAAAGGGTCTCCAGTTCTCTACACTCACCATACGAAACACAGCAGCATTACGCTGCTATTTTACGCTGGTATTCCGTGAGAGCGTGGTTCTGCGCCGGTCGAGCCGACCCATTCATGGTACAACTATAGTTTAGATGCAACATGGATCTACCATGTAAACTTTGGTACCACATTCTTACCCATTTGTACCAGCAAGCAGCAGTGCACCCAATGCTGTAATCTGTTTGAAAAGATACCACGGCAAGTAGCCCCAGGAGTGACGACGCATTTATAATAATATTTGTTTGTAGTTGATTGCATGTATCAATAGGATATAAGTAGCCACTTACCATAAGATTTACTGTTAGCGTTTATTTAATATTTAAAAAAAATTACTGCGTCCTGTATGAGTTTTAAGCATATTTTTTTAATAACGAGCTGGGCACAGTTATACATTACATACAATTTTAGCTCATAGCCCTGTTTCACTGAAAGACTATAAGACACTTTTATGACTGCAAAACGCATATAAATAGGAAATTCTTCGCTGTATAAAATACGTAAGTAGCAAGGTTAACTGCTAGACACAAAATATAACCTTAATGAATACATTTAAATCTATTGTGATAAATGCATTACATTGTAAATGCAAGTACATAAAAACAATATAAAAATTACCTTAGATTTTTTACTAAGATATGTTATACACAGATATAAAATATTTGGAAGAGCAAATTGGCGGTGCTTACATCAGAATTGCAGTGCGATTGTGTAACTCTGGTGGGTATCACTGCAACTATGTTATGTTTTCAATTGACTTCGAAGAGGGAATATGTAGTGGAGCCATACAGCAGCTATATTATGGTTGTAGCATGAAAAGGGTGGCTAGACCACGGATGCACTATGCTCTCACAAAATACCAGCGTGAAATAGTAGCTTATTGCTGCTGTGTTTCATACAGTGAATGTAGATAATCCGAGACCATTTTTATTGGATATAAAGTATTCCATCTTAGACCTCAGGGGTGTCAAGGCATTTGCGTTTTGATTCTTAATCCAAGATAGATGTAGATGTCTATGGACCACAGTATCCACTTACCATGAGGTAGACTATGTGCTCATTTGTTACCCTTATCATATAAAAATCATTCTGTATTAGAGGCATATGTTTGTTTTTATTCACCGATTTTTCAGGAACAGCAAAACCGATTTACAATTAAATAAAAAAAAAATTATGGGCTTCACAATGTGGGTGCTCATTTGAATTAAAAAAAGAAAAATTTTATTTTAGCATTTTAGATGTTCTTACCTTTTTATAATATTTTTCATTATTTACACACAAAAGGGTAAAAACATTGAACTATTAATAAAAACTGACTTCAGAAACTAAAAGGAATAAAACATTCCACACATAAATTTTTCAAGTCTGCTTACATTCTACGATACAATAAAGTTTATTTTTAATCAACTCATTTTAGGTTAGAAAATATTACTATGAAAAAAACATAACATAGTTGCAGTGATTCAAAACGGCAATGATTTGCACTGGAGCTATACAATTGTACAGAGCCTTCCCTGTGAGATTACTACCAACTTAATATATTTTTAAATTAATGCCCTTTGTATTTAGGTTTCCTCTTCTCGATGAAGGAGATCATGCCTTCTTGTCTGTCCTTTGTCGGTACATTTATTTCATAGTATTTCTGTTCCACTTCGTAACCATCCTTGATGCTGAGCTGAACACCTTCGTTTATAGCTTGCTTGGCGCAGCGAAGAGCTATAGGCGCGTTGGACAGTATCTCTCGGGCCAATTCGAGCGCTTTCTCAAACGCCGCGTTATGATTCTCGTTCTGTGGCACTGTATGGTTGACTATGCCTGTCAAAAAGAAAAAGTTATTGGTTCAAGACTTACTCAATTAACTTCATGATGAATATGCACCTTTTTTTAATAAAACTGAAGTGGCAAAGGAACTTACAGACTTACAGATCACCTGATGGTAAGTGGCTACTGCAATCCACAGACACCAGCAGTTTACTTTTTGATACTCAAAATTTAATACGTGGTAGAGCCACGCTGCAGTTATATTAGTACTATAGCTGTAGCACGAATGGGTTGGCTCGACCAGGGAAGGACCACACTCTCACAGAATATCAGCGTAAAATAGTGCAGCTAAATGCTGCTGTGTTTTGTATGGTGAGTGTAGAGAACCAGAGACCCTTTTTACTGGAAATGAGGCATTCCATCTTAATCCTCACGGATAACAACGCATCTGCATTTTGATTCGTAATTGAGGATAGATGTAGATGTCCATGAGCCACAGCAACCACTTACCATCAGGTTGGCTGTGTGCTTGTTTGTCACACTAACCTATAAAAAAGTACTTCCAAGAAAGGCTTTAGATGTGTTGTCACATGTAAAGACTAAGATGGAATGCCTCAAGTCCTGTAATTATACTGGTTCTCTATATACTTCAAATCAGAGCACAGCAGTGTAAGCACTATTTGGCGAAAGAAACAGGAAAGATAATGGTATCTGCTCAGACAGACTCTTAGGCAAAAAAACAGTCCTACCAGCAGTAAAAGTATTTTTACGTAGTAAATGTGAGGATATCTTATGACTACCGATTGATGGTGTTATAACCATCTCGTTTATGTCAGATGTGTATTTACACCATATATATTATACACAACCAGATATATTTACAAAATATATCAAAGGTCAAACGGCACAACAAGACTAACAAAGATTTCCACCATAGTCTGAGACTGGTAGACAATTTCTTACCGACTGAGAACGTATTTCTAATGTGCACATCCTCTTTATGGATTTCATAATGCGATAACCTCGAGCATATTAATAGCTTTCTGAGTGATTTTGAGATTCCTCAGTCATCACTGGCAACTCACAATTATTAAAATGTTTTATTTAAGACTAGCGACCCGCCCTGGTATTGCCTGGATAGGATCTATTAATGTGGAGTTATTGTTTTCGGATAAAATATAGTTTAGATCTCTCCTGGAATTGCTCTCTATCTGTCGGTAAAGTTTTATCACAGTCGGTTCAGCCATTCAAAGATAAGCATAGGCAGACAGACAGACAAAAAATTTAAAGTTGCACATTTATGTGTCAATTATGTTGCATGCAAATAACCCACTAAGCTTTTATTTATACTTCAATTTGTACAGATTTGACTCAATTCCCTAAGTAAAGTTTATTAAATGATATTATTAAACTCAATCAATTGTATTCACCTTGAAGTCTTACTTCATTGTAAATAACCTCATATAACTAGTAACAAATACTGCTTAAGCTTGCTTAGGCTTATGTAATACTATTATGCTAAAATATTTGCAGATATACAAGTTTATTTATGATAGCAATTACTCACTCAAAGTGAAGGTAAAGTTGTTGTAGCTCAGGGGTTAAATTTCACAGGACTTCTTTCTAGAAACAGACTCTAGCCAACTCTAGCTTTTAATTGTGAGACTAACTTTTAATTATATTTAGAAATAGGACAAGATTATAAGGCTACAGTCATGTTTTTAAATAAAAACACTTGGTGTAACTAACCTAATTCCTTTGCCTCTTTTCCATTAACAATTCTTGAAGTAAATATCAGTTCCTTGGCTATGCTGGGGTGGATTACACGTGGAAGACGTTGAGTGCCACCTGCACCAGGTATGAGGCCTCTGCCGGTCTCCACTAACCCCAACCTAGAGGTTTCTGCCGCTACTCTTATGTCACAGGCCAGGGCCAGTTCCAAGCCGCCGCCTACAGCCACACCGTCAATGGCAGCTATGGTTGGCATAGGAAGATCTTCTATTTCTATGAATGTTTCCCTGAGCCCTTTCACAAAATTTATAGCTTCGTCATCTGACATTTTAAATCTTTCTTTCAAGTTTGCCCCTGCAATAACAAAGTAAAGTAAAATTAAAGATATAACCTTTCACAGCTGCGCACAGGTTTCCTCTCGTTTCCGAGGGAGTTAAAGAGCAATTAGTCCGCTGTGTGTGTCAGCAGTCTTTACATATCCTCTAAATGTTATATTTCTTAGACATTCACATGGTGATGGTATCAGCATATTGTGAAATTTACAGTGAGTTGAAATTCATAGCCTCTGATCTATCACAGCCCACTGCAATAAATAATAAAAATATAAAAAATTGTGTATGATTCTTAATAGTTTAATCTTTTTTTTAACCGACTTCTAAAAAAGGAAGAGGTAGTCAATTTGACTGTTGTTGTTTACCTGAGAACTTTTTTCTATGGAAACAATTTTGATGACTCATTTTTTTTTCTGAATGCTGGTGCTTCTCATGTGGCCCTATATAAATTTGATTACAATCTGATAAATAGTTTTTGAGTTAACCTTAATATTACTTATTTAATTGACTTTGACTACACTGATGATGTTCACGTTTTATTTATATTGAAGTTGGTTGTACAAAATTTTTAATTTTACCACTTGAGACTTTATATGTGCTTGCTAATTACATAGTTCTTGTGTATGTGTGTTTATAACTGAACTCCTAAACATCTGGACTGATTTTGATAAAAAATATTGTGTATTTTCCCTGGATGGCTTAGATTTACAATTAGTTCATGTAGGTACCGCAATTGGGTATTCGTTTTTTTAATGTCTGTTGGGCCCGCTTATAGATATATAAATTATCAGCAAAAAGAAACTGCCATTCAAAGAATTTGTAGGCAATCATAAAATTATCAAGCTACTGTACAAAAAGGTCTTTGCTTGAAGGTTAATATGCAGGGATTGGAAAGTTTTTATAATTTTTTTTTATGTGGCTGAGTCATATATATATATAATATAATCTAAAATCATTATATGTGGTAGAACTTAGCTGCAGCTATATAGTTGTAGCACAAATGGGTAGGATCGACAAGGTAGGACCACACTCTCCCAGGATAGGAGAGGAGAACCTCTTTACTAATACCAAGGCATTCTATGTTAGCCTCCAGGGGTGACAGTGCATCTACACTGGTTACACTTGGTGATAGATGTAGGTGTCTGTGGGCCATGGCACCCACTCACCATCAGGCAAACTGTATAGTCATGGCACATAAACACCTATATCTATACACTATCAAGAATCAAAATGCAGACCCATTGTCAACCTTGACAACTAAGATAAAATATCTCATTATCATATATCAAATATGAGTAAAAACCCAGAGATCTACATTCACTATATGAAACATAGGAGCATTGCAGCACACAGTACAGCATCACCAGGGCTGGGATATCCAATGATTTTTGTCATGAAATACATTATTTTAAAGTGAAAGTTATAAATGTTTGAGTAAGTTTTGGCTTATTAATTTTTTCTACTTTTACTCAATATTTGGTTCCATTGATTTGCAAACCTTTGAAGATGCTTTGAGACATACCAGCAGAGCCTTTATTTAGGATCATGTTGAAGTATATAAGCATCTATATCATACACCACTAATTATTTACCAGAGTTAAATTTGTCTTTCCTAAACCTGGCAGGATGAACCAGACAATCATGTTTTTCATACCAGCATGCCAGTTGCACCCCAACCTACTGTTGAACATAATTAGTTTTTGCCAGGAAATAGTTTTAACTATAGTATATATATTTTATAACTTAAAAGTAGTTATTTTTAAATTTAATTTAAAATGTTTTAAAACATGAACAGCACTTGCATAAACAAAATGCAATATAATGTAAAATGTGTACATTAATGTTAAACAAGCAAGAATATTAAAGAAAAAATGTAATTTTGTTGTTAATTTTGTGAAAAACAATGATGTGAATAAACAATGAAACTTTGTACATCATGTATGTTAATAAAAGCTATTATAAAAGTAGACCTTTCCAGCAATAGTCATTTGAAAGTGCCAATTTTCGGTAGTTAATCTAAAGATACGCTGGGCTAAGATGCAATGGCGTTTTAGAAACATATTAAAAATACCTGCACAGAATATTCCTCGTACCAGGCTATGTAAAATGACGACAGATATTTTTGTGTCTTCTCGAATTAGTGCATTTACTTCCTTCATGGATTTTACGACGTCAAAACCCAGGGCATTTTTGTCCTTTGGACTGTTGAGGCCGTATACTGCAATACCCTTGTCGACTCCTGTCAACTTGTGGAAAACTACAGGACCTATATTTTCAGTTTGCTGCCGAATTTGTGTTGACAGTAATCTCAAATATTGAGCTTTGTTTAACACATGTGTTAAACCTACTTTTGGTATAATCATTATAATTATATTATCAAACACACAGTTACTGAAGTAAGGTACTAGTGTCTATTAGACTTTAGTTTACTCCTTTTTTTACTTTGGTTATGTGGTTCGTAATCACTTCAACTAAAGTAGTGAAGATCCCTTCTATTCAAGAAACAATACTTGTTTGATTTAAAATTACCTATCTCTAGTGATAACGATTGTCGAATAAATTTTTATTTACATTTAATAAACCTTCAAGGTTACGTAATTACTGAAGCCGAATATAAAAATAACTGACTTCCAACGTAGTATAAATTATAAAACAACAAGAAATTCTGATATTCAAACAAAAAGAAAACTCATTTTTCATGGGTAGAAACATAGATAAATAAATATGTAGCAAGCTACAGATACGACAGTAACTTTTAGTCAAGTTTCCCAACTACGCCATTTGGCGCTGCAGTCGCCCATTTTGACAGATGAGTAATGACCATCTTTAATATATATACAGTAATCTAATAATCTCTAAGGTAATGACTATACAATTTAGTATAGCTATGTATAGCCTAGGGATTGCAGAGCACACATCCTTCAAATTATCGATATCGATGTTTAGTGGTGTTCTTATTTTCTCGATATCGACATAATTGCTTTATACAGGAATAATATTACATAATCAAACAATTATAATACATCTACCTCATTTATTTTTTATTCAACCACACCAACATCATATACATACACATGTAATTTTAGGATTAAATTAAAGGCACATTAAGGTATATAAACAAATTAGAAAATTGTACATAACATTTTACATAAATAAGTACAATTTGACGAGAAACAGAGCAATATTTATAATTCATTAAATAAAGCAAATTAAACCACAGGAATCATATTTAAGTGCTTAATGTTTTACTTTTCAATTTATTTTTTATTAGAAGCAATGTTATTTATTTTTCATCAGGGTTAAAAACCTGGCCATTCTTTTACAAAAATTAAAAAAAACATCTTCTCTTCTTTAATTTCATTTTCTACACCACGTAACCTGAAAAGAAATAAATAAAAATAAAGTCCAATATTCATATTTTATGACTTAATGATAATCATAAACTCTATATTATTTACATTAAGGTAACAAAGGGTGGCTTCACGGCAGTTGGCATTTTTTATCAGTCAACCCATGGTGTGATGAAAATAAAGTACTAGATGCAGTAAATAAGAAATAAAAAACATATAAATATTAACATGGTACACATCTATTATCAGGAGCTTTCTCAATGTCTTCAGGCACGGAGTTCCAAATAAGTGTAACCTCAATACTAAAGGAGTTGTTGATAAAACCATTGAAGTGTAGTGGAACTGTAATCTTTAGATTAGATGAAGAACAAAGAACTCTTATTGTGATTTGAGGATAGATATGCTGAATATAGATATAATAGATAGTTGAAACTTACCTAATTATGTCTAAGAATAAACCAAATTTATCATACCTTTTTGCCAATGTGTACATTTTGTATCTTCTGTCAACATTTGTCTCACTACATCAGCATTAGATTTCTATTCCTGAAAACCAACAATATTTGCGAATTTTATTCTTATACATAAACCCAAAATTAAGGAATAAATATATAATGTATACTTCTGTATTTGTGCCGGACGGGCGAAACTCTCCGGAGTAAATGTTGTCGAAGATACTTCGCGAGTCGCTCACGTCCTACACCTATAGGTTCCGGTGGGTACTTTCACTGCCATCTTTGTGGGTGCCGCTGAAATATTGTGGACTGTGGTTCAAATCAAAATGCACGATTAACAAATACAAATATCAAGGTAGTGGCCAGCGGTTCGACTGATTGATTAGTCGCGAAATTTTATAACTATTGATCACGATTGTTAAACTACGGTTGTTCACTATTGATTGGTCACTGTATATTTCAAAAGATTTCTTTAAATTGTAAGGTGGTATCAAAGATCTATTGGTAGTAGCTGGTTTTCTGACACTACTGACTAGCAGCTATTATCAACTAAACTAGCTGATTTTTATCACTTGTGTAACTGCGGATATCAGTTACCACTTTCACTACATGTAACTGCGAATATCAGTTACGACCTTTTTAGGCTAGCTAACACTTTCACTATATGTAACTGCGAATATCAGTTACGACATTTTTAGGCTAGCTAACACTTTCACTATGTGTAACTGCGAATGTCAGTTACGACCTTTTTCGGCTAGCTAACACTTTCACTATTCACTATATACTGCTACTAGTCACTTCAGCTACCACCGGATACCACTCACTTCACTTCACTTGTCACTGGTAGTTCTTCACACTACTACTGGTACTGGGTCCCGAGCCCCTAAGGTAGACTTTGGCAGTACTTTACAGTGAGCCGCTTGCCATTTTCCGTTTTGCCTCTTTATTGCATAAACTTTTCACTATACAAATGGCATAAATTGCAATATTTTCAATACAAAACTAATTGCTACACTAAGATGCTATACATCAATAAATCGGTAGTCTGGTATTTTATTAGTATATCATAAAGGTTACTCAAAATATTAACATTGTAAAAAGTTATTAAACGAAATGTCCAAAATTTTCATAATATTTGGGTACATTAATTCTTTGTTTTTTTCTATAACTACGAAATGCATTTAATTATACAAAAATATCCCTACACTTCTTTAATCTATAAGCCATATGCTAATTGAATGTCATATTTATAACTCTTTTAGAACATAAAATTATTTTCCTTATTTTTAGTATGAACTATTACGCAGTTAATTAAAAACTTTTCCACGATAAGACGCGCTGTGATTGGTGGATTTTTTGGTATATAATAAAAGTTGTTTATATTACTTGTTATCAAAACGACATTCTATACAAATATACTAAGAGTTATAAATATGCTACACAACTATATTAATACATGTTTTCATCCAGTTTTGTTGGTAATTTCATTATTAATACAAAAAACAATATTCTTTATAACTTCGTTTCTTAGCGTTGTTAGGCCGTCGCGAACATCTCTCCCGCCGTGCAGCGTCGCGACGATTTTCTCACAGCGGCGCTGCATCCATTTCGGTGAGCGACGTTGCTTCTACTACGGCAGCGGCACGAGTTTCCTGGTTGGTCTCTTGATTAGGCCGTTTGCTGTGCGTACCTCCACAGTGCGGATCTGTCCGTCCGCACCGGGGTAAACAGCTTCCACCCTCCCTCGTGGCCAGGTGTTACGAGGTAACTGGCCGTCAGCTATGAGGACTGGATCGCCCACCTGGAGATTGGGACCTCGCCCATGGGCCTCCCGCCGGTTTTGAAGTTCCGGTAAATACTCTCGGACCCAACGCTGCCAGAACATGTCAGCGAGTATCTGGGAGCGTCGCCAGTGTCTTTTGCTATTCATATCCTTTTCATCAAATACTCCAGGTGTCGGCAATCTCGCAGATCCTCCTAAAAGGAAGTGATTTGGAGTGATGGATTCGTCATCGTCGCTGTCTACAGAGATGTGAGTCAATGGTCTGCTATTTACTGTGTACTCCACCTCGCAGAGCAGCGTGGCTAATACTTCCTCATGCGGATGTCTCTCATGAAGGACGGTGTATAGTGCCGTCTTCACGCACCGTATGAGACGTTCCCACACTCCTCCCATGAAAGGCGCGGAGGGGATTATAAAACGCCACACTATGCCTCGTCGACTGGCTTCTTCTCGAAAAGCCTCCCGAAGTTCCTTGTCTGCGCCGTGCATGTTGGTGCCATTGTCGGAGTAAATCTCGGTGGGGCACCCTCGGCGAGCTGCGAATCTTCTTAATGCCAGTATTGCGGAGTCAGCGCTAAGATTTGCGACAACTTCTGAGTGGACAGCTCTGGATGTGAGGCAGGTGAAGAGAGCTACGTATCTCTTCTGATGTTGACGTCCCACAGTGACTGAAAGTGGCCCAAAATAGTCCAGAACGGTGAAGGTGAACGGTCTCTGGTGATGAGCGAGACGTGTACTGGGATGGTCACCGGTCGCTGGCACTGATGGTTGTGCTTTTCTGATGCGACATTGTATGCATTGGCTCACTATCTTTTTCGTGGTGGGTCGAAGTCGGATCACCCAGTAGTGCTGTCGAATCTCGTTGATGGTAGGTTCGGTTCCGCAATGATGCAGGCTACGATGCGTCCAGTCAATGTATAATTGCGTGATGTAATGATCACCATCCAATATAGCTGGCCCCTTCATGTCTTCTGTGACTCCCTTCACGGCGGCTATGCGACTTCGTAGCGCGATGATGCCGTCTTTCAATTCTATTTGGAGCGGTCGTAAGCGGCTATCATGAGCGACCTTTTTATTATTACGGAGATCGGTTATCTCTTGTGAGAAGGAGCCCTCTTGTATAGCACGTATCAGGAGCTTTTCGGCCTTTCTGATGAATTCGGCCTCTAGTGTGATGTACCTTTTGACATCTCTATTTTTCACTTGACTGGGAGGCTGCGCGATTTGTCGCGGATTATTTTTCGATTTCCTCCAGTCGGGATCTTCCTCTTTGTCCCTTTTGGTTCTTTTATAGAAGGTCCTGTCTGTGGTTTTGCGGCAGAGTGTTATAAATTGAAGCACTCTAGCCGTAGCTCGAAATAAGCGTTCCCATCTCGAAAACCTTGCTGGATCGGGAACAGCTTCTCGGAGTATCGGAGATTGATACGATTCCTTAATGGTGAGGGATCTTTCCTCACCTGTAGGTTCGGATGACGTGGGTCTTTCGGTTGGCCATGCTGAGGGTTCTTTATACAGAAACGATGGGCCGTTGTACCACTCGTGATTGGAGTCGAAGTTCGGTAGTACGTCCCTCGTGGCAATGTCAGCTATATTCAATTTGGTAGGTACCCAGCGCCAGTCCTCTACTTTACTATGTTCCTCGATTGCTGCTATTCGGTGGGCAACGAAAGGTTTGTAACTCCTGGAGCCCTTTTTTATCCACGTAAGGACAGTTTTGCTGTCAGTCCAATATGTTACGGCTTCGGGCGTCACGCAATGTGCCTGGATGACGGCGGCAGCTACGCGGCTTCCCATCACGGCGGCTTGTAACTCGAGGCGAGGTATGGACGTTACTTTCAGCGGAGCTACCTTCGCCTTAGCCATGATGAGGCTCACATGTACTGTCCCATCGGTTGTTGTTGATCTCCAGTAGACTGCCGTTGCGTAGGCGCTCTCACTGGCATCGGTGAACACGTGGAGTTGGAGTGAACGTGCGTCGCTGAATCCCGGGTAGCATCTTGGGATGCTTACTGATTTGAGCTGTTCTAGATGTTGGATCCATGTGAACCATTGTTTAGTCAGGTCTTCGTCCAACTCCTGGTCCCAGTCTGTTCCTCGTCTCCATGCTTCCTGCAGTATTTGCTTTGCTCGAATTGTAACTGGGGAGGCGAGGCCGAGCGGGTCATACAGCGACATTACTATTTTAAGTGCTTCCCTCTTGGTTGGTGTTTTATGCAGCAAATTGATTGGAAGTCGAGCGAGCTTTAGGTTGAAGCTCAGCTGATCGGTACCCGGTTTCCAGATTAATCCGAGTATCTTTTCCTCGGTTCCTTTGTTTCCCAGATCGACTGACTCAGATGCTTCACGGGCAGGTTCTAATTCTTTTACAACTTCTGGTGCGTTGGAAAACCATTTTCTTAAGGTGAAGTGCGCGTTTTTGTGTATGTCGCGTACTTCCTTCGATATTCGCATTGCCTCTTCCAGAGACTGGAAACTGTCGAGATAGTCATCCATATAGTTGTTTTGAATGATAGCTTCTACGGCTTCTGGATACTTGTCTTTGTATTTTTTAGCGTTCCAGTCCAGGGTGAACTGGCTGCACCGAAAATGATCGACGTCAATCTATATTCTTGGGGAGTTTCATTACGTCGATCCCCTCTCCAGAATTATCTTAATGCATCTCTGTCTTCGGGTCTAACTTTAACCTGCATGAACATTTCGGCTATGTCCGCGGAGACAGCGATATTATGGCGGCGAAAACGCATCATGACCTCTGGTAGTGATTGCAGTAGGTCTGGACCCGTGAGCAGGAAGTCGTTCAACGACACCCCCTTTGTTTTGGCTGCGGCATCGTGTACTATTCGAAACTTCTCTGGCTTCATTGGGTTATGGACGTCGAAATGGGGTAGTTACCATGTTCTTCCCGGTGTGCTAGTTTTCGGCGCTATCTCGGCGTATCCTTTTTGTACTAGGGAATTCATTTGTTCATCATACTTTCTGTTTAGATCTTCCTCTCGATCTAATTTTCTTTCAATGGAAACGAGACGTTTTATTGCTGTTTGGTAATTACCAGGCATCTCGATATCCTTTTATCCTTTTTCTTCCAGAGAAGCGCTGTTTCTATGTGCCCGTCTTGTAACTGACGGGTGCTGCTATTCAGTATATCTTCAGCTTTCTTCTCTGGGTCGGAGTCTGGTCTTCTCGGATTGATAATGAGAGATTCCAGCGCGAAATATTCGCGGAGTTGGTCATCTATAGTTTCCTCGCTCTTGTGCAGCTCATTGGCCGCGTGGACGCGCTGATACGGGGCTTTAGTGTGTGCCCCGTGTAGCACCCATCCTAATTCTGTGAGCGAGGCGATTGGCTGGTGCGGCGGACCTCTTCGAATTTGAGTGGCTATCAGAAGTCTCCAATTGTCCTGTCCTATTAGGATCCTTGGGTAGCCGGAGTCATATATTAGCTGCTCCTTTAGGTCTTTCAAGTGGTTGCACTTGGCTATGTCTACTGCACGCACAGTCTGTGGCCCCAAGTTTAGGCTTGCGACCGTGCGTGCTCTGAATGGCACCCTTTTGCTGTGGAGACTCTTCAGCGATACTTTGATTCTTCGGGATTCCGGTGAATCGAGGGTAGTGTTCCCGATAGCGGTGATCTTAAACGGGTCCAACCGCCCTGTAGCTCCAATTTGTTTGGCGATCTCTTCATCCATTAGTGAAACTGTTGACCCATCATCCAGCAGGGCGTGTGTGTTTACAGCTCCCGCCGGTCCAATTACTCGTACTGGAATTATTTTTAAATATGCTTGATGCTTTGACACAGTGAATGAGTTAGCTACGGTTTCTTGAGGTTCTTTTTGTTTGACCTCAGTCTTCTCCTTTGTATTGTTATGGAGAAGTCGATTGTGTGTCGCGGTGCATCCTTCTATTCCACACTTATTGGTTTTGCATTTGTGTGTCTGATTTCTATAGCGTAAACAGCGGAAACATAAATTATTTTTCTTTGCGAGTTCCCATCTTTTGTTGATATCTGCTTCCTTATTTTTTTTACATTCGGATCCGTAGTGACCCTCCTTTCCGCACACTCTGCATTTCGGAGACGGCTTAGTAGTAACCGCGTGTGCTCTATGTACTGAACGATTGCTTTGTGCTTCGTTTATAATTTCTGGAGGCGCAAATGTACTGCAGAAGCGAGCTTGCTCGGTAATAAAATCGCTGAAACAGCCGAGGTCTGGTCTAGAGTCATATTTTTCGGTGTAGATTCTATACCACTGGGCACGTATAGAGTTTGGCAGTTTGTCGGTGAGGTGTCGTAGCAGCTCTGCGTTGACGAGGTAATGATCTCGCTTTAGGGTTCGAAGAGTGACGACGCTTCCCCTCACTTTGTTCGCGAATGTGCGAATGTCTCTGGGCGCTTTTGTACAGCGTGCTAATCCTCGTAACTTCTCGGTTTCTGCTTGCGCAATTGAATCTGGACGCCCAAATTGTAGCTCCAGTTCTCGCATAATCTCATCTGGCTTAGCATGCCCATTAAGTTCTGAACTGACTGTTTCCAAGGCTCTTCCTTGTAGACTTCGTCTTAGTCTAGCAGTGTTTTCAATGTCATTGAAGTAGCCTCGAGTTGTTTCGTAAATGGCACGGAATGAAAGCCAATCGGTATGTGCTCCGCTAAAGCTTGGCAGTGTCATTATAGCTTTCGACGCTGCGAAAGTATGCGACGATAGTGGCGCACTCTCTAATTTTGATTTGTCAGCGAGTGCCGCTATAGCGGATGTGAGCTCCGATATAAATGGACGGAGCCCCCTGTCTTCACTTATTACAGGTTCCTGGCTAGCTTTATTTGACTTGGGATCCTTTTGTACATCTTCTGGATAGGAATCCTGGTTGGTGAGCTCCGATACAATCGGAAGGAGCCCCCTGTCTTCATTAACGGTGTGTTCCTGGCTGAGCTTCTGTGGCATGGGATTTTTGGAGTGACCATCTTCATCATAGTCGTCTGATTCGTCTTCTCCTTCAGCCATCTGTAAGGAGATCTGCGCAAGTTCTAGTTTGATCTTCAATACTTCTTCACGAGCCTTCAAAATTCTTCTATTGGGCCGAACAGTCTTCTTTGACTTCGTAATGCAATCGGTGTGGCCCCTCGGTGGCTCTTCGGTGTGGGTGTCTTCCCGGGCTGTTGGCGATGATGCACGGCTAAAGTCATCGTTGCCTTCTAGATGTTCCCTCCGCTTCGTTGTGCGGGCCGTAGTGGCCAGCGCGAGCAGGGGTATCCCCCCCTCGGGGGGGCAGCATGGCGCCTCAGCGCCCTCTACCGTTGACGGTGAGCGTGGTGGCATCTGGTGGTGGACGGCGGCGTTACTGGCCGACAAACCTCCTTCCAGACCGACGGTCCACGCCTTGGCTTCCCTTCCTTGCGAACGGGTGATCGGCATCTTGAATCTGAAAAATTCTGCGGTTTTAATACGGTGGTGACTATTTACCCGGTTCCGAAATACAAACGGATATATCCGGCTCGAAGGACCAACGAATGTGCCGGACGGGCGAAACTCTCTGGAGTAAATGTTGTCGAAGATACTTCGCGAGTCGCTCACGTCCTACACCTATAGGTTCCGGTGGGTACTTTCACTGCCATCTTTGTGGGTGCCGCTGAAATATTGCGGACTGTGGTTCAAATCAAAATGCACGATTAACAAATACAAATATCAAGGTAGTGGCCAGCGGTTCGACTGATTGATTAGTCGCGAAATTTTATAACTATTGATCACGATTGTTAAACTACGGTTGTTCACTATTGATTGGTCACTGTATATTTCAAAAGATTTCTTTAAATTGTAAGGTGGTATCAAAGATCTATTGGTAGTAGCTGGTTTTCTGACACTACTGACTAGCAGCTATTATCAACTAAACTAGCTGATTTTTATCACTTGTGTAACTGCGGATATCAGTTACCACTTTCACTACATGTAACTGCGAATATCAGTTACGACCTTTTTAGGCTAGCTAACACTTTCACTATATGTAACTGCGAATATCAGTTACGACATTTTTAGGCTAGCTAACACTTTCACTATGTGTAACTGCGAATGTCAGTTACGACCTTTTTCGGCTAGCTAACACTTTCACTATTCACTATATACTGCTACTAGTCACTTCAGCTACCACCGGATACAACTCACTTCACTTCACTTGTCACTGGTAGTTCTTCACACTACTACTGGTACTGGGTCCCGAGCCCCTAAGGTAGACTTTGGCAATACTTTACAGTGAGCCGCTTGCCATTTTCCGTTTTGCCTCTTTATTGCATAAACTTTTCACTATACAAATGGCATAAATTGCAATATTTTCAATACAAAACTAATTGCTACACTAAGATGCTATACATCAATAAATCGGTAGTCTGGTATTTTATGAGTATATCATAAAGGTTACTCAAAATATTAACATTGTAAAAAGTTATTAAACGAAATGTCCAAAATTTTCATAATATTTGGGTACATTAATTCTTTGTTCTACACTTCTTTAATCTATAAGCCATATGCTAATTGAATGTCATATTTATAACTCTTTTAGAACATAAAATTATTTTCCTTATTTTTAGTATGAACTATTACGCAGTTAATTAAAAACTTTTCCACGATAAGACGCGCTGTGATTGGTGGATTTTTTGGTATATAATAAAAGTTGTTTATATTACTTGTTATCAAAACGACATTCTATACAAATATACTAAGAGTTATAAATATGCTACACAACTATATTAATACATGTTTTCATCCAGTTTTGTTGGTAATTTCATTATTAATACAAAAAACAATATTCTTTATAACTTCGTTTCTTAGC
Source organism: Parnassius smintheus behrii (assembly GCA_036936625.1). Classification (NCBI taxonomy): domain Eukaryota; kingdom Metazoa; phylum Arthropoda; class Insecta; order Lepidoptera; family Papilionidae; genus Parnassius; species Parnassius smintheus. The sequence continues at coordinate 54,934,830 of JAUPFT010000004.1, read as the reverse complement.
GTTGTTAGGCCGTCGCGAACAGTATTGTATGTTCGAAGAGTGACGCTGTATGGCTACTGTTAATGACTGTGTGGGTAGAAATAACGTCAGATGCACAGAGTTAGGGGTTTGCACCGGAGCAATGAGTACCGGAGAATCACCGGTGATTTACCGGTAAAAGTACTCGATTGAAATAATCGGAGATTAACCGATGAAACTCTGGTGATCGTATTACATTTGAAAATAATCTTTTAATATAATAGACATTAAAAAATTTATAAAAGAATGATTCATTAATCAATATTTTTAATTATTTTACTAGAAAATATATCAAAAGATATGATGCTTTTGAGTGGCTTGCTCAAATACATCTAGTATTTGAACAAGCCACTCAAATGATAAACGGAGATCAATACCCAACCTCCAGTTTAATAATACCTAATTATTTATGGGCATTCAAAGTTTGGGCCCCAGAATATCTACGACGGTTGGTGCAATATTTTGCAAACCCTGAAAAAGGTATTGTTACGAGCTTGAGGTTCGTGACAATAAAAATTGCCGATAAAATTACCTAAATTAACACTTTAATTTACTTTACACAAATTAAAGTTAAAACACTAATAATAAAACACACTAATCCATTTAATTCCGCTCCGAAGCTTCGCTTGTGTCGCCGAGTTAAACTCTGTCTCGATCGCATCTTGCGCCACCTATTTATTCAAATCAGCAAAACATCCGGAATGTTCAAGTAAACACGCGCAAGGTACCGAGAAATCGAGTATAGATTTTCTAGAAACTTAGTTCTTCGGGTGGCGCTGTGGGTCGAAAGATCTGTGATGTCATTCTTTACACGCTCTACTCGCTCTCGTTCCTGACACTAGATGGCGCTAGTATATCGTCGATTGGAGCGCGTAACACTGCCCCCCTCCTAAGACATGCTCGTCCCGAGCATTATCGGTCCCATGATAATGCGCCAAGCGATCCACATGGACGATCTTAGGAGTCCCTCTTACGCCTTTCTGTAACGGCTCCGCAATGTCAAGGGCTGTCCTATCCCGTGGTGCACCAATATTGTACAATTTCGGTGCTCCTCTACTACGTGTCTGAGGTCCCCGCACAGCCGCACAACTTGTACATGTACGACACCAATCCTCGACATCGTCACGATAATGGACCCAGTAAAACTGTTCTCGGACCTTCAGCAGAGTTCGTTTAACTCCCAGGTGGACTCTTGAACGACCATTATGGCACAGCTGTAGAACATTCGGCACTTTAGCTTTAGGGACAACCATTTGCAAACGACAGCTGTCTCCTCGACCATTGTCCCATTTACGGCACAGGACTCCATCCTGAAGCAGCAAGCTGTCCCATTGGGCCCAATAGCTTTTCGTGCTTGAACTCATCGCTGAGACGTCCCTCCACTTAGGCTTGGTAACACGGGCCTTCATCCACCCCAGAATCGGCTTGATGTCTGGATCTTCCTGCTGTGCACGTCGTAGGCTGTCCTTCCACCCGTTACTGAGGTGGTCTGTCCTGAGCATCCTCACGGATACCACTTCCTTACCTTGCCTACTACAATGGTTGCCATATTTAGGACAAGGTCTTCTTGACAATGCATCTGCGTTGCCATGAGATTTCTCGCTGCGATGTTCGATCTCAAAGTCGTATTTCTGCTGCTGCTGGGCGGTGCTGTTAGCCGCACTTCCTTTCTGAGACCGTTCACCTTCCCTTCCTAGGATGTGCTTAGGGCAGCTGGACCGAAGATGGCCCCTTTCCCCACAGCCATAGCACCTAGGGCTGTATCCTTTATTGTGGTCGCGAACCGTAACTGCTGCAACCTCCCTAGCGTGAGGTGAACGATGATCCTGTCGCCGCCAGGCAGTGCCGTTAGCTGCACTACCCTCCTGATATCGTTCACTTTCCCTTTCTGCGGTTCGCTTAGGGCAGCTGGATCGAAGGTGGCCCTTTTCCCCACAGCCATAGCACCTAGGGCTGTATCCTTTGTTGCGGTCGCGATCTGTAGCTGCTGCAACCTCCCTGACGCGATGGGAATGATGATCCTGCCGCACGGCTTCTACCTCCAGTGCATGGGCCAAGGCGTCCTTAAGCGTCTCGTGGTGCCCGAGCCTCACAGCAGCTCTGACTTCCAGGTCGCGGATGCCGTCGATGAATGTTTGCACCAGGTTCCCTCCAATGAGCGCAGGTACAGACTGGTATGCTTTACGAACCATCTTCTCCACCTCAAGGGCCCACTGCTGCAGGTTTTCGTTGCTGCGTTGCACGCGATCTTTAAGCTGCGCGCGAAAGACGTGTTCCAGGTGAGCGTCACCATATCTCGCCTCCAAGGCCTCAAGAAGCTGCTCATAGGTCACTTTCTTACCGAGAGCTTCCAACACAGTTAAGGCTTGGTCGCGCAGGCCTAGGGTGAGTGCAGTCATGGCTTGGCTTTTATTCCAGCCGTTCGCCTCCATGACGGCCTCGAACTGGATTTTGTAGGCCGACCAGGAAGAGGTCCCGTCGAACGGCGGCACTTTGAATCCACGTAGCGAAGGTGCTGCAGCTACTACGGGAGCTGTAGTTCCATCCCCAAGTTTGAGTTCGTCCAGTGATTTCTTCATGTCAGCCATTACGTTGTCAACCCGATTGTTTACTTGGTCGATTCGGGTTTCAGCTTTCTCGATTCGGTTTTCAGCTTTCGCGATTTGGGTTTCAGCTTCCGACAGGCGGTTGTCATGCTGAGCAACCCTATCCTTCACCTCCTTTATCTCCTTCCCGAAGGTAGCGTGAAGGTCCTTCATGAGGAGCACCTGCTCTTCCAACCGACGGGCCTGTTCCTCTTGTCCGCCCCGCAGCTGCTCCTCCAAACGACGAACCTGGTCTTCCTGTCGGCGGGCCTGTTCCTCCTGTCGGCGAGCCTGCTCCTCCTGTCGGCGAGCCTGCTCCTGCAGCATCACCATCAGAGCACCTAAGTCAGGTGCCACAGACGTAGAAGCTGCTGACGGACCGGCTTCCGTGGCCGGCGGCTGGCCCTCAGACATCTGCGGCGTTGCACCACCAAATCTCCTCTGGTCCGTCTCCTGCTGGCGTTGACTTCGGGTACGGACACCCTCCGTTTCCTCCTTAGGTAAAATCGGCATTATTTTATCCCACTTCTGACACCAATTGTTACGAGCGTGACAATAAAAATTGCCGATAAAATTACCTAAATTAACACTTTAATTTACTTTACACAAATTAAAGTTAAAACACTAATAATAAAACACACTAATCCACTTAATTCCGCTCCGAAGCTTCGCTTGTGTCGCCGAGTTAAACTCTGTCTCGATCGCATCTTGCGCCACCTATTTATTCAAATCAGCAAAACATCCGGAATGTTCAAGTAAACACGCGCAAGGTACCGAGAAATCGAGTATAGATTTTCTAGAAACTTAGTTCTTCGGTTGGCGCTGTGGGTCGAAAGATCTGTGATGTCATTCTTTACACGCTCTACTCGCTCTCGTTCCTGACACTAGATGGCGCTAGTATATCGTCGATTGGAGCGCGTAACAGTATGAACGATCGCTTACTGGATTACCAATATAGAACTGTTTTCAGGAATAGCTTGACTTGGACTTGCCTAGTCGGACTATTTATCCCAGGTAAACGTACTCGTCAACAATTTCGAGCTCAGTGCTCCCAACAACTATCGGCATAGATGTGACATCTACATTAAACATGATGTTTGTTTTGTCCATGTTCACCTTAAGACCTATCGGTTTGGAGACATTATTGAGGTCATTGAGCAAAGTGCTTAGATCCTCCAACGAGTCCGCCATAAGGACTATATCGTCGACAAATCTAAGGTGAGTGATGTGTTTGTCAGTCCACTAGCTTGAAAACGTCTTCCAATGCAGCGGTGAAGAGTTTCGGGGATATAACGTTACCCTGTCTTACACCTCTCTGTAGTTGGATAGGTTTCGTAATCTGGTTCTGTACTCTGATAGCCATCGTAGCCCTACTGTACAAGGACTTCAGCACTTCGGTGTACCGGCAGTCAACTTGGCACCGCTGAAGGGACTGCAGCACCAGCACCGTACAAATTTCGACGGAATCAAAGGCTTTCTCATAGTCCATATACGCCAGGCAAGGGGGCAGATTGTTATCTTCGGTCTCCTGCACAATCTGCGGCGTGGTACGTATGTGGTCTATGGTACTGAAACCTTTTCGGAAACTGGATTGTTCGGGAGGCTGGAAGTCGTCGAGTCTGCGTGCGAGACGATTAATAATGACTCTCGAAAACAGCACGTATACGCGGCTCAGACGAGAAATCGGACTGTTGTTCTTATAGAGAGCGTGTCGCCTTTTTTACAATAACAAGGATGATGTGGTGCAATTATGGAAATTTAACAGACATTTAACCCTTTGGACGTAATAGCTTTTAAATACCTCACTGTGCCTTCAACTACTCGTACTGTTCGATCAGAGAGAGTATTTACAACGACAGGTCACATACTCAATAATAGAAGATATATGTTGCGCCATGGTCAGGTCAATGTCAATATATTATGTCATGGTATTGACATGTTGTTTTCTCAATCAAAATCAGCATTTATTATATCTGTAAAACATATGTTTTTAATAAAATTTTGAATGAATAAAAAGGGTTTTGTTTACATCATAATACATTCTATTACAAAACATACATGATGCATTTGTATCCTAAGGAATCATGCTGTCAAGTCATTTGAGCAAGTAGCTCTATTCTCCGGTGATCACCGGTGAATTCACCGGAGACTGCCCAATAACCGGTGAATACAATCGGTTGTCGAAATTCCACTCCGGTGCAAACCTCTACACAGAGTACTTTCAGATGGTCAGATTTCAGATTGGTCAAAAGTCAGAAGCATTTCCGTAGCCAGAGAAACCTAAGCATTTCCCTATATAATATTGTAGTCTTTGGTCAGAAGTCAGAACTGCTTCCGGTTTACAAAAAGTAGCGATAGGTAAACTCGGCTTCAAAATTAACTCGAGTAAACCAGAGTAACCTCGAGTTGCGCTCAACTCGAGTTTGGGGCTGTGCACTTTACATGAACGAAACAAGCGAGCCAGTGAAAGCTTCGATAAATAATAGTACTAGACTCCCGATAAGCGTTTCAAAAACAGCCCAAAAACAAGACCACAAATACTTTTGTGGTCTTATTTCAAATTAGTGTGGTCCAATTACAGCCAACGTTAAAACGTCTCAATGCCGCAGTGCGCGTTTAAAAACTGTGCAAATAATCACTGGTTGGGCGGCGGGCCTAGCGGTTCCCGAGTTCGATTCCCAGGTCGAGCCTTGACCCTATTGTGCGAGATGTTATACTAGGTGGACTGTATACGTGGTTGGGTTCTTATGCCTCAACAAGATCGCGGACGTGGCACGCGACAACCTTGGACAATGCACTCGCTCTTCCAAATCTATTGCTTGCCAAGGTTTGGATGGAATTCTACTTGAGCCCATTAGGAGAAACAAAATGAGACAGGTTAGTTAATGAACAAAAGCCTCAAGTAGCAAAATAATTGGAGACACACTTACCAGGGAGTGATTCTGATGCTCCGCATGACGCTTTCGTTGCGGTGATGCAATGTGAAGTGGTTTCTTCAGGGGCGCCCCAGAGATGCGATCCAGGCTAGCGGTGCGAAGGAAGAGAGCGGTGCGCGACGATATCTCACACTATGTGAGGTGGTTACTTCTGGGGCACGACTGCCCCAGGTGGTGCGGTTCAGACTAGCGGCGCGAAGGCAAGAGGGCGCTCGAGGGCAGCGCGCGAGCCTTTATTATCTCGGCTTTCCCACGAATTCACCTCGGTGGGGCGTGCGTTTCATTGGTCGAAAGAATCGCGTCGCCTTCTATACCCCCCCCCCCTTTACCCTTTCAGTGTGTACGGAAGGAACATGAGGTTAAAGGAAGGACAAACACTTGGCGAATATACCCTCGAACAAAATTAAAATACACAAATCATTTCCGCGTAACCATCCCCCCCGGCTTGAAGGGTCCCCTTCAAAATAACTAACGCTAAGATTAAACCTAATTTTCGACTATAATTTCTAATCTAGGAAGCTAATTCAAACTATTGATTGGGCAAAGGGCACAAACGGACAACAGGGCGCATGTAAGACCCAGTCGTGGTCCTAACGCGAGCTACCCTAGCTACCCCGTCGGAACCGGAAAAAACTTCTTCGACGATCCCTTATGGCCAATGGAGAGGCGGCGTATTCTCCTTGATGAGTACAACCACAGTTCCGACAGTTAAAGGTTCAGTTGTTGTGTTCCATTTTTGCCGAGAGTGTTTTCTTCCATCGTTTCCAAAACGACTGCACCAACCGGTCCAATAATTTATGGCGTGCAGAAATACTAAGTTTGTTCTCGTCCATGTCTATGTCGGGCAGATATTTCAAAGGCGTTAAATTCAAAAAATGTGCTGGAGTTAGAGCCAGCGGCTCCGAGGGGTCACTTGATAACGTACGACAAAAGGGGCGACTATTCATGACGCACTCAATTTGAGCGAGCACAGTACTATTATTATACTATTAACGTAGATGTAGTTGTATGTGCAATTTATAAACCTCCAAAAAGAAATAAGGATTTGTTTGTAAAGGAGCTTGGCAGGTATATCTCATATTACGACACTAATAAAAATCTCTTACTAATCGACGTCTCCAACATTGACGTAAAAAAACATATCATCTTACAGGGCTTACATTCAAACACTCAGCGAGCGCGGATTAATGTGCGGAATTTCAAACTATACTAGAATTGAAACAAGAAAAAATAAAGTCACTAAATCTTGCATTGATCACATATTTGCGAGGTTCCCCACATCAGATCCGTACTTGGCTGTGTTGGAAGTTGCTTTGGCTGACCATCGGGGCATAGTGTTTACGTGCCTTGACGACTCGCCACCTACAAGACGCGTGCAGGAAGTAACACAAAAAAACAACTTTTGATCATACCATGTTTAGTAATGCGGTGAGTATTACAGATTGGAAACAGACAAATAACACGAGTTCGTCAAATGATATACTTTCATTTATAAAAAAAATCGTTCCTAACAGCTATAAAGACTGCAACTATTAGTAGGTCTGTTAAGTATTCTAAAAATCGTAGAAATCTGCCTATAGCCCCTTGGATCAATGATAATGTTACCCGATTATGTGATAAAAGGGATTACTTGTTTAAGCTTTGGAAAAATAGCTCTTTTGATCCCAAAATAAGACTAGAATATAATAAAACTAGAAATAAACTTAATAAACTAATAGAATCAAAACGAAATACATACTATCTTAATGAAATACATAACTTTAAAGATACAAAAAAAGTTTACAAAATCATTAACCAGATGTTAGGACGAGTAACATTATCCATTGACGAAGCGATACTAAAGGCTTTTGACGGACAGGGCCTTACCACCAAAGCGATAGCTAACAACTTCACAAACAGCTTTGAAAAGGCAGTTAAAGACATTGTTCCTCAATGCAGCTTAAAATTAACCAATCTACTAACTTATCGGAGACCGATGGATTCAAGTATTTTGTTCGAAAAAGTTTCTCAGAACAATGTTAATAAAATTATTAAGAGACTGAACTCACATAAGGCTCCTGGACCTGACGGTATTAGAGTAGCTGATCTAAAAATGGTTGATAAACATATATCTTTACCCATTGCCAATTTTATTAACTGCAGTCTTGCGTCTGGAGAATATCCCGACGACCGCAAAATAGGCTGTGTGAGACCTATTTTCAAAAAGGGCAAACACGACGATTACTCCAATTATCGACCAATCACTCTGCTTTCTAATATTGACAAAATTGTTGAAAAAATTATCTGTGAGCAGATTCATAATTTTTACCACAAACATGAAGTCATAAACAAAAACCAGTACGGATTTCAAGCAGGTAAAAGTACTACGGACCTTCTATGTTAGTTTACAGATGAGGTAAACGAGCATTTGAACCTTAAAAATGTGTACTGGACTTGTTTATTAATTTTTCTCGTGCCTTCGACACAATTCACAATCAACTCTTAATCCATAAACTGGATGATTGTGGTATCCGGGGTCCGTTACTTAATTGGTGTAAAAATTACCTCCAAAATCGTACATTTGGGGTTAAATTAAATAACGCGTTCAGTGACCCTAAGAATGTGACAGAAGGCACGGCCCAAGAATCAGTACTTGGCCCGTTGCACTTTTTATCTTATGTCAACGAGATGAATAACTGTCTGAAACATAGTTCCTGTTACCAATTCGCAAATAATACGTGTCTTCTCGTTTCGGGTACACAACTACAATCGGACGTAACGATATACGAACAAATACTACTTATTGACTTTTAAATTACAAAGGCTACATTGTAACGACAAAAATGATTTAAATGTAACACAGCGTCAGCGTATTGCTGTGGCGCAGCTAAACTCTACTATTTTATTTTTATTTTTATGAAACACGAACAAGATAAACAAACACTAAGCAAACACTTTCTATCAACGACAAACTAATATTTAAATAATAAAACTATCTAATCACAAGTATGCAATTTCTAGCCGACTAAACTATAAGTATTAATAAGCCGTAAAACTATGCAATGAACGCTTCGGAACAACACTGCTTAAGGCTTGTTGCTCGCGAAGCCTTGCTTCCTTCTGCCAAGCAAGATTAGCCTCAGCAGGTTTAATCCGTAGCCTCCAATGAGACACGCTTTCTGTCGCAGCAGCTCGGCGTCTCCATGCGCCGCGACCGTGACCTCGATTGGCGCCGCACGCGCTTCCGCTGACGACATCGATTCGATTCCCGGGTTGCGAAACACGTGCACTGAATATGTCACCTGAAGGGTTGCGGGGCGATCTAACTTTACTGTTACGAGCTTGAGGTTCGTGACAATAAAAATTGCCGATAAAATTACCTAAATTAACACTTTAATTTACTTTACACAAATTAAAACTAAAAACACTAATAATTAAACACACTAATTCACTTAATTCCGCTCCGAAGCTTCGCTTGTGTCGCTGAGTTCAACTCTGTCTCGATCGCATCTTGCGCCACCTATTTATTTAAATTAGTAAAATATCCGGAATGTTCAAGTAAACACGCGTAAGGTACCGAGAGTTCGAGTATAGATTTTCTAGAAACTTAGTTCTTCGGGTGGCGCTGTCGGTCGAGAGATCGGTGATGTCACTCTATGCAAAGCTCCCCTCGCTCTCGTTCCTGACACTAGATGGCGCTAGTTGACTTATTCACACAACACTGCCCCCTCCTAAGACATGCTCGTCCCGAGCATTATCGGTCCCATAATAACGCGCCAAGCGATCCACATGGACGATCTTAGAAGTCCCTCTTGCGCCTTTCTGTATCCGGTAGGTCACATCGTTGATCCTGGTTACAATCCGGTACGGGCCGTCCCATTTAGCTTGAAGCTTAGGGGATTTCCCTTTGCTGCGGACTGGATTGTGCAACCACACTAATGAACCTTCGTTGAACCCTTTATTGTTCATTTTGTGGTCGTACCGGGTTTTCATTTTCTCAGACATTTGCTAGCCCGATTGTCTGACGTGCTCATAAATGTCATTCATTTTGTTCCGCAAGTCATTTGCATAATCGGTTATACTGCGTGGGGCATCAGGTGGTATCCCGCTGATCAGGTCTGCAGGCAGCCGTAATTCTCTTCCAAAGTTTGCGAAAGCTGGTGTCACTGCTGTACTTTCGTGAACAGAACTTCGATATGACAACAAAAACGGTTGTATGTGCTTGTCCCAATCTCGTTGCCGATTGTCTACAACTTTTGCTAGGTACCTCTCCAATGTCTGATTAAATCGTTCCACCATTCCATCAGATTGCGGGTGATAAGAAGTCGTTCTTGTTTTATGAGTACCCATAACTCGGCAAGTTTCCTGGAATATTTGAGACTCAAAATTCCTTCCTTAATCGCTGTGAATCTCTAAAGGTACTCCAAAACGACAGAAGACTTCATGAACTAGTTTATCTGCAACTGTTGAAGCTTCTTGATTTGGAATAGCGAAAACTTCTGGCCACTTAGTGAAGTAATCCATCATAACCATGAAATACTTGTTACCGCTTTCACTCTCCGGAAACGGCCCCGCCACGTCAATGGCTATTCTCTCCCATGGTGCACCAACATTGTACAACTTCAATGCACCTCTACTACGAGTCTGAGGTCCCTTTACAGCCGCACAACTTGTACATTTGCGACACCAGTCCTCGACATCGTTTCGACAGTGGACCCAGTAAAACCGTTCTCGGATCTTCAGTAGAGTTCGTTTAACTCCCAGATGGCCTCCTGAATAATCATTATGGTACAGCTGTAGAACATCCGGTAATTTAGCTTTAGGGACAACCATTTGTAAATGACAGCTGTCTCCCCGAACATTTTCCCATTTACGGCACAGAACTCCATCCTGAAGCAGCAAGCTATCCCACTGGGCCCAATAGCTTTTAGTGGTCGAACTCATCGCTGAGACGTCGCTCCACTTGGGCTTGGGAGCACTGGCCTTCATCCATTCCAGGATCGGCTTGATGTCTGGATCTTCCTGCTGTGCACGTTGTAAGCTGTCCTTCCACTCGTTGCTGAGGTGGTCTGCCCTGAGCATCCTCACGGATACCACTCCCTTACTCTCTTGCCTAGTACAATGTTTGCAATCTTCAGGACAAGGTCTTCGTGATAATGCATCTGCGTTGCCATGAGATTTCCCGCTGCGATGTTCGATCTCAAAGTCTTATTCCTGCAGTAGTTCAATCCACCTCGCAACTTGTCCTTCTGGATTTTTAAACTGCAATAGCCATTTTAGTGCAGCATGGTCAGTTCGTAAGTGAAATTTTCGCCCCAGAAGATATTTGCTAAAATGCTGCAACGACTTTACCACAGCTAGCAATTCGCGTCTTGTGACACAATAGTTCCTTTCCGGTTTTGACCTCTTGGTCACCATTCCGTTGAGACAACACACCGCCAAGTCCTATATCACTTGCGTCTGTGTCAACTATAAATTCTTTGCTTGCTTCAGGGTATCCCAAAATAGGTGTTTTGCACAGACGGTCCTTGAGCTCCTGGAATGCAATATTACAACTTTCATCCCAGCAGAAATGTCGCTTCTCCTCGGTTAGCTTATGCAGAGGTTTGGCTTATATCTGCAAAGTTCTTCACAAATCGCCGGTAATAGGAGCACAAACCCAAAAATGCTCTAACCTGCGTCTTGTCTTTTGGAACCGGCCAATCCTTTATAGCTGCAATTTTTTCTGGATCCGTGCGGATACCTTCTTCCGACACTACATACCCCAAAAACTTGACTTGCCGTTTGAACAGTGAACATTTCTTCGGACTCAGCTTGAGATTGGCACTCTGAATCTTCATGAGCACGTGTCCCAGGTTTTCAAGGTGTTCCTCAAATGTACGGCCCACGATGATGATGTCATCCAAGTAGACCAGACAGGCATCGCCAATTAGCCCGGTAAGTACAAGTTCCATCAGCCTTTCAAACGTTGCTGGAGCATTG